>SJXQ01010445.1:218733-321493 GCA_006408695.1 Aepyceros melampus
GGGGGGGGGGGGGGCGGAAGGGGGGGGGAGGGGGGGGGGGTTCTGGAGGGAGGGGACATGTATATGCCTATGGATGATTCATGTTGATATTTGGCAGAAAACAATGAAATTCGGTAAAAGCACTCATTCTTCAGTGAAAAAAATTCAATTAAGTTTCCTCTGTACAGAACATCTCAAAGCTAATGAGGACTGTAAATTTTTAAGAGGGAAATATATGTGTGTGTGCTCAGTCTGTCTGACTCTTTGCAACCCTATGGACTACAGCCCTCCAGGCTCCTCTGTCCATGGGATTGTCCAGGCAAGAATACTAGAGTGGGTTGCCGTTTTCTCCTCCAGGGGATCTTCCCAACCCAGAGGTTGAAGCTGTCTCTCCTGCATTGGCAGGCAGATTCTTTATCACTGTGCCACCTGGGAAGTCCAATATAACATATGGTATTTCCCAAACTTATTTGTCTGTAATACATTTTCTTGGTTCTCAGCAGAATACACTGAAAATGCTAGAAGTCAAGCTCCAGGATCAAGTTTTGTCCACCAGGTTCAAGTATTCCATTAGTTCCTGAAAACTGAAGATGCTGAATAACAACATTATTTGTATTATATCCACATATATGCTATTTAGAAACTCACAAAAAACATTTATTTTTAAATTAAATGCATAATCTTTCAGGAAAAACCAAGATAGCTACATAATTTGTACACTGTCAATCTTTTCATTCTATTTTTTTTTTTAATTTGGCTGCCCCAGGTCTTAGTTGTGGTATTTGGGATCTAGTTCCCTGACCAGGTACCGAACTGGGTCCTCTGCATTGGGAGTGCAAAGGCTTAGCCCCAGGACCACCAGGGAAGTTCCTTACTCTATTCATTCTTACATAGATTGAGAAATAGATTAATCTGCTATTTAAGACAACAATTCTCAATTACTTCCTTGCTCTCAATACAGAGCTAAGGTTCATTCCACCTTTAGAATGTTCACAGAACTTTTTGAGTTATATATTAAGTATGCTATCTCTGAATTCTGTGAAATATTCATTGTTTTTACACAAGTTTTACACAAGAAGCACAAGTATCTTCTCTCAATATCTTGATCTGCCTGCCATGGAATCTGTGTGAGGGAAGGTCCACAAATGGGACAATTTTCTATGTAAAATTTTATGGGTACATATATGGTCATCTTTAAGCAGGGACAATCTATAGTTTCCATTACATTCTCAAAGAGGTTAGAGAGTCATAGAAAGGTTGAGAATTATTAACCTGAAAGATTTTCTCAAAATATACTTAGCACACAGATATCAACACCCACAAGATCATCTCTAATCCCAGCAGAACCTTCTGTGATAGGCCAGTTCTTTACACAGCAAAAGTCAGAGGATGCTCCAGTTTCAAATCAATTATAACAATGCTGTGGGAAATTAGAAACATGGACATGGCTGCCTGAAGCCACCAAAAACCAAAACTCATGTGACAAGTTGACCCCTATTCAACTACGTAAAAAGTGAAAATCTACATCATTTTTACAAACCAAAGGTTTTTTAAAAAAGGAAGAATAGCAGAAAGTTTCTATACAGATGTTCATGGGGGTGGAGAGAAGAAACAGATAAATGAAAACAGATTAGGAATCTAATAGAGAAAATACTGATCTTAATTCTGACCAAACTGTTTTTCACGTTTTAGATAAAGACTTATAATTAGGAGAATAGAAGGTATAAGCTCCAAACTTAATACTCTGGGATTGCTGTGGGGGATGGGCAGTGTGGGGATGAAAACAATTTAGCAAAACACAAAGAACCACATAATAATTCCCCAATATAATACAAAATGGTTCTTTTTCCATTAAATTCTGGAGATAATTTGAATTTAAAATAGCTAAGCCACTCCAGTATTCTTGTGCTTCCCTGGTTGCTCAGACAGTAAAGATTCTGCCTGCAATGGAGGACACCTGGGTTTGATCCCTGGACTGGGAAGATCTCCTGAAGAAGAGAATGGCTACCCACTCCAGTATCCTTGCCTGGAGAATTCTATGGACAGAGGAGCCTGGCAGGCTACAGTCCATGGGGTCTCAAAGAGTTGGACATGAATGAGCAACTTTCACTTCAGAAGCCATATTTAACCATCACAATTCCCTTAGAATCTCTGAATTGATCTTAGAAAGAAAGAAAACCTTCCTTTGGAATGAGATCAATACCTCTTGCTGCTTTAAAGAATGCATGTATGGTAATGCTAAGGATAGCAGGTGGATCTTCTGTTCTAGAACTATGGTTTGCAAATTTAGTCTTGGGTAGTCTCCTCAAATGAAAACTAACCCAGAAGTCAAACATGTAAAAACAGGTCAAAGCAGCACTACTTTGGCTGAGAGAGAGAGAGAGAGAAAGTGAGAGAGTGTGTGTGTGTGTGTGTGTGTGTGTGTGTCAGGTAGGAGAGTTGGGGTGGGGGAGAAGGTGGAATGATAGTCAAAGCAGCACTACTTTGGTTCAGAGTGTGTGTGTGTGTGTGTGTGTGTGTGTGTCAGGTAGGAGAGTTGGGGTGGGGGAGAAGGTGGAATGATAGCCAGAGGGTAGACCCCAAATGGTGGCTTCAAGCAACAGTCTGAAAAACCACTGTTTTAAAAGACAAAGTCACATACCAGTATGAACAAAATGTAAATTGAGGCAGGAAGTAAAAACTATTATAGCAATATGTAATTATTTATGCAGGCACCAAATTTTAGCCCTTCATTCAGTCATCATCATCATCTGCCCCTGACAGAGGATAAAGCACCTTTCACACAGAAACACCTTTGTCAGTGCCTTCCAAAACCAAGACCTCAATCTCTCCTTTGCTTTCTCAGTTTTCATCACACTATTTCTAAGTCTAGATCAGAGGTTTTCACATTATTCCATGAAGAACTGAGCTGGTTCTTTAATCTCTTTTCTAATCTCTTAGTATGTTTATAATCTGTACATACAACTTAGTATTTGATTTTGAGACTGGGCTTTGTGTTTGACTTATCCTTCCTACTTTATAGGGAAAATAGCTTCCGGAGGAAAACAATTGTCTGTATTTTCTCTTCTATCTCTATCGCAACAAGAACAGTGTGGGGCACTTAAGTCTACACTACAATAGTCACTGAGTAAAAAGAACAGCATAAGATGGTTTACGTAAGCAGTGAGAGAGACATTAACATAAAAGATGTCTTAGATACTCTTAGAAGAAATGGGCTAAGAATCTGAATATGGGACAGTACCACGTTGGAAAAATTTCATTTTGCTTTTCAAATTTGTCAAGAGATGTCTCACACAGAATCTAAATTGGAGAGTATTTAAAGTTAATGGTTTAAATATAGGACACAGAAAATACCTATTGCAAATTAGGAAGATTTTAAAAATCTTTACAAAATATTGACTTTTAAACTTTGAATATACACCATAGTCAATACTTTACCTTAACTGGACCTGCACTGTGAAGTCACATTTGGTCCCAGAAATATCCCTAGAAAAGACATGGTAAGAACTAAAATTATTTTAAAGACATACAAAGGAAAGCTGATTCAAAGACACGGCTAACTCCAGAACGTATATCAGAAATATTAACAGTTCTTATGGTAACTAACACTCTAATAATATTTTCAGTACTAATACTTGCATGACAATAATACTCACCCCTGAATATACTGTTTCAAAAAGTCACTTATAGACAAAACTGGATGCAAAGGTCAAACTACAAGTTACACTCAAAGACAACTTACATGGAACTACTGATCTGCTGCACTTGTTGTGGTGTCAAGGCAAATGCAAAACAGGTTTCTCGAAAGCGCTGACTGTTGTCTGATGCTAAAGAAGAAAAGAATTATATTTAATTACCTTCAAAATCATCAATATGGAACATAATAGCAAACAAAACAAAAAACTTCAACCATTCACATGCCTTTAATTATCTAGGATGGATACTAGCTTTTAGATAACAAGTCAATTATGGCATTTGAAAAATAAGATATGTGCTAAATGTCTGATCACAGACATCTGCATCTAAAAATGATATGTATAAAAACATGCTGATATTAATTTTATTTAAAATAATTCAAAGCCATTTAAAGATATATGTTTTTGAGCTAAGTAACAAACATATACATACACCTTGAGATCTGCATAGGTGAGATGACAGTTGGACTTGAAGGCAAATTAAGAATTTTATCACCCCCCACCTAACTATATCACGAAATTTTTATAAAATAAATATCATATATGATTTGTCCTATCCCTAGATGAACAGACCTCAAAATTTGCCTGTGGTTACTATCTCAAAGGAGGAAAGGAGTTACAAGAAGAAGGGAAAGAAGGGAATAGAAGAAGAGGAAGGAAGGAGAGGTGGGGAAAGAAAAGAATATATTTTGAAATCAGTGGTAAATATCCTTCTTGTTTGCTATATTTCTGCACAAAGAAGCACTAAATGATTGCTGAATGAAGACTGAAAATGAAGGAATAGCAAATTAAATTATTTAAATTGTCCTTTTCCAGGATAATTTTCTAGAACAAATGGATCACTTTTAATACCAAAGAACTCCCAGCCTGCGGGCCACTTAAACTGGTGCAAAAAAAGTAGCTGAAGTTGGCCATTTCTTACCTGCAAGCAACACTTCCTCCAAAACTACCACCAAATACAAATGTCCAAAAAAGCTGTACAAATGAATGAGAAAAGAAATCCAAAAGAGTACTGTTGGATCTACAATTTCAAGTCAATGACCAACCTAGATAGCATATTGAAAAGCAGAGACATTACTTTGCCAACAAAGGTCCGTCTAGTCAAGGCTATGGTTTTTCCTGTGGTCATGTATGGATGTGAGAGTTGGACTGTGAAGAAAGCTGAGTGCCGAAGAATTGATGCTTTTGCACTGTGGTGTTGGAGAAGACTTTTGAGAGTCCCTTGGACTGCAAGGAGATCCAACCAGTCCACTCTGGAGATCAGCCGTGGGATTTCTTTGGAAGGAACGATGCGAAAGCTGAAGCTCCAGTACTTTGGCCACCTCATACGAAGAGTTGACTCATTGGAAAAGACTCTGATGCTGGGAGGGATTAGGGGCAGGAGGAGAAGGGGACGACAGAGGATGAGATGGCTGGATGGCATCACGGACTCAATAGGCGTGAGTCTGAGTGAACTCTGGGAGTTGGTGATGGACAGGGAGGCCTGGCGTGCTGCGATTCATGGGGTCGCAGAGTCGGACACGACTGAGCAACTGAACTGAACTGAACTGATAGGAGTATCTCTTCAAGTCTACATTTGTATTTCTGCTTTCTGTGATCTGGGAAAGTTTTTTCTTTTCTTAAAAATTAATTATTTTCATCAGAGGCTAATTACGTTAAAATATTGTGTTTTTGCCATACATTGACATGAATCAGCCATGGGTGTATATGTGTCCTCCATCCTGAACCCCTCTCCCACCTCCCTCCCCATCCTTTCCATCAGGGTCATCCCAGTGCACCGGCCCTGAGCACCCTGTCTCATGCATTGAATCTGGACTGGCGATCTATTTCACATATGGTAATATATATGTTTCAGTGTTATTCTCTCAAATCATTCCCTCCTTCACCTTCTCCCACAAAGTCCAAAAGTTTCTTCTTTACATTTGTGTCTCTTTAGCTGTTGCACGTATAGGGTCATTGTCACCATCTTTCTAAATTCCATATATATGTGTTAGTATACTGTATTGGTGTTTTTCTGACTTACTTCACTCTGTATAATAGGCTCCAGTTTCATCCACCTCATTAGAACTGATTCAAATGCATTCTTTTTAATAGCTGATTAATATCATTCCGTATATGTACCACAGCTTTCTTATTCATTCATCTGCTGATGGGCATCTAGGTTGCTTCCATGTCCTGGCTATTATAAACAGTGCTGTGATGAACATTGGGGTACACGTGTCTCTTTCACTTCTGGTTTCCTAGGTGTGTATGCCTAGCAGTGGCATTGCTGGGTTGTATGGCAGTTCTGTTTCCAGTTTTTTAAGGAATCGCCACACTGTTTCTCCATAGTGGCTATACTAGTTTGTATTCCCACCAAAAGTGTAAGAGGGTTCCCTTTTCACCACACCCTCTCCAGCATTTATTGCTTGTAGACTTTTGGATAGCAGCCATCCTGACCAGCATGGGACGGCACCTCATTGTGGTTTTGATTTGCATTTCTCTGATAATGAATGATGTTGAGCATCTTTTCATGTGTTTGTTAGCCATCTGTATGTCTTCTTTGGAGAAATGTCTGTTTAGTTCTTTGGCCCATTTTTTGATTGGGTTGTTTATTTTTCTGCATGAGCTGCTTGTATATTTTTGAGATTAATTCTTTGTCCGTTGCTTCATTTGCTATTATTTTCTCCCATTCTGAAGGCTGTCTTTTCCCTTGCTTATAGCTTCCTTTGTTGTGCAAATGCTTTTAAGTTTAATTAGGTCCCATTTGTTTATTTTTGGTTTTATTTCCATTACTCTGGGAGGTGGGTCATAGAGGATCCTGCTGTGATTTATGTCAGGGAGTGTTTTGCCTATGTTGGGAAAGTTTTTTCTTAAAGACTCTATCCCCAAGAAACAGTTAAGATAACCAGAAAGCTATCTTAATTATGAAATATCAACTTGGCAAAAACCAGATAACCAAGGACCAGAATGTAGAAAAGCAAACAGTTTCCTCTTTCAGGCAATGAAAGTAACTTCTTTGTTTCTGACTTAGGATATGTCTCTCTCAAAATTTTAGTCCAGTAGGCTTAGCCTGATTTAGATTTCTGGCTCTGTTGTAAAACAGTACTAAAATAAGTTTCCAAGTATCAAAAATAATATTATTCTCTAGGCAAAATTTCAGATTCTTTTAGAATATATGAGTACAGTAAGTTCTGGACACACACACACGCAGACTTAGAAAAGATATAACTAAAATAACGAGGTTGCTTTTTGAGCCACACATAGAAATCAGGTTTATTTCTTAATAGTAACCCCTTTATATCCTCTTATATATATATATTAATAGTAGACTGAACTGTTCACAGGATTATTACAGGTTACCTGCAAAACCATCTTTCATACTATTTGATTTTCAGGTTTAATTTTGTTATGAATGCCAGTGAATTTATAGTTTTGGTCATAGGTAACAAACCATTTAAAATTTTTTCTAAAAGTTAATTAAGCTATGATTATTCTTTTCAGAAAAATTCAGGCCAAACGGAATCATGGAATCTTATACTGAAAAGTAAGCCTTACCAATCATCCGAAACAATGACCTCCAATGTTGAGGATAAGCATCTAAGACAGGCTTAGATTTTCCATAAAATCTAATTCACAAAAATATCTAAAATTTTATGTCAAATCTTGTATGGCACATGCTAAATTATTTTTCTGAAAGGGTACAAATGATCAAATGAGCTTGCAGACTACTATCTAAATTCAAATTCTAAATTCAAATTCAGGAATTCAACATTCCTTTCAATTTTTCCATTTATGTACTTCGAAACATTTTAGAGATGAGGGAAGAGTGGTCATTACCTTGTCAGACGAAGATGACTAGTGATGTACAGTGTAATTATAAGAAAGCTTGCAGCCAAACAGAGTAGCAAGTATAGTGGGAAAGAGATGAGATCACACAGACGTGGATTTGAAACAGGTTTTACCACTTATTTGCCATGTGACCTTAGGTACTGTTTTCTCCAATACTTAAACATACACAAGCACAAAAACCCTCATAGGATTATTTTCAATATAAATATAAATTAGGTAAGATATTTAAAAAGCACCAGTTTCCTTTCTGTCTCCCTTTCTCCTTATGACCTTACACTGAATCAAAACATAATGTTCTAACTCCCACCCACTGATGTCATATAGTATAGCCAGTTATAGCCACTCTTCAAATATTTTAGACAGCAGTAATGTGCCCCTCTCTCTCCATTGACTATTTCCACTGTATTTCAGGCAAGCTTTCAGAATTACTCACCATTCTGATCTTTCTCCTCCAGACATACACCAGACTATCACACTTTTAAAGTGACAGCACTGAACACACTCTTTGTCATAGCATATATTATTTTTCCCAAATATTTGCTGCCCCTCTGTACTGACCGCTTCCCCAAAGGAGGATTATGCACAGTGTCACTGTTGCCTTGGTCAATGAAATATGAGTGGAGGTGTACCACTTCAGAGCAGACCTTTAAGACCTGTCCCTGGGTTTCAACATCTTTCCTTCTAGTCTACCTTGATTCTAAAGTGGAGAGAACACAGAGCAGAGCCACAATCAATTCACAGATAATAAGCACCATAAGTGAAAAATAAATCTTAGTTGTTTGCCATTGAAATTTATGATTGCTTTTAAGCTGACTGACATTATTCCAAATGTCACATGACAAGAACAATATTTCTATCAATAACTGCAATATACTGTTATTAATCCATACAACAACCATAAACAATCTTTTTTCAGATTTAGAAACTGAGGTTCTAAGTAGTTATGTAACTGTCAAGGCCTCATACTAGGTAAGTAGAACCCAAATTAGAACTCAGATCTACACATTTCCAAAGCCCATGCTCTTCTCATAACATAGGACTATTAGCTTCCCAATCTAAGTGTTGTACTTCTATTAAGTACAGACTAGCATTATAGTTGATCACAGAAAACAGAAAAAGAGTTTCCCACTACACCCTCATCGTAACTGTTTGTCATTTCTACATATTTCTTACCACTTAAATTATACATATAATTTGAAAGCATGCTTTAAAAAAATTACTCTTATCACATTTTCAATTATAATCTCTATTACCATATTTAATTATTGCATTGTATTCTATCTATGGGGTATATGAAAATTTTAATTACTCCTTCGATTAGCCATTTAAGTTTCTCTAAGTTTTCATTATTTGAAAACAACTCTGTATACAGGATTTATATGTTTGCTTTTTGGAAAGGGGGGTGTAGTTATTATTTTCTTTGGATCAATTCCCAGATGTAGGTTTTCTGGGTTAAAATGAATTTTATCACAAGAGTGGTTTTCAAATGCTTGTAACATTATATATATATATATATATATATATATATATATATATGACAGACCATTACCAATTTGTGCATCTGCTTACTGCATTTTACTCTGGCCTGCCTGGGAGTTGCTGTTAATTTAATGGGTAGGTCTGTGTAACTCCTTAGTAGTTTAAATTGTATCAAAATTTTTTTCCTGTTTTCAACTTCCTATTTAGTTAATTGTCCAATCTTATCCTATGCCTACCTTTTACATTTGCATAGAGTTTCATATATTAAAAAAATATTAACCTTGGAAATTTACTGAAATATTTCCCCTGATCTGTTATATTTTTTCATTTTGGCAATATTTTTGGATAATTCAAAGTTAAGTTTTATGTAGTCTTATCTGTCAATCACTTCCTTTGTTAATTTGTGTTGTTTCCCTCCTTAGGTTCATTCAGTACACAATTCATTTTTTGGCTTGTTTCCATGTAATTATCAATCCATCTGGAACATATTTTAATATGTGATATTTTTTAAAATATAAATTTTTTTCACCAAATTGCTTAGTTATACTAACACTATTTATTAAATAATCTTTCTTCCTTATGGATATGTGTGCTTCCTTTATCACAGAGTAAATCCTTATATCCAACATGTTCCATTTCCAGGCTATTTTCTCATTTGTCTTCTTTATCCTGGTGCTGGCACCCTATTTTTTTTAACTGTTATAGTTTCATTATGTTTTGATATCTATTAGGCTTCTCTCCATTTATTCTTTTTTCAGAACTTTAACATCAACTCAAATGTTTTATCAAGATGAACTTCTGAATCCTTTTGTCATGATTCTCAAAGTTCAATGGTATTTTGAGTAAAATTATACCCATGACTTATTTTAAGAGCTGATATCTTTATATCTTTAATCTTTCTATGATGGAGTACTGTACCTGTGTCCATTTATTCATATCTTTATGGTTTTACTATTTTTATCATCAGATTCCCAGGTGGCTCAGTGGTAAAGAATCTGCCTGCCAATGCAGGAGATACAGGTTCAATCCCTGGGTCAATAAGATCCCCTGGAGGAGGGATAGCAACTCACTCCAGTATTATTACTGGGAAAATCCCATGGACAGAGAAATTTGGCAGGCTACAGTCCATGGGGTCACAAAGAGTCAGACACAACTGAGCACACGTGAATGCATTTTTATCATAAAAATTAGTCACATAGTTTCCGTTAAGATTATTCTCACACAAACTATCAATCAATAGGAGAATGACTAAGCATTCATATAACAGAACACTCTGTAACAAAAAGAGAGGAAAATCAACACCAGAAGCTAGTTTCTTTTCAAGATCAATATAATTGATAAACCTCTAGCAATACTACTAAGGAAAAGAAGAAAAGACACAAAGAATAAGAAACACGAAGTGACATCACTACAGAGTCTATAGATAATAAAAACATATAAAAGAATATCATGAACACCTTTCAGACTAAACTGACAACTTTAAAACTCTTGCCCCTAAATTAAAAAGAGAATATTTCTCAACTCATTCCATGAAGAGTATTACTACAGTACCAAAACAAGACAAATACATTGAAAGAAAACTACCATTGCTACTTTTCATGAACATAAATACAAACATTCGTGACACAACTTTAGCAAATCAAATCCAATCATATTAAAGTTAAAAATGACTATATGACTATAAAAAAATTACTATATGACTATATTTAAAAAAAGGTAACATATCATAACCAACAGAGACTTATCCCAAGAATGCAGGGTTGGTTCAACATTCAAGTCACTAGGTTAACAAACCAAAGAAGAAACAACATAATATCATTTCAATAGATACAGAAAAAGCATCTGACAAAAATTCAACTTTCTTGATTTTTAAAAAAACTTTCAGCAAACCAGGTATAAAAGTGAACTTTCTCAACCCAATAAATGATTTCTATGAAAAATCTATAGTCAACACTATACTGAAAGATGAAAGATTAAAGAATTAGAAACAAGGCAATGACAGCCATTTATCATCTCTTCAACAATGTACTGGCAATTCTTGTCAATGCAATAAAGCAAGAAAAAGAAAAAACATCAGGATTAGAAAGTAACTAAAATCATCTGTCCACAGACAACATGATGATCTATGTAGAAAATCTCACAGAACCTACCAAAAGGTATTAGAATAAGTGAGTTCAGTAAAGTAACAATAAAATATAAAAATCTGTGTTATTTCTGTAAATTAGCAGCAAACAGTAAGAAATTGAAATTTTAAAAACACATTTATAGTAGCATCCCCTCAAAATGAAATACTTAGGGATAAATCTGACAAAAGAGGCACTAGACTGATGCAGTGAAAAATGCTAAATAATGCTCAGAAAAATTAAGGACCAAAATAAATGAAGAGAGAGTGTTTATGGATCAGAAGACTCAATTCTGTTAAGATATCAATTGTTTCAAGCTGATCTACGGATTCAATGTAATCTAATCAAAATCCTAGACAGTTTTTGCGTTTTTTTTTCTTTTAAAGAAATTGACAAGGTGCTTCTAAACTTCACATGGAAATGCAAAATACCTAAAAGAGTTAAAACAACTCTGAAAAAGAACAAAGCTAGAGGACTAACCGGAGAAGGCAATGGCAGCCCACTCCAGTACTCTTGCCTGGAAAATCCCATGGGCGGAAGGGCCTGGTGGGCTGCAGTCCATGGAGTCGCTAAGAGTCGGACATGATTGGGAGACTTCACTTTCTCTTTTCACTTTGATGCACTGGAGAAGGAAATGGCAACCCACTCCAGTGTTCTTGGCTGGAGAATCCCGGGGACAGGGGAGCCTGGTGGGCTGCCGTCTATGGGGTCGCACAGAGTCAGACACAACTGAAGCGACTTAGCAGCAACAGCAGCAGAGGACTAACATCACTTGATTTCAAAACTTATCATAAAGATACAGTAACCAAGACACTGTGATGCTGGTGTCAAGATAAAAAAAAAATAGATCTGTGGAGCAGAGTAGAGATTCTTGAAATATACCCACATATATATGAACAACTGATTTTTGACAAAGGCACAAGGGCAATTTAGTTGGAAAAGAATAGTCTTTTCAATGAATGGTGCCAGAACAACTGGAAAACCATATGCAATGGGGGGAAAAGTGCTTTGAATCATACAGTACACCATATGTAAAAATTAACACAAAGTAGATCATAAGTAACAACAGAGAAAATGGTAGAGTAGGAAGCTCCAGGAGTTACTCCCTCCTCCAAAACCACCATTGAGCTGGAGAAATTTTTTTAAAAAGATCAGAGTTAATGATTTCAGAACTTTAAACCTGATCAGACACTTTACAGCAAGCAGGAGGAATGCTTGATGAAGAGACTGCTGAATATGTTGAGAGGGCTATGTGAGAGATCTAGCAATCACCCCCTATTCCTCGGCCCCACTATAGCTGTAGGGACTGTGACCTGCCACCTATTCCAAGACTTAAAGAGGTGTACACACTTTACACACCTCAGGAGGGGGCAGGCTGAGAGGGTTATTGCTATTTGTAGAAATCTCTGTCAGATCACAGGCTGAAGAGAAATGGCAGAGAAACTTCACAGACCACACAAAAGGAACACAGCTAGCTCCAGCTTATCCCTGAGGGTCACTAACTTGCTGACAACCTCTTTGAACTCTGCGTCCACCTTCTCAAATCCATGAAAATCAACAAACTGTGGGAAAAGGTCCTTACAAACTCCATTCATGATGACAGCTGAAAACTCAGGCCGACCAAAGTCAATGGTATTTATGGCCTTGTAGACGTTATAGTCCTTCCAAAATTGTTGCAAGACTGTTTCTGATTCATCACTCGCCTTTACTGCCTGATGAAAAGTGTGACACAAATAGTATTTCTTGAAAGTTGCTATAAGTCCCTGGTCCATGCTGAGAGTTGTAGTATTTGGTGGCAGATGCACTACTTTGACGTTGGCGTGAAAGTCGTCCATGAACAGGGCCTGGAGCACTGTTGAGCAGCAAAAGAATTTTGAATGGGACATCCTTCTCCAGGCAATATTTCTCTACCTCCAGGATAAAGTGGTGGAAAAACCAGTCCTGGAAAATGGCCCATGCACCCAGGCTTTGGGGTTACTCTTTCATACAACAGGAAGAGAGTCCTTGGCTATGTTTTTAAGGGTTCTTGGGTTCTCTGTAACCCAAGATAAACTAAGAAAGGCTTCAGCTTCACATAGCTGCAACCAATGCCACCAAACAAGAGTTAGCCTATCCTTTGCTGCTATATAGCATGGCATCACCTTTTCCTACTTACTGATACAACTTTGGTCTGGATCCTCTTCCAGTATAGTCCTGTCTCATCCACATAAAAAGACCTGCTCAGGTAAATACTTGCCTTCATCAATCATAGCTTTCAGAGTTTCAGGAAATTCCCAGGCAGCTACTGTATCTGCAATGGCTGCCTCGCCACTTACTTTTACATTGTGAAGGCTGGCTCTAGCCTTGAACTGGTGAAATCAGCCACGTTGTTTTGGTAAGTCGTGTCCGAATCTCTGCAACCCCATGGACTGAGCACACCAGGGTTCCCTGTCTTTCCCAGCCATGGATGGCATTAAAAGATGCACCCTCTAATTTCTCACCATGTTTTTACTTCAAGTCTTCATAAAGGCTTTGAGCTTTCATTAAGTCAGCATTAAGCTGAGCTGGAACTCAGCGCTGAGGCTGATCTGGCATTCACACACTGAGAAGTTTCTCTAGCTCCTCCATTGCTTTTCCATGCTTCTTCAATATTATTGTCAACATCACCAGCACAGCAGACTTCACATGTTCCATGATCTTCTCCATGTTCTTTAGAATTGGGCCTATGCTTGAATGATCCATGTTATAGGAACAAGCGATATCTACCATTTTTTCACTTCACTGTACTCTTAATTATTTTCATTTTTGTTTCCCTTGTTATCACTTGGTACTTCTGAGCAGTATCAGCTACATCACCACTGCTTTTACACTTGCTTCTGGACATCCTGGGCTTGATATAAAGATACGTACTACTGTATTCTATACAGTAAAGTACATAAAAACACAACAATTTGTAGAGGAAGCATGCATTTGACAATGTATGCCAGACACGTGAACTAACTTACATGATTGGACATGCAAACACACATTCTCATCTTTGAAAGCTCACAACTTGAAGGTTCATAGGTAGCGGACTTACTGTACACAAAACCAGAACTACTTTAAACTGACTAGGATGGCTATAATTAAAAACAAAACAGAAAATAACAAGAGTTGGTGAGGATACAGAAAAACTGGAACCCCTCACACACTGATGCAGATGCTGTGGAAAACAATTTGGCAGCTCCCCCAAGAGTAAACCACAGAATTATCATTAAGACTCAGTAACTCCACTTTTACGTATGTACTACAGCAAAGAAATGAAAGCAAGGACTCAGACACCCAAATGCCAGTGTCCACGACAGCTTTATTCACAATAGCCATAAGGTAAAATGGTGTCCATCAACAGATGAATGGATAAACAAAATGTGGTCTATCTATACCACAAATATATTATTCAGCCATTGAAAGGATAACTGACACATGCTACAACATGGACGAACCTTGAAAATACTAAGCTGAAATAAGGCAGACACAAAAGGGTAAATATTATATGATTCCATGTATGCATCTAGATTAGGCAAATTGATAGAGATCCAAAGTAGATTAGGGGTTCCTAGTCACTGTAGGGAAGGAGGAATGGGAAATTACTGCTCAATGGCTACAAAATTACTGCTTGGGTGATATAAATTTGGAAATGTAGTTATAATCATTGAACAACATTGTAAATATAATGAAACGCACTGAATTATATACTTTAAAATGATAAAATGACAAATTTAATTTATATTATATATATCGTGTGTGCTCAGTTGTGTCCGAATCTTGGCGACCCCATGGACTGCAGTCCACCAGCCTCCGTCCGTGGTATTTTTCAGGCAAGAATATTGGAATGGGTTGCTATTTCCTATTCCATGGGATCATCCTGACCCAGAGATCCAACCTGCGTCTCTTGTGTCTCCTGAATTGACAGCTGGATTTCTTTACCTCTGTACCACCTGGGAAGGCCCTATATTATTACAATAAAAAGATTAATAGGTCCTAGACCTAAATGAAAAACTTAAAACTACAAAATATCTAGAAGAACACATAAAAGAAAATTTTTTTGTGATCTTGGATTAGGTAAAGGTTTCTATTTTTAAAAATGTATTTTATTGTAGTTGATTTACACATTGTTTTAATTTTGGCTGTACAGTGAAATGATTTAGTTATATATATATATATATATATGTACATTTTCTTCATATTCTTTTCCCTTATGGTTTATCACAGGACACTTTATTTCCTGTGTTATTCAGTAAGATCTTTTTTTTAAGCCATTCTATGTATAACAGTTTGCAGCTGCTAATCCCAAACTCCCTAAATTGAGAGTACAGATTTCTTTAGAGATACAATCCCAAAGCACAATTTTTTTTTAATTGATAACTGAACTTCATAAAAATTAAGAACTTATGCCTTGGAAAGACACTTAAAAAAAAATGAAAAGAGTAGCCACAGCTGGGAGAAAATATTTAAAACTTACATATCCATTAAGACTTGCAGCCAGAATATATAAAGAACTCTACATAAAGTCACCAACAAAAAAGCAAACAACATAACAAAATTTACAATGTGCAAAAGATCTAAACAGACGCCTCACCAAAGAAGATAAATACATGGGTGACAAAAAAGCACATTAAAAGATGTTCAACATCCTTAGTCTGTGGGAAATGCAAATTAAAACCACAATGAGACACACACCTATTAGAATGTCTAAAAATCTTTAAAATGATAACATCAAGTGTTGATAAGGATGGAGAATAACTGCAAAGTTCATATGCTATAGGTGAGAATATAAAATGACCTAATACTTAAAAAAATATAGTTGAGCAGTTGCTTACAAAGTTAAACCTGTATCCACTAACCCACTCATTCCATTCCTAATTTATCCAAGAAAAATATAAGCATATAATCATTTGAGCCCAAATTTTTATAGCAGCTTTGTTCTCATCAGCCAAAAATTGGAAACAACTCAAATATCTATCAATGGGTAAATGAATATAGTGTTATGTCCACACAATGAAATACCACTCAGCAATAAAAAGCAATAAACTATCAATACAACATAAACCTTAGAATATAATCTTGAATAAGAAAAAAATCAGACCTCACTACCCACTTCAAAAAAAAAAGATTATATATTTCATGATACCATTCATAAAATTTTAGAAAATGCAAACTGATCTATAGTGACAAAAAACATCTAATCTAGGAGCTGGGTGGGAATGGAAGGGGCAGCAGGGAGGAGTTACTAATGGGATGAGGAAACTTTGGGGAGTGATAGATATGTTCATTATTTTTATTATGGTGGTAATTTCACATAAGTCAAAATGTATTATATTGTACCTTTCAAGTATGTGTAGTTTATGGCATGTCAAGGATACTTGGATAAAGTTGTTTAAAAAAATAGTAAGTAAAGCAAAATGGTGCACACACACACCCACAAGCAAAAAAAGGGCAGATGGTGAGGGGGTAAGAACACAGAGCCCTGGAGAACCTGTACTAAATTTAAGGCTCAAGTCAAGGAATAAATGCCCAGAAATTCAGAAAGAAAAACAGAAGGAAATGTTGTCCTTGATATCAAAGGAAGACAGGATTTCAAAGCGATAATGTTAAATGCTCAGAAGTCAGGATAAGAATTGAGAATTAGACTTAACAACTAGCAAGTCATAGGTGATCTTGGCTGGACCTGTTTCAGTGGAATGTGACTGCAACAAATTCAGGTATGAATGGTTACTGATTTTAATACTTAAATATGAGATGTTTGTTTTCATAACTGCAATAAGAAATTAATATCTCAGATTTCTGAACTAATTATCATTCTGTTTTGAATTATTATAAGCAATCTTGAAGACCTCCAAAGTTCTATAACTTGAAATTTTGCTAAGAGTGTTTAATACAAGCATTTTCAGGATGTACGATGAGTGTCCTGGGTAATAACTCAGCCTCTCAATGTGGCCTAAATTGTTGTATACTTGTCAGTAGCTCTTGTAGACAGTAAAAAGAGTCATTCATATTTCCACCTTTTCTATATACCGATTTAGAGAAAGGATGAAATGTTCTAGCGGAGTTACCTACAAAGGTCGTGGAGGATATCTCTTGAGAATATCAAGGGCATACTGTACTCAAAGGAAAAGATTTTCAATAATCTCCCTGTAAGTATAAACTTCTGTTTCAATTGTGAGAAAGAAAAGCATTGCTCATAATGAGAAAAATATAATTATCATTCAATATATAAAATGTGCAGAGAAAAAGTTAAGGTTTTAGAAACTTCATTTTTTAAAACATTGTTCCATAGAGCGATGAACTAAAAACAGAAGAATCATGTGGCAATTTACATAAACACATGGAAGGTAAAACCTAGATACATAAAATAAACAAAGTTATTGAGATTCTGATGATAGAAACACTGAGCTAATCTAAGTGGTTGTACTTTCAACTGCTCTAAAAATATTCGTTATTCCACCTCACCAGCAGAAAGAAAAGCTAAAAATAGTCATCTTCTGTTATAGAACATTTCTCACTGTCTTGGGGAAAGTGAAACTTAAGTACCTATCTACAAACATCAGTCATAAAATCTTTAATGAGCATATTGGTTTACTTAAAAAACAAAAACCAAAACCTGGACAACTGAGTAATTTTTAAAAATATACCTGAAATTACATAATTTCATCATTAGGCTGCTAACTACCATTAAAACATAAGATTGCAAAAATCTGTTTCCCAATAAAAGGCATATAACAAATATCAACAAACTTACTATCTATCTTTAATATGGGAAATACTTTAAGTAAACAAAATATAAAGATCTAAGAACACAGTCATAAAATATTAAGGTAAAAAAAGGCAAGATATAAACTCGAAATGTACAGCCTAAGTAGAATTTATATATATATATAGATAAATATATATGCATTGAAAGATCAAAAGAGGCGGCAAAACTGATTACTTTGTAACTTAAAATTTTTTCCATATTGAGTATGTATTGCTTTTATAATAATTTGTTTTATCTTACATAGAAACCAATATAATATCATACATACACATTAAACATACAGCTATGATGTTTTATTACAAGATTTTAAGAATTCTAGGGTGGCAAGCATTTCACAACAAAATTTGACTAAAGTTCTTTAAGGGGGACAACAAAAGCTAGACATGAATTTTTCCACTGATATAGAACAAAAAGTACTAAGAAGTGGGAAAGAACATTGAACATGCAATTCTAATGGACTCTAGCTATGTAACACCCTTTGGTTTCATTTTATCACATCCTAATTGTAGGTTCCTAATAAATTCATTTTCAGTAAGCTTACTATGCTTTTCATCATCTTTCTCCTCTGGAATTTAACCCTACCTGTCCTATTTGTCTTTACAATTTCTCAGTTTACTGAATTAGTTAGCTGGTCTCCTGAAGGACTTAGATCCAATGAGCCTATAGAGACCCCTGAATAACTTTAGAACTAAAAGTATGGTAAATATTATATATCTGGCCTATCTATTCTTTCACAGCTGACAGGCTATAGGCTATTTATGTCCAGTGGGGTTTAAGAAAAAAGACTGTGTCAAACCAAGCCAGTCAGCTATGAACCAAGTTTGATGCTCAATGTTTAAATGCAAAAACAGAAAAAGGAAGAAGACTATAATTAGAAAGATAGGTTTTTTCTTTTGCAAAAGTTTTTCATTTTCTTCTTTTTCTGATGTTGGGAATACAACCAATCTAAGTTAGGGAAGTTTGGCCACGTCAGTTGACTCATTGGAAAAGACCCTGATGCTGAGAGGGATTGGGGGCTGGAGGAGAAGGGGACGACAGAAGATGAGATGGCTGGATGGCATCACCGAGTCGATGGATGTGAGTTTGAGTAAACTCCAGGAGTTGGTGATGGACGGGGAGGCCTGGTGTGCTACAATTCATGGGGTCGCAAAGAGTCGGACACGACTGAGCAACTGAAGTGAACTGACGTTAGGAAAAAAACAAAATTTTGCTACTTGATAGCTAAAATACATTTGGAATACATTCTTCCAAGCATTCTGATGCTGAATCTGAAGCTCCAATACTTTGGTCACCTGATGCGAGCACTTGACTCATTGGAAAAGACCCTGATGCTGGAAAAGACTGAAGGTAGAAGAAGGGGGCAACAGACAATGAGGTGGTTGGATGGTATCACTGATTCCATGGACATGAACTTGGGCAAACTCCAGGAGAAGGCGGGAGACAGGAAAGCCTGGCATGCTGAGTCCATGAGGTCACGAAGAGTTGCACATGACTTGGCAAGTGAATAAGAACAACAAGCATTTCATTGTTGTGTGTATGTACATTCAAGAGTGTAATATACACAATGTTTTCCACAAAAATTGCTCTAAATACTTTTCGCAGTTAAAAATGTATAATAAAAATCTTTCCAGGTCAACAAACCTCCTTCCGTCACCATTTTCAGTGGCTGCATGGTATGCCATTACACAGAAATGTGGTAATTTAACCAATCGCCCATTGTTAGGATATTTCAGTTGTTTTCAGTTTTCCCCTTCAGGTTGTTTCCAATTTTTCCTTTTGGAAACTACTCCTTGATGAATCCTTTCCTTTTCCATGGCGAGTGTCTATACACATTTGTGTGATCTTTATTTCCTTAGGACATACTCTCTTAGAAAAGGAAGAGGTGGGTCAAAAGATATACATATTTTTAAAGCTTTTGTACAACTGCCCAAACTGCTTCCAGATATGCTGTTCACTTGCATAAGTAAGTGGTATATGAGAGTTCCCTGCCAACACTGGGCACTAGATGAAAAACATCTTATTGTCTTTAATTTGCATTTCTTTGGCTACTCTAAACTGACTACTTTTCATACCCTTTTTGGCTTTATGTTATGAGCCACTCTTTCGATGCCTCAAAACTGAAAAATGATTTGCTTTTACTGTCATAATGGTCACTGATGACCTAGATAACAGTGGTTTCTGTGGCATGGGTTAAGTGAAAATCTACTTGGAAAGGATTCATGACAGAAAAGGGAGGAAAGAAATCAAGAGAGTGAATTGAAACACTACTGGCAAGGAATTTTGCGGTCAAGGAAAAGAAAATGGGGGTATAGCGGGAGGGAAATTAGAACAGTAGTTTGTTTTTTAAGATTGGAAAGTTAGCACAAAATTGTATATTAAAGGAATGATCTAGTACATAGGAAAAAAAAAAAAACACTGATGACATAGGAGAGAGAAGGAAGAATTAAAAAGCAATGTCCCTGAATAAGGAAGTGAATGGGATCTAAAGGACAAGTGTTAAGATTGGTCTTAGTTCAGAGATCAAAGAATTATCACAAACAGCATACGGGCAGAGATGCAGGTAGGTGTATATAAGTTACTTGTGATGGTGGGAACCTTTAGAAGTTAATTTTTGACTGGTTCCTTTTTCCTGGTAAAGAAGAAATAAGTGAAACCGTCAGCAAAGACAGTGGAAGAATAGCTATGTGAGAGAAAATAGTTTGTTGTGCGAGAATAAGATTAAACAGTCATCCAGCGTGGATCAACTAGGTAACACTGTCTGATGGCTGGGTAAAATTAAGCACTTCTGTCCACCACAAATTATTTATAACAGTCTTTCATATATCAAATATTTATAATATGATCATATGTAGTAAATATTTTCCCTGGTTTATTTTGCTATTTAATGTAATAAAAAATTTTTTGAGTCCTCACAATCAATGCTTTTTTTCCTGAAGAAAAACTCCTTCCTAACTCCAATATTATTTAAATACTTTTATGCCACGTAATGCATATTTATTCATTTATTTAAATGCAACCTATATTCCTCTCTGACCTCACTACAGTTTCATTTTTAAGCATTTAAATCTTTAAACCATTTTGATATTATTTTGACAAGTTGGAAGGTAGGAATTTTAATTTTAGCGGTTAATTAGGTAATTCTGAACAATTTAATATCCAATTTATGCCACTGATTAGAAATTTCACTTCTATGTTGTTTTAAAATTATATTTCTACTTCATTAACTACTTATTCATGCATCAGTTCCACAGCTTTAATTACTATACCTTTGCCATTCCTATAGGCAGTATATTTTTAATGTCATATGCCATATGCCTCTTTTTCAGAATTCCTCTATTCTTATTTCTTCTAAATTATACTAGACATTTCAGTCATGTTACCTACCACAACCAACTTTCTCTCCTAGCTGAACCTTCCCAGCCCAGGCCTTCTACCAGGAAAGCAGCTTTAGGCTGTCGTCTATACAGGACAGTCACTGACAGCAACAGGCAGCGTGATTTCCCCAGGGGTAGCCTATCCACTGGCAAACCATAAATGACTATGCCTGAAGGGACTCATCCATTAGCAACATGTTAACTGAAATCAATTCAAACTAACTTTTTCAGGATTTGGAGTGTGGACACAGAAAGTCTCCAAAAGCTACCTGCAGTGAGAGGCAAACAAAATAGATGCTTAGAGAGAGAAAGAAGTGCCACAGTGGGAGAGAATAAACATAAGCATACAAAGTACATAATCATTAACTTTCTAATTCTGGTTTTAATTCTTATACAGCCTCACAATAAACCTTTCTGAGGTGGCCTGAAGTATTACCCTTTCTGCAATCAAAAATACTACAACACAAAGGAACTCTGAAAGTCATTCGATAAAGCACTCTTTCTCTTCCCTTCACTCCCTTCTCTATTAAATTGGATTTATAAGTACAACTACACTAAATTTATTGAAAACAGACATCTTTCAAAGGACTGTGTTTTTCTACATAAAGTATTTGTGGAGTAATAAACATTTTTTCTTCTAACAAATCCTGTAAATTTGATGAGTATTCCTTTATATTTTTTTTCTTGCTGTTGTTGCGTGAGATTTCGCTTCAATTTTCTAACTGGTTTTTTTTCCCTAACTAGTTCTTAGCAAACATAACAGTATTTCTCCTTGTGTGGGCCATGAGAATATACCATGAGCTGTTCTTGAGGGAAAAGGGTTCCATGTTCAAAGATTTTGGGGAATTGTTGCATAAAACACATCTTACTTAGAGATTCACAGAATATACTATTATATTTAAAACCCCAAGAAATTCTGCAATAACAAAGTTTTACAAAATTTAAGTTTCCAAAATTAATGGCAGACAGTCACAGAACACCTACTGACATGCCACGGAACCAGTGTCTAACAACCACATTTTGTAAAACAGTGGTACAAAAGCTAGTAGACATTTCTTGTATTCAGCAGCTTCCATTCCCCCAACAGATATTTTTATTTGTGACTTTCTTCCAGTCTCAGAATGGAGCATATGATCAAAGTCTAGGCTGAAAGTACACTGCATTCCCCTGCAGGGTTGATCGGTCAAGGGTGGGACATAGCATTTAAAGTAGTTAAATCATAGTGAACCTCACGACTTTTTCCTGGGAATACTGGGACAAAGATTTTTTCTCTTTGGGGCTAGATTTGAATCTGGAAGGATTCCAGGAACTGCTGGGAACTACATAATGACTGAAAAAAAAGGAAACCAACAGCAAGAAAGCAAGAGTCACAAAATACCATGAAACAGATCTGTTACACAAACATTCCTTCAACAATATTTATTGAGCATCTAACATGTATAAGACATTATGCTAAGTGCTTGGATAATTAATGAAGAAGAAACCAAAATCTCTGCCCTTATTGCACTTATATTCTAATAGGAAAAGAAAGATAACAAATGACATCATAATGAAGTATGTCAAAAAGTGGTAACAACATTATGAAAAAATACGACAGGGTAACAGGGATTAGAAAGAATGAGATGCAATTTTAAATAGGGTTGTCTGGGTAAGTCATTTAAAAATATTAATAACTTGGCTTAAAGGAACTGAAGGAGATAGCCATGTGAATATCTTAGTAATAGCATTCCAGGTTAAGAAAACACCCATGCCAAGGCCCAGGATAAGAGCATACAGTACATCTGAAGAATAGCAGGAAAGTCACTGTAGTTAGAGCCAAATTAAACAGAATACTAGTAAATGATGATACCAGATGGGTAAGAAGAGACAACTAGATCATAAGGATTCTGGAGTTTACTTCCCTGGTAGCTCAGCTGGTAAAGAATTTATCTGCAATGCAGGAGACCCTGGTTCAATTCCTGGGTTGGGATGATCCCCTGGAGAAGGGAAAGGCTACCCACTCCAGTACTCTGGCCTGGAGAA
Source organism: Aepyceros melampus (assembly GCA_006408695.1). NCBI lineage: Eukaryota > Metazoa > Chordata > Mammalia > Artiodactyla > Bovidae > Aepyceros > Aepyceros melampus. Next base: position 242,009 of record SJXQ01010445.1, read on the forward strand.
TTCCATGGACTGTATAGTCCATGGGGTCGCAAAGAGTCGGACACAACTGAATAACTTTCACTTACTTACTTACACTATAGTGAAAAAGAAGAATCCAGGATGACTCTAAAGATTTTAGCCTGAGCATCTAGGCAGATTGAAGGTTCCCTTAACCAAGATGACTGTGGATCAAATTTGTTTTAAAAGAAAGAATAAAAAATCATTGCTGGACATATTAAGGTTGAGACAGACATCTAATAGTAATTTTTTATGGGCATTTGGATAAGACTCTGGAACTCAGAGAAAACTTGGCTACGAATACAAACTTAGAATCATTTATGTTTAGTTACTATTTAAAGCCTTGAGACTAGATAGAATTATCAAGGAAGTGTAGATAGCAAAGAGGTCTGGGATAAGAAAAGTATAGAAGACATACAGACGGCCAAGAGGCACAAGATGTTCAGTATCACTAACTACTAGAGAAGGCAAAGCAAAACTACACTGAGGCGTCACCTCACACAGGTTAGAATGGCTATCATCAAAATATCTACAAACAATAAATGCTGGAGAGGGTATGGAGAAAAGGAAACCCTCCTACACTGTTGGTGGGAATGTAAATTGGTGCGGCCACTACGTAGAATAGTGGGGAGGTTCCTTAAAAAACTAAAAACAGAGCTACCATATGATCCCTGGTGGATCCTATAGGCTTCCCTGGTGGCTCAGATGATAAAGAATCCACCTGTAATGCAGGAGATCTGGGTTCAATCCATGGGTTGGGAAGATTCCATGGAGGAGGGCATGGCAACCCAATCCAGTATTCCTGCCTGGAGAATCCTCATGGACAGAAGGGCCTGGCAGGCTGCCATCCATGGGATCACAAAGAGTCAGACACGACTGAGTGACTAAGCACACCATAGGATCCAGCAATCCTACACAGGCATAACACGATTAACGCTAAACATGTTCAAATAGCTATCACTACCCTGGACTCCCGTTCCTAAGCAGAGAACCTATGGGTTCAAACGTGGAAATGTCATGATATCAAGATTAATGGTGTTGATTGAGAAGAATGCTCAAACCAAAGTGGGCTTCTTAGATTCAGCTCCTTGCTCAAAAACCACTGCTCTCCTAAGGTACCAAATAATCAAAAATAATGCCAGCGATTCTGTTTGACTACAGTCCCCAGTTAAGCAGAAGAGTGTTTCCCTAGGTCAGTCTCTACCTCTCCGAACAAGAGCACCTCACAAAGCTCATTATGATGCTAATGTTTTAAAGATCCAGTAAAAATTTTTCACAGAACATGACCCAAAACATAAGCCAATTTCATCTCTGTTCAACCAATGAAACAGCAATCTGATCCAATGCTGGAAGAAAGCTTACTGTGCTGTATATCTACTTAAATATGGCACACTGTTGTAACAGAGAATTTCAAGAACTCTCAGTAATCAGGCTAATCATCCACTGACTTGTAGAACCAATTCCCTTCACTCTATAGATGAGACTGTTTCTTATTTTACAGACTTTGGAAAGAAAATGAAGGAGTCTTGTGGAAGTTAATAAGAGGTACATCTGCAGGCCTGGAAAAAATGCCATAGTAAGAAGCTGAAAAGAGTAGACACCCAAGAAGAAGGCAGAAGGAGGTGGGAGAAGCATGAAGAAAGACAAATGGGAAGATGCCAAAAAAAACTTACTTTCCTCTGAAATTTGGTCTGTGCCAGTTTGCACATGGGTTAAGAGAATAGTTTCTTCCTGCTCCTCAAGCTGACCTTCCTGTACCACAAAACCCTCCATTCAGAAAATCCAGAAGGCCTAGAAGCAAAGGTTATTTTCCTCATGGGCACAGAAACAGGTGTTTAACCATCATTTTTAAGCTTGGAGAAGAAAAGGGGATGCAAATAGTTTAATATTTCTAAAGTAAACATTTTCATTTCTCCTACTCTTTTGAACTCTGGGTGCAAATGAGTGCATTCTCTTACACATATTCTTGTATGCAAATGTATATGTATGCAAATTAAGAGTATTAAAATAAATCAGCTGGAAAAATAAGTATCACCTTTAATTGAATCAGTATCTAAACTGTAGTTTGCTTACAGCAGAAAAATTATGCTCTGCAATGACCTTCAGTTGAAGAACTGAATGAGACTGATAATTATCACTTTTTAAACGGTAAAATGGTTAACAGTGTGAATGATTTTTTAGGTACCAAAAAAATTAACTGTCTATCCTCTAATTTTATATAGCAAATCTAATAAATGTAGGGCAATAAGAGATATAACAAACTATTATTAAGAACTATAGTTTCATTTTATAAAAGTTAAAACACATTTCAGAAGTTACTCTAAAAGCATAAGGAGGTCAAAAGAGATGCAATGCTAGATTGGGGAGCAAAGCAGAAGTAAGCTGCAGACATAGAAAGGCCGCTACAGATTACTCATTAGGGAGTCAAAGCTCCAGCACTTTAATTCTAGTCACACCAAGTGTCCTTCTCTAAACAGTCTTTTGATTTAGCAAATCCAGGTCTTATGGTGGAAGGTAAGAATTAATACGAAAAAAAAAAATCACATTAGAAATACAATTTTGGTTTTAAATTTACTTCAAAAGCACACCAAAATCTATACAAAGCATAACAAAATTACACTCAAACACATAAAAGATAAATACAAACACATGACCTGTTTTTTACTTTATCGAAAAGTAACCATGGGATGAATTCTAGAGAAACTTCCATCTTAAGCAGAAATACAAGTTATACCATCAAGGTTATTAGTTAAAGAATAATGTGTTATTTCTATTAAAAAGGAAGTTAACAATTTACATCCTAAGTGAACTTGAAAATATGAATTTCATAATCTGCTATATGGATAAAATTGCAATTTGATATGCTAAATATTGTTATAGCTCACCTCTTTTGGTTGCACTTTAACTCAATTCACAATGTATTTGTCAGATTTTCTAGTTCCCAATCCACCTACTTTGGAGTTGAAAAACTCTTTGTTAGCTTTTAGATTCTATAGAGACCTCTCAAAATAATCTGAAATAAAGCACCTAAGTGAATGCCTATTTCTCCATTTGACAGCAATTCTTTTATAACCATAATTACTGAATCTATTAAGATTTCTACTCTTATCATGCAATGAGGAAAATGCTTCTGTCAATGACTGTCATGTAAACTTCAACTGTTAATATAAACTTTGAAGAAATAGCCATCAACATACTTCTGATAAAATAAATCAACGAATAAGTTAACAAAGTGGAGGAAAGAAGAAAAATACATTGATTACACTGAAAAATTAACAAAGCTGTTAAGAAAACTTAGATTTAAAAGTGTTTGTTAAACTAAAATTGGCTTCCCTAGTGGTGCAGTGGTAAAGAATCCACTTGCCAATGCAGGTTCAATCCCTGAGTCAGGAAGATTCCCTGGAGGAGGAAATGGCAGCTCACTCCAGTATTCTTGCCTGGGAAATCCCACAGACAGAGATCGGCACACTACAGCCCACAAGGGTGCTAAAGAGTCTGACATGACTTAGCAACTAAACAACAACAAAAACAGACTTTAAATAGTAACTACTTAATGAAACAAAGATGGCAAAACAAAGACCAAATACAACAGTGCGTGCATGCTAAGTGGCTTCAGTTGTGTATGACTCTTTGCAACCCTAGAGACCACAGCCAGCCAGGCGCCTCTCCCATGAGATTCTCTGGGCAAGAATACTGGAGTGGGTCACTATTCCCTTCTCCAGCGGATCTTCCCAAACCAGGAACTGAACGTGCATCTCCTACACTGGTAGGCAGATTCTTTACCATTGAGCCATCTGGGAAGCTGCTTAACGGCCAGCTAGATGCTTGCTATTTACAAGAGGAAAAACTGCCTCAAGGAGACACCACTTCATACCCACTAGCTTGGTTATAACCAAAAAGACAATAACAAGTGCTAGCAAGAATGTCAGAGAAGGCGATGGCACCCCACTCCAGTACTCTTGCCTGGAAAATCTCATGGGCGGAGGAGCCTGGTAGGCTGCAGTCCATGGGGTCGCTAAGTCGGACACGACTGAGCGACTTCCCTTTCACTTTTTACTTTCATGCATTGGAGAAGGAAATGGCAACCCACTCGTGTTCTTGCCTGGAGAATCCCAGGGATGGGGGAGTCTGGCGGGCTGCTGTCTCTGGGGTTGCAGAGTCGGACACGATTGAAGCGACTTAGCAGCAGCAGCAAGAATGTGGAGAAACAGGAATCCTCATATATCACTGGTGAGACTGTAAAATGGTACAACTCCTCTGGAAAACCGTCTGGCAGTTATTCAAAGGTTAGACAGAGTCACCAAGTACTTCCACTTCTAAATATATAACCAAGAAAACTGGCAACATATGTCCATATAAAAACATGTATATGAATATTCATAAGCTTTATTCATAATACTGAAAAAACAGAAACAACCCAAATGTCCATCAACTGATGAATTTTAAAAATGTGGTACAATGAAATACTATTTTGCTATAAAAAAGAATGAAGTACTGAAACATGCTATAACATGAATGAACCCTGAAAACATTATCCAAAATAGGCAAATCCATAAGACAGAAACTGAATTAGTAGTTCCAGGGGCTGAGGAGTTGGGACTGGAGAGTGACTGATAATGAGTATAAAGTCTCTTTTCAGGGTGACGAAAATGTTCCAACACTGACAGTGGTGATGGCTGCACGACTCTGTGAATATACTGAAACCAATGAATTGTACACTTTAAAAGAGTAAATTTTATGGTAAATTCAATCCTATAGGAAATCAGTCCTGAATATGCATTGGAAAGACTGATGCTAAAGCTGAAACTCCAATACTTTGGCCACTTGATGTGAAGAACTGAGTCATTTGAAAAGACCCTGATGCTGGGAAAAACTGAAAGTAGGAGAAGGGGACAACAGAGGATGAGATGGTTGGATGGCATCACTGACTTGATGAAAATGAGTTTGTGTAAGCTCTGAGAGCTGGTGATGGACAGGGAAGCCTGGTGCGCTGCAGTCCATGGGGTCACAGAGTCGGACATGACTGAGCTATCGAACTGACTGATGTATCAATAAAGCAGCTATTTAAAACACAAAGAACATTCCAAAATAAAATGCCACAAAAGGCTGAAAAAACAAAAAAACACAGCTTTTATCAGTCAAATAGTAATAAAAAGGAAGCTTAAAAAAAGTAACAACACAAAACAAGGTAACTTTATGAGGAAAAGTCTAAAAGCAGGGTGGGGGGGGGAACAGTTTAATTCCAGAATTTCCCCCTCAGATTAAAAAACAAAGGATGGTCATTCTCACCACCATTATTCAGCAGTGTATTGCAATCCCAAAAAGTACAGTAAGATAACAGCATATAAGGTACTAAAAGAAGAAATAAAACTGTCTCTATTACCAGATGATACTGTAGCCATATATAGAAAATTTCAAAAATTGAAAAAAAAAAGCCTTCTTAGAATTAAGTAATGAGCTCAACAAGGTCACAAGATAGAAAATCAAGAACAAAAAGTCAAGCATACCTCTGTATACTAACAACCACCATGAAAAATCAAAATTTAAATTATAATACAACCTGTAATCACTCAACAAGTAAAATACTTAAATATAGCTCTAATAAACAAGTGTAAGACTTGTATACTGAAAACTACAAACAAAATGCTGATGAACAAAATAAAAGAAAAACTAAATGCAAAGACATTCATATATTGAAACACTCAACAGAAAAACTGTATATTATCCCTAAGTTGATACAGAGGTATAACTCGATTTCCATCAAAATCTCAGGTTTGTTTTTTTTGGTAGAGAGAGACAAGACCACTTAAAATTTATATGGAAAGGCAAAGAAACTAGAATAGCTACAAAAAATTTAAAACAAAACAATAAAGTTAGAGAAATTACTCTGCTCAATTTTATGACACTATATATCTATGGTAACCAAGATCATGTGATAAAAGTGAGAGACAGAAAACAGATCAGTGGAACAGAGCAAAAGACTCAGAAACAGACCCAAATAAGTATGGACAGTGATTTTTGATAAAGGTGAAAAAGCAATTCAGTGGAGGAAGGATATGGTTTTAAAACAAATGATACTGCAGTAATCAGAAATCTGTAGACAAACCTCACCTTATATAAAAGGTAACAACAAATGGAGCACAGATTAAATGTAAAACATAAAAATATAAACCTTTTAGAAAAAAACCATAGGAGAAAATCTTTCAGACATATCTAGAGTTGAGCAAAGAGTTTTAGACTTTACATCAAAAGCATGATCTATAAAAGAAAAAAAATTCAATTTTGCTCTAATACCCTATCAAGAAGATAAAAAACAACTACAAAACAGGAGAAAATATTGGCAAACCACATATTTAACAAAGGACTAGTATCTAGAATATATAAAGAACTTTGAAAGCTCAATAATGAAAAAACAAACGAATACTCAATTAGAAAATGGATAAAAAATAACAGAGAAAATTCACTAAAGAGAATACTCGGATACCAAATAAGCAAATAAAAAGATGTTCAATATTATTATCAATGAAGCCAAATTAAAATCATAAGCTATCACTACACATCTACCAGAAAGGCAAAAAAAAAAAAAAAAAAAAAAAAACCAAATGATGTAAAAGATTCAGAGAAACTGGATCACTTACACGCAGCCAGTAGAAATGCACAATGGTATAGTTATTGCTTGTGCCTTCCGAGAGTCTCTGTTTCCCTCAGTCCTATGGAAGTTCTGTAAACAAATCCTGCTGTCCTTCAAAGTCAGATTCCTTGGGGATTCCCAGTCCCTTTGCAGAATCCCCAGGTTGGAAAGTCTGATGTGCAGCCTACAGTCTTTGCAACAGTGGAACCTCTTTGGTATTACTGTTCTTAAGTTTGTGGGTCACCCACTCGGCAGGTATGGGACTTTATTTTAATGTGATTGTTTTCTTTAGAAGAAAAGTTATGATCAACCTAGACAGTGTATTAAAAAGCAGAGACATCACTTTTCTGACAAAGGTCCATACAGTCAAAGCTATGGTCTTTCCAGTAATCATGTATGGATCTGAGAGTTGAACCATACAGAAGGTTGAGCACCAAAGAATTGATGCCTTCGAATTGTGGTGCTGAACAAGACTCTTGAGAATTCCACAGACAGCAAGGAGTTCAAACCAGTCAACCCTAAAAGAAATCAGTCCTGTATATTCATTGGAAGGACTGATGCTGAAGCTGAAGCTCCAATACTTTGGCCACCTGATGTGAAGAACTGACTCATTGGAAAAGACCCTGATGCTGGGAAAGGCTGAGGGCGGGAGAAGAAGGGGACAACAGAGGATGAGATGGTTGGATGACATCACTGATTCAAAGGACATGAGTTTGAGCAAGCTCCAGGAGATAGTGAAGGACAAGAAAGCCTGATGTGCTACAGTCCATGGGGTTGTGAAGGGTCAAACATGACTTAGTGACTGAACAACACAGTAACTGTGGAAAATAATTTTGCAGTTCCTTTTAAAACTGGAAATGAACTTACCATATGGCTCATCAATTGAATACTCAGGCATCTATCTTAAAGAAAAGAAAACTTATTTCCACACCAAAACCCATATATAAAGGGTAATAGCAATTTTATGCATAATAGCCAAAACACTGCAACTATCTAAAATGTCTTTCAGTGCAAAAAATGGCTAAATAACAGAATACCATGCAACAGACTACTTCCCAGAAATAAAAAAAGAACTACTGATATACATAACAACTTGGATAAACCTCAAAGAAATTATGCCGAGTAAAGAAAGCCAATCTTCAAAGGACAGAAGGCATTATTTTTTAATACAGGTGAAATAATTTAGAGACAGACCACTGATTAGTGGTTGTCAGGGACTAGGCATGGGGGAGGAGGGTAGTGAGGCTATGAAAGGGTAGTAATACGCAGTCATGTGGACTTGGCGGTAGTTACATGAAGCTATCATGTGATGTGATGTTCAAGCTGGTTTTAGGAAAGGCAGAGGAACCAGAGATCAAATTGCCAACATCCACTGGATTATCGAAGAAGCAAGAGAGTTCCAGAAAAGTATCTATTTCTGCTTTATTGACTATGCCAAAGCCTTTGACTGTGTGCATCACCACAAACTGTGGAAAATTCTGAAAGAGATGGGAATACCAGACCACCTGACCTGCCTCTTGAGAAATCTGTATGCAGGTCAGGAAGCAACAATTAGAACTGGACATGGAACAACAGACTGGTTCCAAATAGGAAAAGGAGTACGTCAAGCCTGTTTATTGTCACCCTGCTTATTTAACTTCTATGCAGAGTACATCATGAGAAATGCTGGGCTGGAGGAAGCACAAGCTGGAATCAAGATTGCTGGGAGAAATATCAATAACCTCAGATATACAGATGACACTACCCTTGTGGCAGAAAGCAAAGAAGAACTAAAGAGCCTCTTGATGAAAGTGAAAGAAGACAGTGAAAAAGTTGGTTTAAAGCTCAACATTCAGAAAACAAAGATCATGGCATCCAGTCCCATCACTTCATGTCAAATAGATGGGGAAACAGCGGAAACAGTAACAGACTATTTTGGGGGGCTCCAAAATCACTGCAGATGGTGAGTGCAGCCATGAAATTAAAAGATGCTTGCTCCTTGGAAGAAAAGTTATGACCAACATAGACAACAATTAAAAAGCAGAGACATGTGTATACCTGTGGCGGATTCATGTTGATGTATGGCAAAACCAATACAATATTGTAAAGCAATTATCCTCCAATTAAAATTAAAAAAAAATTATACTGTCAAAAAAAAAAAAAAAGGCAGAGACATTACTTTGCCAGCAAAGGTCCATCTAGCCAAGGCTGTGGTTTTTCTAGTAGTCATGTATGGATGTGAGAGTTGGGACTGTGAAGAAAGCTGAGCACCAAAGAATTGATGCTTCTGAACTGTAGTGTTGGAGAAGACTCTTGAGTCCCTTGGACTGCAAGGAGATCCAACCAGTCCATCCTAAAGGAGATCAGTCCTGAATATTCTTTGGAAGGACTGATGCTAAAGCTGAAACTCCAATACTTTGGCCACTTCATGTGAAGAGTTGACTCATTGGAAAAGACCCTGATGCTGGGAGGGATTGGGGGCAGGAGGAGAAGGGGATGACAGAGGATGAGATGGCTGGATGGCATCACTGACTTGATGGACATGAGTTTGAGTGAACTCCAGGAATTGGTGATAAGACAGGGAGGCCTGGTGTGCTGCATGCAGTCCATGGGGTCGCAAAGAGTCAGACACGACTCAGCGACTGAATTGACTGAATCATGTGATAAAGTTGCAGAGAGGTATACACACAAAAATAAATGCATAAATAACCAATATAATTTGAATAAGCCCTGTGAGTTGTACCAATGTTAATTTTCTAGTTATTACGATATTGCACTGCAGCTAGAAAAGATGCTAACAATGGGGAGGCTGGGTGAAGGGTAGACAGGATGACCTTACTGTGCACTTCTTTATAATTTTCTATGAATCAATGATGATTTCAAAATCAATTTAAAAAATAAACACAAGCTCTAACTTGGAAAATAATATTTACAAATCAGGTATCTAAGGACTAGTACCTAGAATACATATATGGCGACTCTCAAAATTCAACACTATATAAACAAACAATTAAATTTAAAAATGTGAAACTCTTTGACATATATCACAGCAAGTCCTCTTTGACCCACCTCCCAGAGTAATGGAAATAAAAACAAAAGCAAACAAAAGGGACTTAATTAAACTTAAAAGCTTTGACACAGCAAAGGAAACAATAAATAGGATTAAAAGACAAAGCCAGAATGGGAGAAAATAATTGCAAATGAAACAACCGACAAAGGATTAATCTCCAAAATATATAAGCAGCTCAGGCAGCTCAATACCAGAAAAACAAACCAATCAAAAAATGGGTGGAAGACCTAAACAGACATTTCTCCAAAGACATGCAGATGGCTAAAAAACACAGCAAACGATGCTGAACATCGCTCATTATTAGAGAACTGCAAATCAAAACTACAATGAGGTATCACCTCACACTGGTCAAAATGGCCATCATTTTAAAAATCTACAAACAATAAATGCTGGAGAGGATGTGGAGAAAAGGGAACCTTTCTGCACTGTTGGGAATGTAAAGGGATACAGCCACTATGAAGAAGAGCATGGAGATTCTTTAAAAAACTAGGAACAGAACTACCATATCACTCAACCATCCACTACTGGGCATAGTAAATAAGTAAGTAAGTGAAGTCACTCAGTTGTTTCCGACTCTCTGGGACCCCGTGGACTGTAGCCTACCAGGCTTCTCTGTCCATGGGATTCTCCAGGCAAGAATACTGGAGTGGGGCATGGACCCTCAGAAAACCGTAACTGGAAGAGACCCATGTACTCCAATGTTCACTGCAGCACTTTGTACGACAGGTAGGACATGGAAGCAACCAAGATGTTTATCAATAGATGACTAGATACAGAAACTGTGGTACATATATACAATGGCTATTACTCAGCTATAAAAAGGAACACATTTGTGTCAGTCCTAATAAGCTGGATGAAACTAGAGCCTATTATACAAAGTGAAGTCAATCAGAAAGAGTAAGATAAATATGTCTTACTCTTAACTCATGTGTATGGAATCTAGAAAGATGGTCCTGATGAACCTACTTGCAGGGCAGCAGGGGAAACACAGAAATAAAGAGACTTGGGACACAGCGGGGCAAGGAGAGGGTGGGATGAATGGAGAAGAGCAAGGACAAATATACATGACCATATGTAAAATAGACAGGCAATGGGAACTGGCTGGGTAACACAGGGAGCTCAACCCAGTGCTCTGTGACCGTCTAGAGGGGTGGGATGGGGAGGGAGATGGGAGGGGGGCTCAGGAAGGAGGGAATATATGCATATCTGTGGCTGATTCATTTCGATGTACGGCAGAAATCAGCACAATATTGTAAAGCAATTATCCTCCAATTAGAAAAATAAGGAAAACAATGTGAAAGACATGCACAAATAATTCAGCAAATACACACATGGAAAGATGTTCAACATCATCATTAGCTATTAAGGAAATACAAATTAGAATACAATGAGATATCACTACATACATAATTAAACACTGAAAATAAAAAGCAACAATAGCATATAAGCTGGCAAGGATGAAGAGAAACTGGATCTCTCATATATTGCCAGTGGAAGCATAAAATGGTATGCACACTCAGGAAAATAGTTTGGTGTTTCTTCAAAAAACTAAACACATACTTAGGACTCAGAAAACTCACTAGTGGGTATGTACTCAGGAAAAAAAGAGGAAACTTAAATCCATACAAAAATCTATATATGAAAAAGAAAAAAGAAAAAAACTGCACATCAGTGCTTATAACATTATTTGTAGTAGACAAAAATTGAAGAAAACCAAAACACCCTTCAACAGGTAAAAAGGCAGAGAAAGTGACACATGCATATCACGAACTACTACTCAGCAATGAAAAGGGATGGAACGCAAATCCCCAACACAAATCATCAATAGCGTCAAGAGATATCACAACAGAAGAAACAGCTGTGAATTATATCACAAAGTGCTAAATTCCTTAATTTTACAGATCAAAGAAAACCAATTTTTTTTTAAGTCCTTGAATTTAATGACTAAATTTTTAATATGTTGACTGCTTGACAATTTTTCTTTGGTTCTGTATTTTCTCATTTCTCAGATTAAGCTTATTCTTTGAATAAAATGTTACTTTCTTTAAGATTTTTTTTTAATGCAACTTTTTTAAGGTCTTTATTGAATTTGTTACAATATTGCCTCTGTCTTTCATTTTGGTTGTTTGGCTGCAAGGCATTTGGGATCTGAGCTCCCCGACAAGGGATCAAACCTGCACCCCCTGCATTGAAAGGCAAAGACTTAACCACTAGACTGCCAGGGAAGTCCCATAGATGCCACAGGAGTCTCATAAACCAATTTTTAAATAAGCAAAGTTCACAGAACAGTTCAAAGAAAAAGAAATATAACTGTCTCAAACAAACTTAATCCTCACTCTTAAGAGATGCAAGTAAAAACCTCAATGTGTTACAGATACTCACCTAATCTGAAGTGTTCAAAAAGTTGAGCAACAGAGTATTGCTGAGGCATAGGGAAAAAAAATATTCTCTACATAGCCACTAGCATTATGAATCGGCAAAAACTTTTCTGGAGGGAAATTTGGCAACATCTATCAAAACTTTAAACACACATTCTACTTCTAGGAATTTATCTTATAAAAATATTGGATATATTTGGACATGAGCATAGGGCTATATATCCCAGAACAATCTGTGTAATACAGCTTTTTTGTGTAATACAGTTTTTAATAGCAGGAAAGTAAATGTCAATCAACAGAAGAATATTTAATAAAACACAGTCTAATCAACTGCATACTAAGCAGATGCTAAAAAAAGAATGAGGCAAATATGAGGACAAAAACTTTCTGGAAAGACATAAAAGGAACTGAAAGCAACACCTGTGGTTGAAATAAAATTAGGAGAGAGACTTCCTTTTCACTATAAACTCTTTGGTAACTTTTGACTTTTATATTAAGTAAAAATGCGTTAAAAATGTATTTTAATTTGAGTAAAAATAAAATATAATAAATATACCGAGAGACTAACAGTTTCATTTTAATAAAACAGAAATAGACTCACAGACACAGAAAATGAACTTATGGTTGCCAGGGTAGGGGGAGGGGGTTTAAATTAGGAGTTTGGGAATAAAAATGTACACTTCTATACATAAAATATATAACCAACAAGGACCCACTGTATAGCATAGGGAACTATACTCAATATTTTGTAATAAACTACAATTAAAAAGAATATATATATTTATATATAAAGCTGAATCACTTTACTACATACTTGAAACTATTATAAATATTTTAATAAAAAGTTTTAAAAATAAAATTGCAATTTATATTACTTAATGGACACTAGTGTATGGTGATACTACTGTATACAACAACAAATGTAGCTAAAATGCATAAGAAATAAATTAGTCAAATTTGCCAAAGTTTAAAATAAATATTCTCTACATCTTTTAGAAAAGAAAAGAGAAGAAACCACTGCTGCCAAATTAGGAAGACAAGTTTCTAGGGAAGAAATCCGCCTACAGAAAGCATTAGTGCTTTTGATTTCCTAAATTTCAAGTACAGAAGAACACAGCTTGTGTTGAATTGTTAGAAGGCAAATTTTCTAAAAGCAGAGTAAATCATAAACCTTTGAATGCCCTTTTCAATACTTATCAGAGCCTGCGTCCTTGAATTTGCATCACCTGATCTTCAGGCACTGGCTATTAGGCATGTCAAAGAAGGCAAATTCAATTATAAAAAATGAGAGGAGAAGGAAACTGTGAAACCTAATCCAATGCCAGAGGAGCCCTTGGCAGAAAACACTGGTAACCAATGTTATTAAGATGTAGCAGAAAGCCTACTCGCACTGCACAAAACAAGATGGATCATTTTAACTATTTAGGAATGCTGACACCATCTGCTGTCTTGTTTCCTAAGGCAAAAATGAAGTGTGTGTGTGTGTGTAATCAGATGAATAAATATATATTAATTCAAATATTTTCTATAAATTATTCACACATCTTCTCAAGTCTAAAATAACTGTAATTTCCTTTATGCAAATGTTCTACTTTAAAAAGGAAACAGAATGACCTAGCTTTCTAAAATACTGAGACTATAAACCCTATACACTTAGGCTGTTGAACTTTCCTAGGAGTATCAATACACTGTTCACATCGAAGTAGAACTACTCGAAATAGAACTCAGGAAAATCAAATACATATTGAGAAGATATGTGGTGTTTAATGAAAAAGACTGTTTGACAAACATTAAAACCTATATGGAAGCCACCTTCCAAGACTTAAGAAAAAAGTGAGGGAGGGATAAATTGGGAGACTGGGATTGACATATACACACTACTATGTATAAAACAGAGAATAAGAACCTACTGTATAGCACAGGGAACTCGACTCAATTCTCTGTAATGACCTATATGAAAAAAGAATCTAAAAACAGAGTGGATATATGTATATGTAAACGGATTCACTTTGTTGTATAGCAGAAACTAACACTTTGTAAATCAACTATACTTTAATAAAAAATAATTTTAAAAAAGACTTAAAAAGAAAAAAGTGACTTGCTTCATGACAAACTGAAGAATGACATCCATATGATCAATTAAAATGTGTTTCAGATTCTTTGCAAAAAACATTAGAAAAGACTTTATTTATTGTATTTAAATAAAGTGGAGCGCTAGTAAGTGTTTACTGTGGTTACCACACAGAAGGTTCTTTTGAGAGTATACAGATGAATATATCAGAGCTGATTTTGAGGAATAAATAACAAAATTTTATTAAGAGCACGCAAGAAAGTGAAATTGATTTGGATGGGAAAGAACAGACAGATATGTAAAGGGGACATCATGGAAAGTTTAATGGAAAAGGCTTTTCAAAGCATCTGAAATAGGCTTCATAGAAGAAATGGGATTTTAATACTGACAGACAAAAATACACAGTAAATTAAGCATTTTACTTTATAACCACCTTTACCTCATCTCCTAATTCTTCCAGTTACTATGGACAATGAAAGAGTTCTCTTTACTATGTGTTCCAAAATGAAGAAAGACCTTACAATTACTTACTGTTAAAGATATAAAATCATTATAAAAATGGATAAAATTATCTAATAAAGTAGAGGAATGCCAAAACTATTGTTGTTAGTTAGAAAAATGAACCATGCATACAATACAAATGTTAGCTTACACTGGAACCTCGTAAACTCTGTCTACATTTAGTGCTTACGGATAAAATGGAAGGGGAAAAAATGAAAACTTAAATTTATCCATCACATTCTGGACTCAAGTGATCGTGATGAACTAGCTAAGTACAGGTCAAAACTAAATTCTTAAGAGTTTATAATGATTTTAAATGTATGTATGTTGAGAAAGAAAGAGAATGCTCCAAGGCATTTAATTTTTCAGAAAATAGTTTTCTAGATTCAAAACAAATGACCTACTAGCAAAAGCCATTCTTTAGAAAACTGAACTCTACAATGAGGTAGTCACTTCAACTAATGAAGTACAGAGAAATTCTTAACAATGCCAAAAATCTTACAGATTCTTTTTTTTTCAATAGTTTCTGTTAGTTAGCAGGGCTTTAAAAAATATGTTCATTCCAAACTCTTGCAGATTACTCTGGAGAAGGCAATGGCACCCCACTCCAGTACGTTTGCCTGGAAAATCCCATGTACAGAGGAGCCTGGAAGGCTGCAGTCCATGGGGTCGCCGAGGGTCGGACATGACTGAGCGACTTCACTTTCACTTTTCACTTTTATGCATTGGAGAAGGAAATGGCAACCCATTCCAGTGTTCTTGTCTGGAGAATCCCAGGGACGGGGGAGCCTGGTGGGCTGCCGTCTATGGGGTTGCACAGAGTCGGACACGACTGAAGTGACTTAGCAGCAGCAGCAGCAGATTACTCAGAACCTTTTTTCAATCTTTTCAGAGTCTCTGAGTATTTCCATCCCACAAATACTTACTGGATCAATAATCTCCCACAAATCACTTTCTGGCGAGCTTCCTATGTATAACCAAATTGTTTTATTTTATTTCTATGATATGAGTGAGAAACTAGAAATCTATTTACATCCCACTAAGCAATTCTATACCACCTATCATTTTGTGTGTATATCAAAAATAATGGATTTATTCATGAAGACAGGCTTCCCCGGTAGCTCAGATGGTAAAGAATATGCCTGCAATGCAAGAGGGCTGGGTTCATCCCTGGGTCAGGAAGATCCCCTAGGAGAAAGGAATGGCAACCCATTCCAGTATTCTTGCCTGGACAATCCCATGGACAGAGGATCCTAGTGGGCTACAGTCCATTGGGTCGCAAAGACTCGGACACGACTGAGCAACTAACACACACATTCATAAAGTCTGGTGTTCTATTAATATGAAGTCACCACAAACAATGAGTTAGTGAATACTGAACCATTGCTCCTAGGAGAGACACAGGGTTAAGTTCCTATAAGCCTCTGATCATGACATTTTCAACTTATCAATATCTAACCTTGTTTTCTGTGTGTCTCTATTTAAAGACACATTATTTGATATATATTGATAATTCATTAACACTAAGTTCACTGCCAACAGCACTGTAATTCATGCCTGAGCAAAACTGTATATGTATATTTTCTCCATAATGCACATCACAGCCTTTTTGCATTTCAGAACATTATGGACAAAACTTCAGCACTATGTTTGGGGGCCATTTTAAACAATGTGATCACCAACAAAAAGCACTGAAATGCAAAAAATGTGGCATTAAGTAGAGTGCAAAGAGGACATTTGTTTATGAGAGCAGAAAACAAGAAGACAAGAACCACCTAGCCAACCACAGGTTGAACGCTCCCATCAGCAAACTCAAGTGTTTTGCAGCTCTGCGCATGTCTCTGCACAGAGCTCTGCAACTGTTGTAAGAAGTGATTTTGAATTTACAAGTAAATTTGAGATAGCACACATTCACTCACCAGAATGTGCCAATAATGAGGCTCAACAACACAAAGAAAGTTCAACTAAATAAACCTTATGGGAAATATATTAGCACTTCAGTCAGTTTTGTAAATGCAAGGGTTTACTTATTGGATTTCAAGAATGGGTAAAACTTTATGACACTGTTCTTAACCTGTTACATGAAAACACTGCATTAAAGCATTCTATAACTTTTCAGATGAAGCGTAAGGAGAGAAATATTATTTAAAATTCACTGACTACTCTTAAAAAAGTCATTAAGAAGGAATATTAAATAGAAAGATAGCAAAAGCTATCTGTAGCTTTAACGTAATTTCTTATGAACTATCTCCTTCTAATATCTTTTAGGGGAAAACCAGATGTTTACCCGTAATTTTTACACACTAAAAAGTTCATAAGGATAAAGTATCCTGAAGTAATAAGACAAGATATTAAGCTACAAAGGCATAAAAAATTAGTGTAGACAAGTGAGCATATAACATACACATTTAAGCAAAGTACCTCAGTTAAATATCAATAATTTAAATGTTCAATTTTATTTATTTTATATATTATTCAATATAACCATAATGTATGTCCAGTTTGCATTTCTACTTTTCATAACAAAATTTAATAGACATGTATGTAAACATCATCTATTCACTCTGGTACCTGAAATTCATATTAGTGAAATTGAAAACAAGATATGCTAATTATTAACCATGTTTTTGGCAGCGAAAAACTAGAAAATACGTCTTCTAATAAAGGACTTATTTAGATCACAGAATTAACAGTCTTTAATAAGAAATGAGCTACTATATATACACATGCTCACACATGTATACATACATACTATACACACATGTGCATGTATACATGTGTATGTATACATGTGTGATGTGAAAGTCACTCAGTTGTGTCCAACTCTTTGCGATCCCATGGACTATACAGTCCATGGAATTCTCCAGGCCAGAATAATGGAGTGGGTAGCCTTTCCCTTCTCCAGGGGAATCTTCCCAACCCAGGGATCGAACCCAGGTCTCCCACATTGCAGGCGGACTTTTTTAACCAGCTGAGTCACAAGGGAAGCCCATGTGTATAATGGCCTCCAATAAAAATGGGAAGATGAACAAGGAGAAATGTCTATTCTATATTAGTAAGACAAAGAGAGGAAGAAACAAGTCACAGAGTACTGTGTACAATATGATTCCTTCTTAAACACGAGAAACATAACATGCTTATATATGCATACACACTAAACTGCTAATGAGGAACGGAATTTAGCACTTTCACTTTTTATAATGAGCGTGTTAAGTTTTAGAAGTTTACAACAGGTTCTCAACAAGTGTTTCCTTATTAATGGCTATTTTACAAATGTGATAAAATTCATGTTGTTTGAAAATGACTTCTATAATCTTAATTTATTCATGTATTCTGCTAAATATAATTTAAAACAAACATTTCCTAGTTCAAGAATCTCTGTAAATGTTCTCAAAATTCAACACTCACCAATCCCCCAAACTGAAATGTTTACTGATTTGTAACAGGGATTGACAAATTTTTTCTGTAAAAGCCAGACAGTAAATATTTTAAGGTTTTGCAGACATGCATGGTCTCTGGTGCATATTCTTCTTCGTCTTTGTTTTTACTTTACAACCCTTTAGGAATATCAAAATAAAAAAAGTTCTTAGCTCAGATTCACCAAAACAGGCTGCAGGCAGGAACTGCCTTTCCAACCACAGTTTGGCAATCACTGATTTTTAACAACAAACCAGCATCTGGAAGTCTGATATTTTAAATGTATTACACTGAATGTATCAGAGATCCCAACAGAGTCAGTTTTCTTCTACCTTAAATAAAGTAAGGGAGCATACAGCAATTAAAACTAGTTGATTAATACATCAAATTCTATTAATATATTAGACACTGACCAAACAATGGAAAAACATAGTACACGAAATTTCAAGTGTTTATTAGTATTATATAACCACGATCATGTGTGTACCTGTAAAACACACATATTCACTTGAAAAAGTCAACTGAAATTGAAATACTACACATCAAAGCTCACATCTCCTTTTATAATAATTTAAACCATTTACTCATTTAAATAATCAAAAATATCAAGTCATTTTAGATGTCATCAACCCTTAAAAATTAAAAACATTCAGAGTGACAGTAATTACTGGGTTTTGATTTTATAAAGGTTACTATAAAATATTAATCAACAATCTAAAATATTATACTTTTAAAAACATTTATATTTTTGGAAAGTTTTTAACATTCACGGTATCAGCACCCATCCCTGAAGACCTGAATATACTCTTTTCCTGCTGAAAGACGGCTTATATACATTTGATTTTGTCTTAAACTGAAAGATCCTTATTACCATCTGGATGCTACTACCAAATATAAAATTCATTATGAATGATAATCTGGGTTACATTCAAACTCAAAAGTGAAACTGTATCCTCCAATAGTAACCAAATAGCCATTACAGAATAATCTTACCTAGACTGGTGGGTTTTATCAGTTCATCCAGTAAATCATAAAATGGTAATTTTTGAAGTTTTATATCCGGATGGACTGGGTGAAGAGCTGATGTAAGATGTGGGAGTTCCAGTTCATGTTTAGGTCCCAGAAGAGAAACAGGGAGTAACGGTGATGATGCAGGGTGACCATCATAAGTGAGCTGTGGAATGGTAGATGGAGACAAAGTTGCTGGCATAGGACTTGAATGTACGTTGGGGATGGACAAGTCCGCAGGCGTCATGATTTTCTGGGGGAACCTCCGCCTATAGAGTTCTTTAATTTTCATTTGTACAGCAGGACTGCAGCCAGCCTTTAGCAAATGCAGGGCTTTTGTGAGAAGTTCGTGTTTGCGTCCGTGCTTGTTTCTCCCAGCGTAGCCCAACAGAACTTGGAGCTCAGAAACTCTAAGGCTCATAACCATTTGCTTAGAGACAAAACAAAATGCGAAACATTAGTATTCCAATAACATAATTTACAACATTAAATTATACTTTATTATAACATTTTATCCTTACGTTTTGTTTACAAAGGCCAGTTCCATTACAGTCAATTCTAGTTATTTCAAACTTAAAATCTAACCACTTAAAGTAAGTAAACAAATAAAATTAAAATTAATGTTCATAAATCCACTAACTTCTACCTAGGGCTATGAAAGCTGTAAAATAAAGCAGATCTGAGGTAGAACCACATCTCACCTCATTTTATTGTTATAAAGAAAACGTCAGGTCTTTCCCAAGCACTTACTAAGTCTCCAAGAGAGTACTGAGTGCTATGTGGATGGCAAAAGATAATGAGCCCTCAAGAAAATTTGTTTTCTTGGGGAAATTATATACATACATGTGAAAGACATAAACAACCCACCTCAAGCACCAGAGGTAGGCATGATACATTATAACATTATAGACAATATTGTATTCTACACTAATTTGGGGATTTATAGAGCTTAAACTATACTTTTTTTGACCCATTATATACCAGATACATATGATATTTTCATATGTATTGTCATTAAATCTTTACACACCACAAGGTATTACCCTTCCTGCTTTACATGTGAAGAAACTAGTTAAGAAAGGTTAAATAACTTACCTAAGGCCACTTAGCTACTATAATAAATATCAATCAGGATTCAAACCCAGATACATGTAATTTTAAATTAAAGATACATGATCTTTCATTAAACCATTAGGATGAAACTGGAAATATACTATTGACTCTATTGGCAAAGCTAGGCTAAAGCATCCAGAATTTGGGAATTCACGGTCAGTCCAGGGATTAGGACTCTGCTTTCACTGCTGAGGGCCTGGATTCAATCCCTCATGTGGAAACTAAGATCCCACAAGTGCAGCTAAAAAGTCCAGGAATTTAATCCACATCAAAATCTATAAGCCTGCAGTAAAGAAATCTAACTTTGTTTAACTCTCTGTTCCCAAATTTCTTTCTTCTTTTCCCCCAATTTTTAATACTAAGAGACCACCAACAGAAAATATCAATGTATACCAGTTCTCTCATTTTAAAGTTGAGGAAAATGAAACTCAAAGGGAAATATGACCCAAGCTCATAACGGCTATTAACAGCAGAATCCTGACTTCACCATCCCTGACAGAAGGTGTCAGGATGAAAGCTCACCATCTGCTCTCTATTTCCCCAGCTGTTCTGTACACGCGTGCTTGTGTGCTCCGTCACATCTGACTCTGCAACCCCAGGGCTGTAGCCCACCAGGCTCCTCTGTCCATGGGACTGTGCAGGTAAGAATACTGGAGTGGGTTGCCATTTCCTCCTCCAGGAGATCTTCCCAACCCAGGGACTGAACCCGTGTCTGTGTCTCCTGCATTCTCAGGCGGATCCTTACCACTGAGCCATCAGGGAGGCCTCATCCCAAATACCAGTAATACAAAAGCTAAACTGGCTTTCCTAACTTATGACCACTCCCTGAAATGACATCCATTTCAAGCCAATCATCTAGAAGTTACCTACATATTACAAAACAATTAAGAAAAACAGAAAAACAAGCATATAAAGAGCTTTATATGCAATACAGGGCTCAAAAAACTATGAGCCCTCCCCCTACCTTCTCTGGCCTGGTTTCCTCAAAGCTCAGCTTCTGTCATCCTTGCCTTTCAGGCCTGGCAGAACTAAATGATTCTCTTTTCACTACTTTCACTGGTCATTTTTCTTATCTTTATTTTGGCACTTATTTTTGCTGTACTACAATTTTATTTTTATACAAATAATTTCATGATCAGACTGAGGGCCTCTATGGTACAAGGTCATGTTACCTGCAGCTTCTAACACTAAGGCCCAACAATAATGCCTTGACAATGAATGGTGGACAAAATTAGAAAGTCATACCAAAAGAAAGGGTGGGGATGGATTCTACAGGGATAAGTTATACATATAACTAAAATATAACTCCAAACAAACTCCCAATTTCTTATGTTCATACAAAGATATAATGTAAGCCTTAAAAACAAATTTTACCCCAAATCCTATAAATATATCTTTCTTTAGATTGCTATCAGAGGTTAAATAATTACTATAATGTCAATTTCTCCCTACTATTCAACCTGTCCTAAGAGTATAAAATAGTTTTAAGGATTTTTTTATTACTTATTTTAAAAGGAACAGAGATTTCAACAGAAAAGCACTGTATTAGTAAGCAAGCTTCCGCTCTTAGAGAATAACATGAATTATGCTTCAAAGATTATAGGTTAAAAATAAATTTAAGTTGACATTGGTTAAATATATTTCATTTTGCAGAGAAAACACAATAAAAAGTTTTCAAAACAGAATGTCTTTCTATTTCAATTCAATTCCATTCTCCTAAGTCAAACACAAACAAAAATCAACATGGGTTACCATAAACTCTCACAACTTTTGTCCTAACTCTACGGATGTAAGGATTTAAACGCAGCACAGATGGATTATTGCTCTATTTCTATGAAGAGTACATTGACAACTCACATAAAATTAAATCTTCTGATTGATCATCAAAAGAAAAAAGTTAATGACATAGGTATAATTTTTGGTTTTGTTATCACAGGATGCATAATTAATCATAATTACTGTCCTCATTTTACACATGGAAAAACTGAGCCCTAGAAAGGTTAAGAAATTTGTTGAATGTTACACAACTACTTCTACTCCAAATGTACTTTTATACTATATGTTATTTTCTTTTAGAGAAAACAAACCACATGCCTTTTAGTTAGGAAAAAAGATCAATTTATTTAACACCCAATCTCAACTACAAGCTTCAACATTTTAGCCTTAAAAAAATTGGTGGTTAAGATAAAAGAAAACTTCTGGATTCAAATTAACCACTGCACCTTATAATCAGATATAGTGAAAGATGAGGCTCTATCTATTGCTATTACTGGAGCTGCTGCTGCTGCTGCTGCTGCTAAGTTGCTTCAGTTGTGTCCGACTCTGTGCGACCCCATGGACTGCAGCCTACTAGGCTCCTCTGTCCATGTGATTTTCCAGGCAAGAACACTGGGAGTGGGGTGCCACTGCCTTCTCCGATTACTAGAGCAGCTTCTGCATAATCTTAAGGTCTGTAATAAGCATGCAGTATTTTAAAAAATCAAGTAAAAGAGGGTGGGAAACACAAATATCTGAAGTTATCTATTACTCAAACCAAAAACTTCAGAGAAGCACAGAGCAGTCAATTCACAGTGTAAAGTATTGACAACAGAGGTAAACTAAACACATGTGAAATGCTGAAATGCAGTGTATTTGAATCTTTCATGTTTAAAATCTCCATTTGTTAGCACTATAACAAAATGGATATTTACAACTAAGGATAACATCAACCACTGCTACTACTAGAAATCACTGCCTTCTCGGCTAGCACTGTGCTGACTCTACATGCCCAAATGATAGTTTTAGAATCCTAAGGAATTTAGAATGTCTGAGAAATGTATATATTCTGTATAGAAAGCATTCTGTGAGGGACATCTTTCTAAAATGAATCTTTTTAATCAGATAGAAATGCATACAGTTTTAAAAGTCAAAATTTTAGAAGGAAAACATGTCCCTTGCCCTGCCACCATTTTTCACATCCTTAAGGCAACCATTTTCAAGTCTTTTTAGCTGCTTCTTCTGGCATTTCCCCCCTATTTCTACTATATAGTAGGTCTTTTAGAGTTATTTAAAATAATTAATATTTTAAATTTAAAAATTGTTTCCTATTAAAAGATAACAATTTAGATCTGTTACATCTCCTCTACCTCCATCTTTCTTTTTTTAAATATTTATTCATTTATTTGGCTCTTCTGGGTCTTAGATGTGGGTGGCATGCAAGATCTTTTTTGCTTTTTTTTAACTTGCAGCATGCAAGATCTTTAGTTGCAGAATACAAACTCAGTTGTGGCATGTGGGATCTAGCTCCCTGACCAGGGATGGAATTCAGGCCCCCTGCACTGGGAGCACAGAGTCTTAACCTCTGGACCACCAGGGAAGTCCCTACCTCCACCTCTCCATCATCATTTTTGGTTGAATCAATTGCTGGTGTTTACATTATGGCTGTAAATAATATTCACAGATGAGCCAAAAGTACATCATGATTACTGTTTATTTTTTGTATGACCTTACTTCCAGTTAATAACTGTACCATTTTTGTATTTGCTTAGTTTTCTATGAAGTAACAGTTAATTCATCTGCTAAAGTGCAACTTTTCTGTCAACATATTCAACTATATCAGGTAAATCTCTGTTTTAATTTCCTTCTTCAAAATATACTTCCTAAAATCCTCCATTAGGTTCCAATTTGAACTGCTTGCTCTCTTGGTCTGGCACAAAACCGCGGTGATGGAATTTCCCTCTAACTTATCCTGGGAATTCCCTTGTCACTCGTGTTGGACCTCGTTTCCTTGATCTCATTTCTTCCTTTCTGGATTTTCTCTTTTTATGGGGTATTTCCTCCAGTAGCTTCCTGAAAAGAGGGCATGGGAAGTACACTTTTTAAAAAATCCCTTTTATTGTCTAAAAATATCTTCATTTACTCATACTTAACAAGTGAGCTTGGCTCAGTACAGAATTCCGACAAGAACGTATGTTGTCAGAATTTTGTAAGGCTTTCCTCGTCATCTTCTGTTAAGAAGCCTGACATCTTTCTGACGGGCAATCTTTCAGTCATCTATATATCCCTCACAGAAGTTTCTCATGGTTTTGTTTTTAATTGTATGAACTGACCATGGCTAAATTTTTACATTTAGCGATGTATGTCCATCCTTCAGTCCTAGGAAGATTTCTTGCAGTAATCTTCCTTTGATTTCGTTCTCTTTCACGTCTATTATTTAGATTATGGCCTTCCTAAACTGTCTAATTCTCTTTTGCTCTATTTTATTTTTCCTCTTGCATTTACATCTCTTGTCTTTAGCTCTATTTTCTGGGAGATTTCCTAAACTTTATCTTCTAACTCTTCTTTTAAAATTTTAATTTCTATGAGTTCTTTTCTGTTTGCTGCACATTTCTTTTCCTTCTACATCTTGTTCTTATTTTACATGAATTTAGTATCTTTTCTCTTGAGGATATAAATAAATTGGGTGTTTGACATTGCTATTTTCTTCAGCCGCCTGCACTGTCGCTATAATTTGAGTTCTTTCTTACTATTTTCTCTGGTCTCTGCCTCTCAGGCTTGATGTTCTCCTTGAGCAGGAGGAAATCTCTAGCTGTACATTTATGTCTAATAGTAAGTGCGTGCTCAGTCACTTCAGTTGTGTCCCACTCTGTGCAACCCTATGGACTGTAGCCCACCAGGCTCCTCTGTAAATGGGATTCTCCAAGAAGAGAATACTGGAGTGAGTTGCCATGCCCTCCTCCAGGGGATCTTCCCAACCCAGGGATCAAACTTGCAGCGTCTCCTGCTTCTTCTTCATCGCAGGTGGATTCTTTACCACTGAGCCCCCCAGGAAGCCTCGTATCTAATAGAAGATGACAAAGATGATCAGATGAACTGTGTGAGTGACCAGACCAGGGTACGTCACTCGAGGATGATCAGGCAGGAAACTTGGCTATCATGAGGATTCCTTTTTTTCCTTTGATTTGATCAATTTTGGCAGAAAGGAATCCTTCAACCTCCTGGTTTGGCAATATAAGACTGGCTTCCAGTGTTCTCAGAACACAGAAGGGGAATGGAGAGGGAGGAAGAGGTCTTTACCATCCAATAAGAACACATTTCAACTTAACCTCTTCTCAGATATTTAAGATTTTACACATACAGACACACACATTAGGCTGTGTGTGCCTGTATAAGAACACTAGTCCGACCACAGAGGAAGGGACCATACACTGAGAAAGATGAATAATCAAGCAACAGTAGAAAGTACTGCAGACTGAGTGCTGCTGGGATTAGAAAGTGCCAACGTTACTTTCTCATTAGCTATGACCCTATGCTATTAAAGGTCGTAACTAAATTCTGAATAGGAATTAGGTACTTGCTTTTGAACCACCTAATTACCCTTGTTCACACATTCCCAGTGCAGTATTTTAAAGGATTAGTCATGAAGCAGACCCTGTATTATGAATCTTTATCTGGTATCAATTTGTAACTAATCATAAAGCAAAATGAATTCTAAAGGTAGATAAAAGAGGCATTTAACAATGCCCTAGTATTTCATTTATACTTTGCTTTCTGTCCACAAAAAAAAACCCAATTATCGAAAATACTGTGCATACATTAAAGATGGTACAGTACACCAAAAATATTTTATTCATTATTTTCAAAGTTGGATTCTTCTTTCAGTGGAACTGACTTTGGGATCATTTCTAATCCTTTCCATTTGAAATAGTTAATAAACAGTTGTTAGATTAGCAATTTGTCAGCAATGTCCAGTTCAACCAGAAAACCTAGTTAGACAGTTTCTACTAAAGGAGCAAGTTAGGTTGGTTACATATTTCTCCATAATCTTGTTCCACCCAATTTCTCATCTTTTATTGATTTCTCAATATAAATGACCGAAAAATGACCTGCAGTGCCTACTCCTCTAGCTGATTATCTTTCCTCTTCTGGTATCTTCCATCACATGGGTTGCATTTAGCTCCGATATAATGACAAAACATGACGATTCCATTCTCCTTCAAGCAAAGGACAAACCTAACATTCTGTTGAAATGGCATACCATGGCTTTGATTTTTGATAATTTAAACATCATTCCCATTTCTGTACTACCACAAAACCGATAGTTATGTCCTTTAAAAGCTCCTTCTAGATGATAACTTGAATACTAAAAATAACAAACTCAAACCAAAACAGTTTAAAATTTGGATAAAATATTATTTTTACAATAAAAAAGTTTAGCTTAATTTAAAAGTCAAGAATTTAAACTTCTTATGCACAGGTAGGAAAAACAAAACTTTATGTAAAAAGTTGCTCTGTACATAGCTGTATAACAAACACTTTATGGATTCATAAATGAGCCCTAAACGAGTTGTAGAAAGAGGGAATACTGGCACAAACAATGAACACAAAGAGATAAACTATTCTTCAGAGACAGGAGCATATGATCATATTAATTCAATTCTCAAAAGTAACAACACCTACTATGTGCTAGGTACAAATACAACATAATATGGTACTAGTATATGTAGAATTTGGATTCAAGTACTGACTTGGCCACTAATTTACTGAATCACAATTTTCCAGTCTATATTCTCATTAAAAAAAAAGATTGACTAGAACTTCTCAAAGGTTCCTCAAATCCTCAAAATTCTGTAATACTGTAACTCTATTAAGGCTTCCCTCATAGCTCGGTTGGTAAAGAATCCGCCTGCAATACAGGAGACCCTGGTTCGATTCCTGGGTAGGAAAGATCCTCTGGAGAAGGGATAGGCTACCCACTCCAGTGTTCTTGGGCTTCCCTTGTGGCTCAGCTGGTGTAAAATCCACCTGCAATGCAGGAGACCTGGGTTCAATCCCTGGCCTGGGAAGATCCCCTGGAGAAGGGAAAGGCTACCCACTCCAGTATTCTGGCCTGAGAATTCCATTGCACTCTATCTGAAAGTTAAGCGGAAAAGGAAGAAGAGATAAATGTTAACAAAACAGGACTTCCCTGTAGTCCAGTAGTTAAGACCCAGGCTTCCAATTGCAAGGGGCGCGGGTTTGATCCCTGGTCAAGGAACTATGATCCCACATGCTGCACAGTGCAGCCAGAAACTTTAAAAACTAAATTAATTTTTAAAATATTAACAAAAGTGAGGGGAAAAATGCATTCTGTAAATAAGCAAAATCTTTCAATCACTGCCTTCAATTTGGGTCCCAGAAAAGTGATTAGTAAAAATCCTTAAAGGGAAAGTATCAAGAGAAAGAACTATGTGAGGGTCATAGGTATGACCTATTCAATCTAAGGCAGAACTACAAACAGTGGAGTTCAGACTTGGAAGTCAGGTGACAAAGCCCACACAATGCTGTGGAGTACTGACAATTACAGAAACTAGTAAGTAATCTGAAATAATTTTTTTGTGTGGCCATAATGCATGGCACAGGAACTTCTCCAATCAGGGACTGAACCTGCACCCCCTACAGTGGAAGCCCAGAGTCTTAACCACTCACTGGACCAACAGGGAAGTCCATGAAATGATGTTTTTAAAAACTGTAGAATCACAGGATCATAACATAAAATAGAACTTTATTTTTATTGACATATAGTTGACTTACAATGCTGTCAGTTTAAAATAGAACTTTAGAAATCCTCTTGTTCAACTCTTCATCTAATATATGAAGTTCTACTTGTAACCTCCTTAACTAATGGTCTCCAAGCCTCTGCTAAAACACTTAAGATTGTGAACTATGAGTTTACAATCTTAAAACAGCACACATTATTGAAAAGTTCTGTGAATTGATGCTCCATGGTTTTAAATTTTCATTCTGTTAGTAGAGACCCCTTCCCAGCCTGGTTCCTTATTCCATGAGCATTCTGCTGTCCATCATACTCAGAGTGAGTGATATAATCCAGATAAAAGTCTGATTATTCTTAGTATTATCTATCTTATTATGAAACAGCTATTTGTACCAGTGCAACCTAATAAGGCATTTTAGGCTGACTGGATTATTTTCTTTAGGCAAATGGAAGGATGTTTTATGTTATGCTTTTTTTCCAGCAGGGGCAGGGAGTCACATCCACATCATATTATCACTCACGTTAAGACTGAGGTTAACTAAAACTTTTATTCCATTTTTTTCACATGAAATGCTACTAGGTTAAACCCCCTCATCTTCTAATTTTTTTTAATTTAAAAATAGAACTTTATATATAGTACTGTTAAATTTCCTTTTTTTCATGTTCATCATTCCAGCCTTTCAAAATGCTGTTTAAGAATCGCACCCTGCAGTCTCAACTGTAGTGCTTATCACACAGGGTTACTTGATTTTCTAGTCTACGTTCTCCCTAGACTTTGAAACTTTCAAGGACACTTTACTCCATATGACCTATGCTAAGTATGGTGGATGATATCCAGTAAATACACTGGAGATGATGGTGATGATGAATTAATTCCTCTTGATTCTGTCATCTAACATATTCTTCCCAGTTTTGTGTCACTGACAAAATCTGAGAGTATTTGCTTCTTAAATAGTCATACAGATCACCCTTAAAACTTGAGATATAACAGGGTCAAGGCTATAGAGGCCAATGGCACATGATAAGAAATTCCCCTTCAGATAACAAAATTAAAGATTACAAATAAGACTGTTCAACTACTTAGGAGATAGATGATTATTTTCCCCAGGATTCTCCAATTTTAAGGTAATTATTCAATAAACATTGTCCAGGGTGCACAAGAAAAACAATTCAGGTTATTATATACCAGTCTTGACTTATATTTCTCAGAGAAAAACAAGCTTAGAAGAAAAACAGATATCCATCTTTTGGGGAGAGGGATGCCACACATCTGTGGGATCTTAGTTAGCCCCCCACGCAGGGACTGGACTCAGGCCCTAGCAGTGAAAGCCCCGAGTCCTGTCCACTGGATCACCAAAGAATTCTCATCAATGCTGTTTTTAATTTTATTTTTAAAATTTCATTCCATTATGGTTTATTATAGGATATCAATTATAGTCCCCTATGCTGCACAGCAGGATCTTGTTGTCTCTTTTATAAACAGTAGTTTGTATCTGCTAATCCACAACTCCTAGTTTATCCCCCTCACTCCCTTTTCCCATTGGTAACCCTAAGTTATATGTGAGTGTGATTCTGTTTTGTAAATTTACTTGTGTAATATTTTAGATTCCACATATAAGTAATATCAAATAGTATTTGTCTTTCCCTGCCTCACTTAGTGCACAGAGTATGATAATTTCTAGGTCCATCCATGTTGTTGCAAATGAGCATTATTTCATTTTTATGGCTGAGTAGTATTTCATTGTGTAGATATACCACATCTTTATCCATTCATTTGTTGATGGACATTTAGGCTGCTTCCATGTCTTGACTATTGTAAACAGTGCTGGTATGAACACTGAGGTGCATTATACAAATGTCCTTAAAAATCCTGGGAATGACTGCTCACAAACTACTAAGAAATACTGGGGGAAAAATTAGGTTGCACGGAAAAGCCAAGTCCTACAGTGACAGCTTGTCTAAGTATTCTTTTAAATCCTATCAGAAACCTATTAATGATAATACTCCTTTCTTTCCTACATAAATAGAATACTTTCACCTGATTATTCTACAAGTTACAGCTAAAAGAAACAACAGAAACATCCTTTACTGCAAGGTAATATTGCTAATAAAGCAAAATTGCTAAAGTATTACAAAACTTACACAGATCACTATCTTCAGAACAGATCAGTATGATAAATATTTACATGCAAAGCTTCTATAATAGTGAAACCAAATGTAAGAAAATGCTCACATTTTCTTTGGAGAAATTCCATTAATGTATATAAAAATGCATTTCAAGGTGAGACCATGAAAACATACTTACACTCTTCCTGAAATTTAGGGAGGGGGGACGATCAGCTACTCACAAGCCTCTGATGTAAAAAAAACCTAACAGCATCCATATTTACATATCCAGAACATTAAACAAATTTAAAAAGTGGGGGAGGGGGGCAAACCAATGCCAATTTTACTGTCAAGGAAGAAGTAATTTTTTTAAGCACAAAAGTAATTCATATGTCCAAAAGTCAAAAAAACTAGCCAACAAAAGAAAGAAATGTACTATAATTATGCTAAAAGAATAATTTACCTTTTGCTGTTATTAGAAAGTAAAATATATACATATATTATGAGCTTATCATAATCAAACAAAAATAAAAACTGAATACCATTCCTTAAACACATAACTAATCAAATTCCAGAACATTTCTCCATATAGTCAAAGCAATAATATTCTTTAAAGTGCAAGTTCAATTCTTTCCTTCCTAAATCTACATGGGTGTAATTTTCCATTCAAAGATAAAAAACAGAGATTCTTTGACAGAGAAGAAACAATACCTATAGCTGCATCCTAAGTCTAAAATGATAAAAAAAAAAGAAAAAAGAAATTAGCTAGGCATATTGCCTAGCTTGGAAGAAACAACACTGAAAAGGCCTTTTAAAAATCTGTTCAATAAATTAGTATTCAACCCTCAAAGTTCACCTAAAACAGCAATGTTTTTCAGGGAAATGTAACTGAAGTTTTATATATATATATAAATCATATATATATAAATACACATATAATAATTGTTAATATTACAATGTGTTGATTCCAGCCTTTCCTTTCCCCATTTCTCCCATAAGTCTGTTCTCTATGTCTGTGAGTTTGTTTGTTTTCTATTAGGTTGGTGCAAAAGTAATTACAGTTTCAAATCCTGAATTTTAAATCATTATAATTAACCTCAAACATATATTTATTAATGAAAAATAGGAACCATTACAATCAATATATTTTTGCTAATAAATAAATTTGTTTCCTGTAGCATAAAAATCTGTGCCTCGGGATTCAAGGAACACTTGGAAAGTATTTTCTGCATCCTGCTGGTTGTGAAAGCATTTTCCCTGCAAAAAAGTTGTCAGGATGCTTGAAGAAGTGGTAGGCAGTTGGTGAGAGGTTGGGTGAATACGGCAGATGAGGCAAAACTTGTAGCCCAATTCATTCAACTTCTGAATCACTGGTTGTGCAAAGCGCAGTCAGGCACTGTCACAGAGAAGAACTGGGCCCTTTCCGTTGACCGATGCTGGCAGCAGGCACTGCAGTTTTCAGTGCATCTCATCAATCTGCTGAGCATACTTTTCATATGTCATGGTTGCACTAGGATTCAGAAAGCTGTAGTGGATCAGATCAGCAATGAAACACCAAACAGTGACCATGAATCTTTTTGGGGGGCAAATTTGGCTTTGGGAAGTGCTTTGAAGCTTCCTCTGAGTCCAACCACTGAGTTGGTTGTTGCTGGTTGTTGTATAAAATTCACTTTTTGTCACATGTCACAATCCAATCAAGAAATGGTTCACTGTTGTTGCACAGTATAAGAGAAGATGACACTTCAAAATGACAATTTTTTGCTTTGTGGTCAGCTAATGAGGCACCCACTTACTGAGCCTTTACGCCTTTCCAATTTGCTTCAAATGCCAAGTGACAATACAATAGTCAACGCTGAGTTCTTGAGCAACTTCTCCCATTAGTTGTAAGAGGATTAGCTTTTAGGATCCTCTCAGTTGGTGGTCGTCAACTTCTGATGGCCAGTCACCGTGCTCCTCATTTTCAAGGCTCTAGTCTCCTTTGTAAAACTTCTTGAGCCACCACTGCACTGTAAGTTCATTCGCAGTTTCTGGGCCAAATGCATTCTTGATTTTGCAGGTTTTCTCTGCTGCTTTATGACCCATTTTTGAACTCAAACAAGAAAATCGCTAGAATTTGCTTTTTGTCTAACATCATTTCCATGGTCTAAAATACAAATAAAATACAGCAAATAATAATTCATTAACAAAATACATAAAGCAAGAAATGCAGATTAAAATGATGTATAACATAGCCACAATTAAAAATGTATTTTAATATCAAATGGCAAAGTTCAACAATGCGAAACTGAAATTGCTTTTGCACCAACCGAATAGAAAGGCTCATTTGTGTCACCTTTTAGATCCCACAGGCAAATGACAACCTACAGTATTTGTCTCTCTCTGACCTCTAGATCCATTCAGTTTGCTACAAACAGCATCACTTCATTCTTTTTTATGGCTGAGGAGTATTCCACTGTATGAACCACATCTTCTTTATCCATTCATCTGTCGATGGACATTTAGGGTGCGGCCATGTCTTGGCTATTGTGAAGAGTGCAACTATGAACATAGGGGTGCATGTATCTTTCTGAATTAGTTTTGTCCAGATACATGCACAGGTGTGGAATTGCTGGATCATATGAGGAACCTTCCTACTGCACCAACTTACATTGCCACCAACAGTGTAACAAGGTTCCCTTTTCTCCACATCCTCTCCAGCATTTGTTATTTGTACACCTTTTAATGATGGCTATTCTGACCAGTGTGAGGTAGCATACCTCACGGTAGTTTTGGTTTGCATTTCTCTAATAACTAGCAGAGCTACCCTTGTGGCTCAGTGGTAAAGAATCTGCCTGCCAAGCAGGAGACACAGGTTTGATCCTTGGGTCAGGAAGATACCCTGGAGAAGAAAACGGCAACTCACTTCAGTATTCTTGCCTAAGAAATACCATGAACAGAGCAGCCTGGCAAGCTAGAGTCCACGGGTCACAAAGAGCTGGAGACGACTTAACAACTAAATAACAATTAGCAATGACAAGCATCTTTTCATGTGCCTCTTGGCCACCTGTATGTCTTCTTTGGAGAAATGTCTGTTTAGGGCTTATGCCCATTTTTCTGCTGAGTTGTTAAGAGCTGTCTGTATATTTCGGAAATTAAGCCCTTGTTGGTCGTATCACTTGCAGATATTTTCTCCCATTCCAACAGGCTGTCTTTCTGTTTTGTTTGTGGCTTCCTTTGCTGTGCAAGGGCTTTAAGTTTGATTAGGTCCCATTTGTATATTTTTGTTTTCATTTCTATTGCCTTGAGACTGACCAAAGAAAATATTGGTATGATTTACGTCAAAGAATGCTTTGCCTATCATCTCTTCTAGGAGTTTTATAGTGTTTTATCTTATACAAGTCTTTAGCCATTTTGAGTTTATTTTTCTGTGTGGTGTGAGGATGTGTTCTAACTTCACTAATTTAAATGCAGCTGTCCAACTTTCCCAGTACCACTTGCTGAAGAGACTGCCTTTCCCCACCCCCATCTTATATTCTTGCCTCCTTTGTTGAAGATTAATTGAACGTAAATGTGTGGGTTTATTTCTGGGCTCTCTGTCTTGTTCCACTGATCCACATGTCTGTTTTTGTACCAGCAGCGCACTATTTTGATTACTGTAGCATTGTCTGAAGTCTGGAAGGGTTATGCCTCCTGTTTATTCTTTTTCCTCAGGATTGCTTCCACAATTCTGGTTCTTTTACAGTTCCCTATTTAGGATTTGTTCTAGTTCTGTGAAAAATGTCATGGGTAATTTGAAAGAGATTGTGTTAAATCTGCATGTTGCTTTGGGCAGTATAGCCATTTTAACAATATTAATTCTTCTAGTCCAAAAGCATGGGATATCGTTCCATTTCTTTGAATCATTTTCAATTTCCTTTATTAATATTCTATAGTTCTCATCATAAAAGTCTTTCACCTCCTTGGTCAGGTTTATTCCTAGGTTTGTGTGTGTGTGTGTGATTTTAAAAGGTTTTTTTTTTTTTTTAAACAAGCCAATCAAAACATGGGAAGAAGATCTAAATAGACATTTCTCCAAAGAAACATACAGATGACCACGAGGCAAATGTAAAGACATTCAACATCACTATTAGAGAAATGTAAATCAAAGCTACCATGAGGTACCACCTCACACCAGTCAGAACGGCTGAATGGACATCATCAAAATACTACAAATAACAAATCCTTAGAGAGGCCGTGGAGAAAAGGAAACTATCCTACACTGTTGGTGGGAATATAAGTTGGTGCAGCCATCATGGAAAACAGTATGGAGGTTCCTCAGAAGCTAAAAACAGAATTACCATATGATCCAAAAATCACACTCCTGGGCATATATCCAGAGAAAAACATGGTTAAAAGGGATACACGAATGCCAAAGTTCACTGCAATGTGTTTGCAATACCCAAGACATGGAAGCTAATTAGATATCCACTGACAGATGAATGGATAAAGAAGATGTACGTTTATACAATGGAATATCACCTAGTCGTTAAAAAGAATAAAATGCCATTTGCAGCAACATGGACTGACCTACAGATTATAATACTAAGTCAAACAGAGAAAGACATATCATATGGTATCACTTAAATACAGAATCTTTTTTTTTTAAAGTTACAAATGAATTTATTTACAAAACAGAAACAGACTCACAGACTTAGAGAACAAACTTACAGTTACCTGGGGAGGAACAGATTGGCAGTCGGGACTGATAAGGACACAATGCTATATCTAAAACAAATAACCAACGAGGACCTACTGTACAGCACAGGGAACTCTGCTCAATACTCTGTAGGAACTTATAGGGAAAGAATTTAAAAAAGAACGCATACATGTGTATACATGTGTATGTGAAACACTTTGCTGTACATCTGAAATTAATACAACATTGCTAATGAACTATACTCTGAAATAAAATTTAAAAAATTTAATAGAATTTTAAAGGGTTTTTTTTTTTACAGTCTTTCTGATATTTCATTGTTAAAGAAATGCAACTGATTTTTGTTATGTGCATCTTGTATCCTGCTACCTTGCTGAATTCACTTATCAGTTCTAGTGTTTCTATGTGGAGTCTTTTGGGTTTTCTATATATAGTATGTCATCTACATATAATGACAATTTTATGAGGTTATTAATTTTCAACTTCAAATTTTACTCACTGTAATAAAGCTAGCTGCCCAGACATGAAAAATCAAAAATCCTAAATAAAACTTAAAACTAGAAACAATCTGATTGGGTTTCACATTAAAAAGATCCCACTTAAATGACAGGGTACTCCCAGTTACCATTTTCCAAACCAGGTTCATAGGGTTAATAAATATTCAGAGTAATATAGTATTGTGGCAAAACCAATTAAGGAAATTCAAGATTCTATAATTCCCCACCATGCCCTTCTCAAATAATATTTACACATTAAGGTCCTAAGAAGTCCTGCAGAAAGAAGTATGTTAACTTTGTATCCAACATTTTGCAAAGCTACCTGGCCACTCAACTATTCATTATTATTGTTCAATCACTGTCATCTCATTTCCTAGCACTTCACAAAAAAAAAATTTTAGAAAACCAATAAGATCTTCAAATTTTCCACTGTACACCTGTTGTTATAGCAACATTATTAAAAGCAGCCCCTTCCACTCTTAAAACTGTCCCACTTTGGATGATAAATTATATGGTCACCCTAGAATTAATACTCTAAAACTAAACACATATTTTAAAGCGTGTGAACTACCTTTGCCAAATGCCAAATTAACAGGGCCATGTTACTACATGCAGTTAAAATGTTATATAGATGATGATTAATCTTGATCTCTTTCTCAAACTTCTGAAAAAATTCTCCACTAGCAATCATAAATATTTTCAAAATACTCTGGACTACTGAATTCTCGCTAAATGAATTCACAAACCAGATGTAGACAGTGAAAGATATCTGTAATTGCATAATTTTTAAAAAGTGTCTATTATGTATAATTGTAAGGAAAGGAAAACTCTTGACGACATTACAGCACGTCCCCACAAGAAGTTTTATGTTTTAAAAGGTATTTAAAAAAATTATTTCAGTTCTCAGTTGTAAGAGGTCCTTAGAATTCCTGACTCTATTTTCACTCACTCCAATCTTCCTAGATGACCTCAATCATCTTGTAACATTTTGAGGTTAACAATCCCCAAATTTTCATTTCTAGCCTAGCCTTTGTCTTCTGAATTACAATGTTAAACACTTCTATGTCCCAGAAGTAGTCAGCTCAACACGTCTAAACCTAACAAATCAAATTCTCTCAAACCACTTAACCAGTTATCCAAGCCAGAAAACTTCTATGCCACCTTCTCCCTCCCTCACATCTATTTTCCAAGTCACATCAATCCTACCACTTTAAATGTCTATTAGCACTTTAATTCAGACTACCATGATCCTTTTCCTAGATGTCTGTAAGAAATTCAACGTTCTCCTCGTCTCCAATATTATCAAGTCATTCTTCACACTAGAGGTCTTTCTAAAATAGAAAGATGATCATGTCACTCTTGAGCTTAAATCTTTCATGATTAGCCACTAGACTAAGGATAAAGGGCAAATTTCTCAGCATGGCCTAAGAGATCCTTCATGATCCAATCTTGGACACTGCCACTAAGAGCCCTGTTAACCAGCTTTCCATCCTCCAGGACTTTCATACACATGCTGTTTTTCAATAACTCTTCTCCCCTCTCCCATCCCAATCTTCTTCTAGTTAATTTCAACTCATTCAGATCACACTTTAGAAGTCATCAACTTTGGGATACTTTCCACAGGCTATCCTCAATATTAGTAAATTTACCTTGTTATGTGCTCTACAATTTAACCCAACACAGTTCTCATGCCAAAATATAGAGAAGCCCTATTTACTTGTCTACTTTCTACCAAACCATAAGCTCAGTCTATACAAACTATATTTTGTTCACTGTCAATGAATATGAGTAACAATGTTCTGGCATCTCAATTATTATAAACCATATTGGCAGTGTAAGCCTATTAGAAATTATAT
This sequence comes from Aepyceros melampus, assembly GCA_006408695.1. NCBI lineage: Eukaryota > Metazoa > Chordata > Mammalia > Artiodactyla > Bovidae > Aepyceros > Aepyceros melampus. The sequence goes on from SJXQ01010445.1 coordinate 278,818, forward strand.
GTATTCTCTCTCACAAATAAGGACATTATATAATTCTGCTCAGCGCCTACTCAGCACGTTATTGCTATTTAAACAGTAACTTACTTAATTTGGACAGGTAAAGATTTTGTTCTTAATCCTACAAAAATGGGGGAGTTACAGAAACTTCTCCAGTTGCAGAAATGTAGGGTTAAGAAAGAGACTGACATATAATCAAAAAGGTCATCTGACTAAAACTGAAGAGGGAAATTAAGATACAAGGCCAATTTAGGGGTTGTTAATATCAGCATGAAACTATGAGAGTCTGAAATAATGAGGGTGATAGCAGGGAAGGAAAGGAAGGCACAACATTTAAAATATTTGACAAGACTTGAAATGAAGGATGTAGCTCAGATGGCTCAGAAATACACAGAGGGAAGGCTTCCCTGAGCACTCAAACTAGGTCAGGTCTCCCTGCTACATGTGCTATAGAATTTTGTTCTTTTCCTTTACAGAATTTAGTACAGTTTCAGACTCATAATTTCAACATGAAAAGTCTGATAATAATTTGGCTCCAGCTTCCCAAAATTTGCATCACTCTATTATACAGAAATAATCCAGCCATGGATCTACTGGGTGTTCCATAACATACCTCAATGTCTCTCATTACCTTTTTTCACGCTGTTCCCTCTGCTTGAAACAATCTCCCTGTAATCAAAAACTTTCGAGAAGTCTCCTCTTTTGAGGACCAGTTTAAAATAAGCTTGGCCAGAAGTGACTAGTCTTCCTCTCATGAATATGCTGTTAACTATTTACATAGTTATTCTTTTATAGCTTTTTATTACAGTTGTTCTAGACATTTCTCTCCTCCACAAGAAAGGCAAAACTCCCTGAGGTTAGCTATGGGGTAGGGGTGCAGACGTAGGTGTGAAAAGGCTGAACAGAAGGAAACTGCAAGCACAAACAACAGCAGAAGACAAAGTACCAGGAATTCAACAAAAGTAAGTCTAAGAATAACACCCACACCCTCTCCTAAAAGAGTCTTATACTGGGTACTACAGACTACAGCCTTTCCTCCTGCTCCTCATGTTAGTTATTGGTAATGTTATTTCTAGAAATCAATGCCCAAAAGAAATACAATGTAAGCGACAATGGTTAGCCACACATGGAATTTAACATTTTCCACTAATCACTCTTTAAAAAGTAAAGAGAAAAAGGTAAAATTCATAGTATATTTTGCTTAGCACAGTATATATCCAAAGTAGTATCATTCAAACATATAATCAATACAAAACAATTGAGATATATTCATTTATTTTCATGCTATGTTTTCTAAATCTAGTGTATCTTTTTCTTACCGCCACATCTCAAATGCTCAATAGCCACAAACATAATAAATAAACCACAATGGAAAAAAAACATGAAAAAGAATTGCCCAAAAGAAATACAATGTAAGCGACAATGGTTAGCCACACATGGAATTTAACATTTTCCACTAATCACTCTTTAAAAAGTAAAGAGAAAAAGGTAAAATTCATAGTATATTTTGCTTAGCACAGTATATATCCAAAGTAGTATCATTCAAACATATAATCAATACAAAACAATTGAGATATATTCATTTATTTTCATGCTATGTTTTCTAAATCTAGTGTATCTTTTTCTTACCGCCACATCTCAAATGCTCAATAGCCACAAACATAATAAATAAACCACAATGGAAAAAAAACATGAAAAAGAATAGACATACATACACATATATGTGTGTGTATAACTGAATCACTTTGCTGTACAGCAGAAATTTATAAATGAACTATACTTCAATAACACTTTTTAAAAGCAAAAAAAAAAAAGTAACTAAACAATGCAGCTCTAAAATAATATCCCTGTCATTCACTGGCTCCAAACCAATTCCCGGGCTGTATCTGACTCTTCCTCATTACTCTCCAACCTCACACACTTACTTCCATGGCCTCACCTTAGATCTTTGCACCAAAACCTGTACCACCTTCAAAAATCACCAATTCAAATACTCCCTTTTCCAACTACTACTACCTATTCTTATGTGCTTAAGCACCTTCACTCCAACAACTCAACTTTATCATGATCTCCAGTTAAGTGATGTTTATCATTCTCTATCCCTTCAGCTTAGATTCCCTTTTTTTTTCCTTTGGTTGGGGGAGGGGCATGGTATAGCATTAAACATTCCTGTGCAAAATCCCCTTCCCCACTCTATGCCTGGCACACTCTACTTGTTCTAACTTTACAACTCAGGCCGACAGAAGAAGGCATGCACACAGGCAGAGATGTGGCAATACACTCGTAATCATCCATCTCGGTGGGCACAGGCATCCTACTAAATCTTCCAGTAACCAGCAAACTTTCCACAGAAAGACAACTTTCCTTATCTTTCCCTTGCTCCTCTCATATCTCCCTTCCCCCAATACTATCTTTAGGAAGTATAGCACTAATGTCAGTCACTCAGTCATGTCTGACTCTTTTCGACCCTTGGATTACAGCCCACCAAGCTCCTCTGTCCATGGAATTCTACAGGCAAGAATACTGGAGTGCATAGCCATTCCCTTCTCCAAGGGATCTTCCCAACCCAGGGATTGAACCTCATTCTCCTGCACTGCAGGCAGATTCTTTACTGTCTGAGCTGCCAGGGAAGCACTTAGGAAGCCTGCATAAAACCAATGACTTTCTCTAACAATGTTATTTGGTATATTTGATATATATTTTTTAAAAACTTGCAAAATTAAATAGCATTTTTTGCTAATTATAAAAATTTAGATTCATATAAGTGCAGGAGAACAAAATTATCTTTCATATAATATATGGAAACCATATATAACCATGTAACCATATAAACCATATATAATCATATAACCAGAATACAAGTTTCATGAGGGCAACGAATCTATTTCATTCCCAACCTTTGAGCATCCAACCTAAGTATCTGGCACATAAACCAGCCTTCATTTTTATTGATGGAATAAATAAGAACCTTGCTGTAAGCAACTGTGATATGAAAGACCAAACCTGAAATAGGCAAAAGGAAGAGGGAGGAGAGAGTGTTTATTTGTTTTCAAGATTTAACACAGAATACCTATAGCCCAGAAAAGGCATAATTATTTTTACTTTACATAAGGCTTTTAAAAGTGTATCAAACAGAACAATGGACAAAAGTCAAATATAACTTTTAATGGTTTGCATGTGTGCGTGCTAAGTCGCTTCAGTCATGTCAGACTCTTTATGACCCTATGGACCGTAGTCCGCCAGGCTCCTCTGTCCATGGGATTCTCCAGGCGAGAATACTGGAGTGGGTTGCCATGCCCTCCTCCAGGGGACCTTCCTGACCCAAGGATCCAACCCATGCCTCTTGCATCTCCTGCACTGGCAGGCAGTTTCTCTACCAGTAGGGCCACCCAGGAAACCCTTTAATGGTTTATCCTTGAATGGTTTACGCGTCCACTAAAAAGCTAGATTTCTCCTATAACTGATTTAATGTCTTCATAAACTATACCACAAACACATATAAATCTAAGCACTTCTGAAGACTTAACCAAGTGTGGATCACTGTGGCCATTAACCAAAGCCCCCTTCTCTTCCCCAAACATCATTGAGCATAATTAATAGATTCCATGGGCATGAATATCTGCCACAGTTACATATATTTTCAAAATGAGGTCTCCAAAACTTTACTCTCCACTTTTGGAATCCTCCTCTTCAAAAAATGCTATGTCACATTTAGAAATTTATAAAATTGTGATATAATTAATAGTTTAATTAGAAGCATTAGCTTAAAAACAACCTTACAAGTGAATAATACACAAAACTATTATTTCACTACTAGTTTTGATTTTTAAAGTTAAACATATTAATAAAGCTGCATGGAGGAAGTGGGGAGGAAACAGGATGTGGCTGCACAAAAGAAAGCCTCAAAGTTTTGGAATACTCGTTACGTTTGGTGTTTGCTTTATTAGTCATCTATAAGTTACACATTGCTCTACAAAGTTATACATATTATTCTGCATACATATTTATTTTTCTAAAGCAACCTAGCTTTCTCTCAGAAAAGAACACAATTCCTATTAACACTCAATATAAATCCTAACTGAACACTAGCAAATTATTTAAGAATGGTCAAATATTTTGTATCATAAGCTTTGCAGCAAGTTTACAATGTCTTTCAGTTAAATACAAAGTGACCATACACAAATATCTATCATACTCCCTCCCTAAAAGGAAGCCTTGGAAGAACTGATGCTGAAGCTAAAGATCTGATACTTTGGCCACCTGATGCAAAGAGCTGACTCATTAGAAAAAATCCTGATGCTAGCAAAGACTGAAAGCAGGAGGAGAGGGGATGACAGAGGACAAGATGGTTGGATGGCATCACCGACTCAATGGACATGAGTTAGAGTAAACTCCAGGAGATGGTAAAGGACAGGGAGGCCTGGTGTGCTGCAGTCCATGGAGTCACAAAGAGTTGGACACGACTGAGTGACGAACAACAACAAAAAGGAAGCATAAAGAATAAAGGAAGAAAAAAAATTAATTCACAAGCTCAAGGAACAATAATTGCTTAAAAGAAAAAAAAGAAAAGAAAAATGCATAGGTCCATTCCTCTGACAAAACACAGAAAAGGAACAGAAGAAAAATACTTAAGGGTTAATACAAGAAAATTTCTCAGAAATACCAAGTACCTCCAGCCTGCGCCACCAAGTACTTCAGCACAATGAATGAAAAAATATCCACACACAGTTTCTATATCATGAAGTTTGAGCACATATCATAAAGATCTTAAAACTTCCAGACAGGTCACTTGCAAAGGTTCAAGAACTGAAACATCACTCTACTCCATACAATACAGAAATCATCTTTAGCTTATGCGAGTAAAGAAGAGAATGTGTCTATTCAGAATTATATCATACTTCAAACTGGAGTTTCAATCAACAGATAAAACAAGTGTTTAATTTCTGAAAAGCTAAGATTTGTCAAAGATTTAACAGAAATTGAGTAAAATTGTTCATTTCAATGTTCACTTATTTAAATTTCTCCTGCTCCTAAAGATTTTGACTACTTTAACTTAGCTTGGCGGGGGAAAAAAAAAGCCAAAACAATACTTTTTAAAAACCATGCGGCAGGAAGGGTTGTGGGCAGGGGCAGCTGGAAAAAGAGACACAGGACTCTAAAAGCCTGTATACATAAATTTTTCAAAATAAAAAGCTATTTTTATTAATCAAAATCATTCACATGTGAAAGTTGAGGAGAAACAATTAACTTTCTTAACTATGTCAGGAACAGAAAGATTCAGAGTTAAGTAAAAGGTAGAGAACAATTACGCAGGGCTCTACTGCCCGTCTTAAGCAGATAATTTACACAAGATAGTATGTGTCCATTTGGAGAAGGAAATGACAACCCACTCCAGTGTTCTTGCCTGGAGAATCCCAGGGACGGGGGAGCCTGGCGGGCTGCCGTCTATGGGGTCACACAGAGTCAGACACGACTGAAGTGACTTAGCAGTATGTGTCCATCTCCATCATCCTGATTCCTTTCCGTCAAGAATTATGTCTTAATTATCTTTGTATACTGATGATTAACACAGCACCAGGCACACAACATACATTCAAATATTTACTGAATAAATGAGTATAAGAAAAGGCCTGACTATATAGAAAGTAAAATATTCTCTTTAATACTACATTTTTAATGAGACATAAGACTATAAAAATGAAATATTAAAGGATCAGTTTTTAAATAAAATGAAAAAATTACTTTCATATTAATGAGGTATAATTATGTGTGTCCCGTGTGCTTACTTCTTCAAATACTCTATAAAGAAACTGAAAGTGAAGTTGCTCAGTCATGTTTGACTCTGCGACCCTAAGGACTGTAGCCCACCAGGTTCCTCTGTCCATGGGATTTTCCAGGTAAGAATACTGGAGAGGCGTGCCATTTCCTTCTCCAGGGATTGAATCCCGGTCTCCCACATTGCAGGAGACTCTTTACCCTCTAAGTCACCAGGGAATCCCCTTCAAATACTCTAAACTCATAGCTAATTAATAAGAGCTTGCTCTTCATATCAATATCCCTTTCCCCCTTAACTTTATTTGCAGAATCACTTTCAATGGACGACAAACTCCCTGAACTCCAACAGTATTCACAGTATCCTTACCACCACCCTCACTATATGCACACAAACACACATCACCTTCAGACTCCATTCCGTCAAATGGGTTATGCAATCAGGATGACAGGTGTCTGAACAACCAAAAAATGCATCACTTTTAACAAAGCTACAAAGAAAACTAAAATCTGTATGCAAAACAAAATGTCCAGTACCGCCCTCCACACTCGGCAGAATCACCTGTTAAAATCAGCAGTTTCCAGAGAATAACTCAGTACAGTCTGAAGTGTTTGCCTATAAGAAAACATGTTCTAAGCAACTAATCAACCTGTAAGTAGCAAAATTCAACCTATACAATAATTATAACACATTAATAGTTCATATGCAAATATGACTAATTACAAATGAGTCTTACCTATATACTTTCCATTGGGTATGGCAGAGTTGCCACTTATAAAAACTTAAAAATACTTGCCACATATACCAAGAAGTAACTTTTTAAAAGTAGTATGAAATTAAGGGTTATTAATTGCCATCGCTCACCCTTCCCAATAGTCTCAACTATAGCTGGCCTGACCATCTAAAGAGTGAAAATTAATGGCAATTCCAAAATTCATGTTCTTTGCTCTAATTATGATCAATTCAAAATACTTTAAAAAAGATCTTTCACCTTTAACATGCTAATTTATTTTTATGTCATATATTAGAATAATTTTTGTGACAAAAATCCTCCTTTTCCAATCTTAGTTTAACATCCTGCAGAAAGATGCTTGAGATACAGAGGCTGAAGTTTTTCAAACAACTTTAAACAAGAGTAGAAAGTGAAAAGCATTCAGTCCTGTAATCTCTAGGTCTCACTTTAATACAACAGAGAAAGGGATAAAACAAAATAGTCAAATGCAAATCAACCATCTTATATGAATGTGGTAAGAGCTAATAATGGGGCTTCCCAGGTTGTACAATGGTAAAGAATGCAAAAGTGATGAGGGTTCCATTCCTGGGTTGAGAAGATCCCCTGGAGTAGGAAATGGCAACCTACTCCAGTATTCCTGCCTGGGAAATCCCATGGACAGAGGAGCCTGGTGGGCTACAGTTTATGAGGTTGCAAAGAATCAGACACAACTGAGCACATATGCATGCAAGAGCTAATAAGATCTGCTAAAGAGGAAATTATTGATTAAAATTAGGCTAGAGGACATCTGTATGGATTTTTCATTTATTCAAGCTATTTCCATCTCCTACTATAGGAAAAAAAAAAAGGCAATAAAGGGACATAACCTTGGAAAAATAAATTAAAAGTCACACAGTTCCCACACCATTACTGACTGAAAGTATTGGAGCACATTTATTCAGTTCAGTTCAGTTGCTCAGTCGTGTCCGACTCTTTGCCCCGCCATGGACTGCAGCATGCCAGCCTTCCCTGTCCATCACCAACTCCCGCAGCCTACTCAAACTCACATCCATTGAGTCAGTGATGCCAATCAATGCAGTGGAAACCATTACTGCTTAGCATTTTTACTACAGAGACACAGGATACAATTAAACAGCTCTGCTTAGCAAACTTGCTTTGAAAATGGATCACTGTCATCTATAAGTAAAACTTTTTTCTTTTAAATTATAAAAAATACCATGGATAAGAAGATGAGAATGATATTCCCATTTTAAGCTACACTGTGTATCTCACATAAGATCGTTCAGGGTCTCAGAAGTTTTGACTCTCTGGGTTTTTTAATAGTCTTGAAAATAGAGGATTACCCCCTCCAAAAAATACTCTGCTGATTAAATCTATTCATGTTTACTGTATTAGAAGTTAAAACTGGAATTGTTGTCTAATGGATATAATTTTAGTTTTATAAAACATTCTGGATATTGGTCGCATAACAATGTAAATATATTTAATAGTATTGAACTGTATCACTTAAAAGTGGATAGGAAGTAAATTCAAGTTACATGTACTACCATAGCTTAAAACTTTTAAAGAAAAACAAAACAGAAAATTTTGAAAGATTCACTGTCATTTAAAATACATTGCTTGTTAAATCAAAACATTAAACTATTCAAAAACAAAAAAAGCAAAAATAGTCTTTATTTGACATTTTTGTAAAGCTCTTTAATGTTTGGTTTAATAAAGACAGATTCATTTTCATATCCACTTTCACATCCAATCTACATTAGGTTGTTCTGACTGGAGTACATGAAAATTCAGCCACATGCAGCTATGTAGTGAGAAAAGATGCACTATTTCAACAGCTCTCCCAGGTACCTGGGGCTTCCCTGGTAGCTGAAACAGTAAAGAATCCGCGTGCAATGCGGGAGACCTGGGTTTGATTCCTGGCTTCAGAAGATCCTCTGGTGCAGGAAATAGCAACCCACTCCAGTATTTGTGATTGAAAAATTCCACGGACAGAGAAACCTGGCAGGCAGTCCACGGGGCTGCAAAGAGTGGGGTACGACAGAGTGACTTCCACTTTTTTTTTTCAGATATGGATATTCTTTCATCCTTCACCAAAACTCAACAAGTGGCAGTTTCTTAAAGGCTGCTCCAATATGGAATATGAATCAATGAACACTTCCTACTCTTATGTACTGAAATCCATTGATCTATCTTACATTTCCAATGGATCATTTTACCATTTTGTAATACCATGCATTGATTATTTAGAAAATAATAGTTGAGAGTTATGTAGTCCTGCCAATGTTGATTTTGACCCTTTTAAAGCTATACAACTTCGCTATATGACATTCATTAATAGCACCACTGATCTTATCCCCCCAAAAAAGTCAAGTATTGGGAAGCTATCAAGTTCAAAGTGGTAAATACAAGTCTTCCAAAATTATATTTTCACTTGAGAGCCAGAATTTTATCATTAGCAACAAATACTGTTAGTGTGTCTTGTGGTGCAAACTCACTTGATTTAGTTTTGAGAAAATGTCTGCAAATACCCAAGTCTTTGTACTTTGTCAGCCATTCTTTCAAATAAAACGGTATCCCATTTAAAAAGCAGCTAGTTCAGCATGCAACTCCAACTGTACTAGTTCTTTTTCTTGAATTAACCATCAGATTTGGTGTTTAGTATAAGCGGTTTACAGGACTTTAATCACACAAAATATACTTTAAAATGTGCTCAAGGATTGAGACATAATAAATTTAAGTTTTACTGCTTCATCATCTTAATTCCAAGTACATGATGATGCCCCAAACTGGTACAGTTTAATACTACTGCCTTAATTCACGCAATTTTACCCACCACTGATTATGCAAATGTCAATGTAGCTAATGGGCTTCCTTGATGTCTCAGATGGTAAAGAATCTGCCTGCAATGTAGGAGACCTGGGTTCAATCCCTGGGTCGAGAAGATCCCCCAGAGAAGGGAATGACTACCCACTCCACTATTCTTACCTAGAGAATCCCCATGGACAGAGGAGCCTGGCAGGCAACAATCCATGGGGTCACAAAGAGTCGGACAAGACGGAATGACTATCACTTTCAATATAGCAAATAATCCCTTACTTTTACTGAGAAAAGTTTTGACCTGGAGGATCCCCAGAAAGAGTCTGGAGAACTAACAGAGGTCTGGGTAACAGACTTTGAGAACCACTGTAATAGCTGATGCATTACTTTGGTGATTAAGAAACAAATATTTTTGGTACATATCCCTCTGTAAGAGTGTTTAAATACACGTTTACATGGTAATGGGCTTCCCAGGGAGGGCTAGTGGTAAAGAACCTGCCTGCCAATGCAGGAGACATAAGAGACAAAAGTTCAATCCCTGGGTCGGGAAGATCCTCTGGAGGAGAAGGGCATAACAATCCACTCCAGTACTCTTGCCTGGAGAATCCTATGGACAAAGGAGCCTGGCAGGCTATGGGCTATAGAGTTGCAATGACATGACTGAAGCGACTTAGTAGTAGCAATTACATGACAACATTCTCAAACCAACTGGTATCTCGCACTTCATCACAGTCGTAACTCAAACATATAATGAAGGACAGAATATGACAGATACTTCCTAAATAAATAACAAATAATTACCAAATACCTACCATGTTAGACTGAGCTAGGTGCTTCTACATTCCCTTTTTGGGATAACTCACAGAAGCCCACAGACCAGACTGATAATTTTAATATATGAGAAAAATATTTACCCTGAAATATTTCAGATCTTATTTTTTAGATTACAGTTACGTGGCTACAAGAAAAAGTCTTAAAATTCACCATAAAGCATAAGATAGCATGTTTAAATTCTATTTTAAGCAGTATGCCATGAAGCTAAAAACAGGCTTGCTCACATTCAAAAACCCAAATACAAAATGAATTGCTTTGGCTGTGTACTGCTAGCACGCCATAAAGAGCCTACATTCCATTTCTCCTCTAGCCAAACAACCCTTACCTGCTACAGTTTTCATTCCTACTTTTACGGGAACCTCAAATATAACTTAACTGGAGTTACATTAAACACTGTCAACTATTAAAAAAATTTAGCAAAACCATCAAGACAAATTAAGAATTTTTAGACATATATACTGATAAATCCACAAGCTAAACCTTGACAAATATACATATGAAATATCTGCATTGTAAAAAAGAGAGAAACATTCTCACTTTGGAACATGCAATGGAAAGAGCTTCAACATAGTATACTGTTAAGTGAAAAAAGCAAGTCAAAGGATACCATGTATAATAAGATTATGTATAGCAATGTATGTACATTCATTTAATAAATACTGAGTTCTATGTCCCTAATTTGATTCAAACCTAGACATATACAATAAGTTACACAATTAAATGTCCACACACAGAAAAATGAATACACAAATAGCTACATATGATTCCATTTATATGAAGTGTTCAATATAGGCAAATTTATAGGGCAGAAAGCAGATAAGCAGTTGCCTGAGGGTAAGTGAGTTGTGGGCAACAGAGGTGATAAAGAATGCAAGATTTCTTGGAAAGGGAAGGGGAAAATATCCTGAAATTGGTGCAGTAATAGTTACACAACTTTGTGAATATATTAATATTAAAGTACCATTTAATTGTGCACGTAAATGCATGAAATGCATGGTATGTGAATTATACCTCAATAAAGCTTATGTTTCTGCCTCAAAAAATAGGATACCAAAGTGGTTGCAAGGGGCAAAGGGTGGGTGGAGTGAAAATGAAGACTTAAAATTTTACTCTACTTACTGCTGTATCATTACAATGAGAAATGTATTCATTTATTATCTACATAACTTAAAGAAATGTGAAAGGTAAACCTAAAACAGCTTTCCAAGACAGCATATTAAAAAGCAGAGACACTACTTTACCAACAAAGGTCCATCTAGTCAAGGCTATGGTTTTTCCAGTGGTCATGTATGGATGTGTAAGTTGGACTGTGAAGAAAGCTGAGCGCCAAAGAATTGATGCTTTTGAACTGTGGTGTTGGAGAAGACTCTTGAGAGTCCCTTGGACTGCAAGGAGATCCAACTAGTCCATCCTAAAGGCGATCAGTCCTAAATATTCAGTGGAATGACTGATGCTGAAACTGAAACTCAATACTTTGGCCACCTGATGCAAAGAATCGACTCACTGGAAAAGACTCTGATGCTGGAAAGATTGAAGGCGGGAGAAAAGGAGACGACAGAAGATGAGATGGTTGAATGGCATCACCCAGGCGATGGACAAGAGTTTGAGTAGGCTGCGGGAACTGGTGATGGACAGGGAGGCCTGGTGTGCTGCAATGCCTGGGGTCACAAAGAGTCAGACACAGCTGAGTGACTGAACTGAACTGAAAACAGTTCAGTTTCTGGATTCACCTACGAAGCAGCCATGAAAAAAAGTGTGACAATATGACCCTATCTCAGAACACTGACAACTTAAGACTATTATATAAATATGTGCATCTGCCCCCTCACTAACAGAAACAAATCTTGAATGCAATTTGACAAATATATCTTAGGCACCTACTGTGTCCGTGTCCACAGGGTAGGGATAAGGGAAAATGGAGAGGCATACAAAGCAGACACTGGTCAACAACCAAAAAAGCAAACTAGCTCTGGCTTTAAGTAAAAGACTTGCTACACAGTGGAGGAGGCAAAGCATACACACAAAATGTACTGGGGTCAGACTAGAAAATCGTGAATACCAAACTGAGAGCTAAAACTTTATCCTGTTTTCAGTGAAAAGCCAGTGGAGTGACAGGATGAAAGGAGTGTTTGGGGCAAACTGACCTTTGGGCAACCAAAGGGGAAAATTAAAAGAAGAGAAGAATAGCAGGAAAGGTAAGAAAGAGATGAAGTTTCTAAAAACAGGAACATGTACAACAGTCCTATGAAAGTTATTGATATTTCAAAGTTACCAGCTAATGTTCAAAGGGTTTGTTTTGTTCCTTGATCTAAGGTGAAGCAGAAAAGGAAAAAAAGATTTCTTCATTTTCATGAATTTCAGAAGCTCATGACTAAGAATGAAGTTTTACCAGAAAATTCTGAGGGGAGGGGAGACTTAGGGAGTTTTTTTCATGTGCTGCTATGAAATGAAGAGTAGACAGAATCAAAACCAATAGTTCCACAATTTTTAACATGGAAAAGAAAGTAGTAGTCACAAAGTCACAAACACTGTGTAGTAAGAGTAGCAAAAAAGCATAATAATTAGCACTATTTCTTAAACTGTAGCAAAGGAAAGCTTAATATTTTTTAAATTTCTCTATCACCTATCTCCAAAAAATCCTAGTGATACAATTTGTTACATAAATGCTGAAGATTTAGGTGAGGACCGAATTTAACATGTCAAAATTTAGAGTTTGATCAATTTCATATCTTTAATTTCATTAGCTGCTCCTTCCACGGTGGAGTACTTTTCAGATACTGCTCAAGTAATATTTTTAATTCAATTCACATGCTTTTATTAACTGATTTAACCCATCAGGTTCTTTAAGAGAATAAATGTTTTCACTGCCAAAGGAACCTCCTCGCTCTAACAGCCTCCCCAAAACAATGTCACCTACCAATTTTATACTATGGCAACACTTTGCTTTGAGATTAAAAATCAGCTAAAGCAAATATTCTCAAAATTTCTATTTTCATAATCTATTTCATACTTTATCAAATGTTCTGATTCAGAACATTTATATAATGTTGACTTAATCTATCTCTGCCATCATTTTATAACCTTATCTGGCAGATTTATAGGAACAGAAATAAGAAAGGTATAGACAATGAACAAATCAAAGATTACTTTTCACTGAACACTTCACCTAATCAAAACACTATTTGCACTGTTCCTGAAGCACAAAAAATGGTCTGTAGAATACATACACTTAGTTAGAATAAAACACTGGCAAACTTTTGTATCAGGCTGTTTGTCAAGTCATTGTTTAAAAAAGCAAAAAGTGGAAGTAACCCAAGTGTCCAATGATAGGGTGTGTGTGTTAGTCAATGAGTCGTGTCCCACTCTGCGACCCCGTGGACTGTAGCCCATCTATGGAATTCTCCAGGCAAGAATACTGGAGTGGGTTGCCATTTCCTTCTCCAGGGGATCTTCCTAACCCAGGTCTCCAACCCAGGTCTCCATTGCAGGCAGATTCTCTGCCATCTGAGCCACCAGAGAAGTCCAGTGATAGGGTATCAGCTGAATAAAGGACAATGTTACCTCTCAAATGATCAGAGAGACCTCTACTGACTACCCTGGAAAGACTACCCATGAAAACAGCAGATTACAAATAAAGAGTATGAGCTCTCTTTTGTGTTGAATATACATATGCATTTGCTCTGAGAGAAAGTCTAAATGGATAACCAGATGCTAACCATGATATTTCTAAGTACTGAGATTACAGGTGCTGTTTATTTTTGTGTTTACTTTTCAGTATTCTCTGAAGTTTTCTCAAGTAAAATGATATCTGCAAGAATTAATGCCTATGATTCCAACTAACAAACTCCAAACTCTTCCCTGCAAAAAGCCCAAGGAATATCCAAAAATACCTTGGCACAGAGCAAGAGGGAAAGTATTAGCAACAACATAACTAGAATTCTTTGTGAGCGAGGCACCCTCAAGGGTTCCAGGACTGACATGCACCTTGAAGGCAGCCTACAGCAGAGAGTTTTGAAATCATAAGACCTAGGCTCAAATCCTTGCCACTTTCATTTGTATGATCTTGGACTAGTCATTTACCCTTTCTTGGCATACTTTATCAATAAAAGGGAGATACTACCTGCCTTTCCTATCTCAAAGAACTGATGGAAAAATCAAATGAGATAATGTGATACATTATGAACTGCAAAGTACCATATAAGGTATTATTAAAACACATATATTAAAAAACAAAACCAAGGTACTTGATGCCACAGCAGAATACACTACAACCAATTCTATGACATAATGACCAGCAATTTTGTTTTTTAAGACTACATCTCATTATAAACACTGCAGTTTTTCAGAAGCTTAGACAATTCTTCCCATCCCTACTACAACTCTAAGCCATTTTCTTTTCTTATCCCTAGTTACGAGCAAGAAAGGGTACAAATTACCCTGAACTCAAAAGCCTTTGCAAGAACCCTGGAGTAGCACGTTGATGGAGTTCACCAGGAGAAACCCAAGGTTAATCAGCTATGGACTCACCACTAAGCACTATTGCAATCAACAGGGATTACAAGAGACTCTTTGAAGAGAAAGACAATACGATCACCCAGGAGAAAACAGCAGAGGAATAGGAGATATTCAAAACTATTGTATGAAATACTTAAAAACCAGAGTGTCTTACAAATTGTTTTTAAATGCTGTTCATAAAAATGGTGATTTAAAACAAAAACCATCCAAACGTGGCACTTCAGCAAGGCAAGTTATGGAGATTCAAATCAAACTCATGAATAAACTGTCAGATTTACTTGCTTCCATCTAAAATAAAAGCAGACAAATTACACCACAAAGACCAAAATTAAATGGCTAGTTCTTGAAAACAGAGAGGCAGAATACAACAACATAATTTACTGACAGGCTTGTATAGATACTACTTTTAAAGGTATGGTTTTTAAAGTATGATTTCTCTTCTCCTTGAATTCCATTATTTACATCACTAAATGATAATGAATTTCTTCTTTCCACTGTTCCTCCTGAGGTAAGATGGCAATATAACCCAATTTGACTTAAGAAAAAAATTACAAATTTTTTTGCATTAAGTACTTTAAGAGAAGCTAAATGAAGCTGTCAGATTAACTTCCAAGATCATCTGGCCATCACACCCTCCTGCTTTTAAGCGCCTAAAGATAATAAAATGCTCACTCTCTACATTCTTACAAATGTCATTTATGGGTATTCCCCTAATGAACCTTCCATAAACAAATGAGTACAGAGAATTTTTTGATATGTATGACTCACAATCTAATTTTTATTGCCAGTATCTATAACTGTTGCAGCTTCCACTTGCAGGAGATACAGATCTATCTATTTTTTCCCATCCGATCCTGCAGATTTGTTATACATTTAAAGGGACTCACTAAAATGGGTCATGAGGAAAAACATTTACAACCCACATTTCTTTTTGCTATGGATTGTATTCATAATTAAGATAACAAGTCACTGTATTTACTCTAAGCCTCACAGTTGGAAATCCATTGGAATACTGTGTTGTCACCTAACACTTTAAAAAAATCTGACTTTTTCTTAATTTTTACTCTGACTTTTCATTCCTTATTAGGAATAAATGCTATCTAACTCCAAAAACCACACACACACACACACACAAAACCACTTAGAAAATATAATTTCCAAAAGTATCTTCCAAAGCTTACTGCAGAGAAAATTATATATACACATTCTCAAATAACTATGGTAGGCGTTCCTAAGATCATCTCCTCCCCTTAAAAAAAAAAACAGCAAATGTAACCACAATCAAATATAAACAAAATATTTAACACAGCTATCACTAACTAAGGAATTTATCACAGCTCTTCAAAGTACCTGGTACACGCAATGACAGATCAGTATGTCAAGAGCAGTTATTACAATTTGAAGAAAAAAACACTGTACAACAGAACATAATAATAGGGAAAACTCCTTTAGGAAAAACTCAAGTAGATTCTGAAGAGAGCAAAACAGGAGACTAGTTTTAGAAAAATAAGTTTTCCCCCCATGTGTTTAGCATTTATCTGATGCAGGCTCATTTTTGTAAAGAGAAACTTTACCTAACAAGACTCACACCAGGGATCTGATCTATCCCCAAAGGCACTTTCTTAAAATGAGAAAGAACAAAGGAGGAAATCTCCCAGCATGTGCTTTCCATACCAGTTTCTTTGGACAGCATCAAGAGTGACAACATAGCCAGCAGAGGCTTTTCAGCTTTACTCTGTAGTCCACGTATAACAGAACTGATTAGCTACCATTCAGAAGGATTCCTAACAAAACAAATACTAGAATGCAAAGATCACAGCGACACAGTGACTACATTTTGCAACTACAGAAAACATGTAACTTAAAGTTGCATACTTTTTTATTTTAAGAGTTAACTACCTCCAAATATTCAAATTCCTGGGGCTTTTTCATTTAAGTCAATAGTTTGAAACTAGAAAAAACGAAACCACCCATTCTAGATTTGCTCTCCCTTAATTTGCAATTAGAAGTAAATTAAGAATGATGCTCAAAGGCAGACTCTAAATATACAAATTTTGTAATGTTAACACTGAAAAATTATTCGGAAAAACGATCTCTCGGCGAAGCTTTCCACTGAAAAACTCTCCAGAAACAAACCTGGCGTTTGCCTGTTCTAGGAGTTATCGTTTCACTGTAACAGAGATAATTCTTTAAATAATTTTTACTGATTAGGAAAGACGACTACCCCCCCGCCCCGAGGATTTATAACTATATACCCCAATCTCCACTCTGACAGCGATGTCAGTTCTCTGGGTAAGGATACAACCAGCTAGCTGCTCGGTTCACACGTAGGAAACCACAGAGAAGGGAATATCGCGTTCAGAGCCTCGAAATAATACGCGTTAGTTAAAAACTGCTTGCTACTAAACCAAAATTATTCAAGCGGAGCCCCATTTGTCACAATCCAATCACAAGGGTTCCACCTCCCTCCCCCAACTGCTTGTGTAGTGGTATATCTGCTTCGGTAAAGAAGCCATCATCAGGTAAAGAAGATGGGGTGGGAGAAAAAGCAGGGAAAAGGGGGCACCCTTTCATGCAATTTCGCGAGGCGTAAGTAATTGGTACAGTTGAGAGGAACGGAGGAACGTTCTATTTAATTGGAGGTTGAAGTAGGATGAGGGGACAATTTCGTTCAAATCAACATGGCCAGCAAGATGTCCCTACAAACAAAAGGCAACGGGGGGATATAAACACGAACCATTCACCTCCATCAGCTATAGCATCGCCATCATGGTGTGTGCAGAGACCCCCTAAGACTCCTCTCACCCTCCACATCAAGCCAAAAGGAAGAGATGGAAAAGAAGGGAGAGTAGCTGCTTCCCACCACCTACCATTGCTTCCAAATACACACCCTTCGAGGGGGTTTCTCCCCGCGGTTGCCCGGAATCAGAGAGAGAGAGTACCGTCCCGCCCAGGCAGACTCCCCCGCTACCCCCCAGTCGAACCTCAACGCCAGCCTGGGGTTCACTAAACTTTACTGGAGCTTCTCCCCTGCGTCCCCACTCCATCGCCCCAGGATCGCGCTGCCCACCAACGGGCAGCCCGGGCGCCTCCTGACAGGCGGGTAACCGGGGAGAGCCGAGTCCGGGGCGGGGGCGGCAGGGAGCCACGGAGGGGCGGGGCGGCCAGAGCCAAGTTCCCGGGGGTCTGAGGAGAGCGCCTGACAGCAGCCGGGACTGCGAAGGAGGAAGAGGAAGCAGCGGCAGGGAGGTTTCCCAATCCCCCCAGCATGAACACCCATCCCCTGCCCCCGCTCCTCACGGGGGGCGGGGAGGCTGCCTGGAAGGTGAGGGAGCCGAGCCCCAGGGACAGCCGCGGCCCCCACCTCCGGACTCCCGACCTCTTCCCCCGCCACCCCCGCCAGGGGCGCCCACAACAATAACACGCCGGGGACGACCCGTCAGCGCCCCCGAGGCACCCGGGGCCCGCGGCCCGCCGCTGCCGGGCCCCCTCAACTGGGGCCGGGCGCGCCGATCCTCTCTGCAACTCCAGGCCCATGTGGAGTCAAGCCCGAGGGCCCCCCAGGCTCGGGCCGATCCCCCCCGGCACAAGCGGCGCCGTCTCCGCGGCCGAATATTAGAAGTGAATTCGAGCTGCGCTTTACCTTTAGTTCCGCACTGTCCGCCATCTTGCGTCTGTCAGCGCAAGCGCAGTGAACCTCGCCGGGGGCCGCCGCTGGGCCCGCCCCTCTAGCCAGCCTGGCCCCGCCCCGGCCCGGCCCCTCTCTCCCCTCCGCCTCCCCGGCCCGCCCCGGGCCTCCGCCCCGCTCCGGGCGCTCGCAGCCCCGCCCCGAGCACGTACAGCTGCGAGACGGGCACGTACTATTTAAATAATGGCGCCAAGCGAGGAGGTTTGACAGTTACTCCCCCCTTTCCTCCCCGCCCCCCGTCCTTGCTCGGCTGGCGCCTCCAGGGAAAGGCCGGGGCTGGAGGGCTGCTGGCCTCAGCCCCGCCCCTCCGCGGCCTGTGGAACCCTTCTGCAAAGCTTCGATACCTGCAGCCACTGCAAACAGTAACGCCCCTCTCCCCTAATCAGCAAGTCCTTTTCAGCACCTGCTACCTGCGAGGCTTCACGTGGGCTGCAAATAACAATCCGTTACATTTAAAGGATCACTTGAAGCATTTCCAGGTTTATTAGCTCAGATCATCAAGAAGCACTGAGGTAGGCAGGGAAGAGATTACAATTTTTTTGTGGTATATATGTTCAGACATAAAAGCTCAAATAGCAAAAGTGACTTACCCAAATTAGTACTTAAAAGAGGTTGAGGACGTTCATTCATTATTTATTTTCACAAATATTTTTTTAGCGACTATATACCAGCCCTGCTTATAAGGGCTATATATGTGTATATACATACACATATACTTTGGGAAATTAAATGTAATGCAACAAAGTCCCTGTCTCTCTGTAGTTCTTTAACATGGGAAACAGACAACTGAACCAATAAAGATACGATTACAAATGGTGATGAGTACCAAAAATGAAGAAATTGTCCAGTGAGAGAAAAGGGGGTTGGACGGAGATGTACTTAATCCTGAAGGGCTTTCTCCATGAAATTGACATTTAAGAAGTGTTGAAAGAATTATTTCACACTTTCCCTCTCTACTAAAATCCTCCTCCACTTATTGCTGCTTAACTTTGTGTCACACCTGATGGAAAAGATATCATATGTCTTCTCAGCATTAAAACTACTCTTATAGGTGTGGCAACATTTGGGTTACTATAAGTCTTCCTGTGCCTATGAAAGCCAGTCCCTCCACCAGGAAACTGACTTTTTTCCCCTCCCATGTTCCTCCTACAATTACCCTACCCTCCAGCATTAGATTATTTCTATATCCAAATAAACATACTGAAACTCCTCTCATCTAAAATAAACCTCCTTGACTCCAAAAGTTCCTTCAGAACTGCCCAATTTCTCAGTTCTCTTTACTGCATAAATTCACAGGTTTTTGAAGAGCTCTCTACAGTGCTCGTTCCCACTTTCTCACTTCACATTTTCTTCTACGCCTACTCTGATCCAGCTTGGACTTCCCTCATCAACATCACTTATCAAGATTACTAATGATCTCCAGGTTTCCAAAGCCAATTGCCAATTCTCTATTCTTACCTAAATTGATATCCTAGCAGATTCAAACAGTTGACAAGCTTCCTTTCTTTTGAAGCACTTTTCTACCTGAACTCCCCTCAATATCTTATTTTCCTGATTTTCTGTTCCCTCCCTGAGCCTCCTTTTCAAAATCATTTGTTGTTTTTTCCCTCTTTTTCTCAGTGTTGTGGTGCTCCAGGGTTCAGCCCTTATCCTCACCTCTTTAATTTTACTCTCCCCATGTGATCTCGTTGACTCTAAATCTGTGATGATACTCAGATTTCTCTCCAGCCCAGATACCAAAACCCAGATTCACAAATTCAACCGGTTACTTAAAATATGATTGATCAGAGATGTATTAATATGTCTTTTGTTACCCAAAGTTATTGACCAGAGATGTATTGATATGTTTTTAGAAAATGAGACAATTAACATCACAATGTTAGAGCTTAAAGTTGATCAAGTGTTCATTAACAGCTTATGATTGCCATTATCAATCACATTTTGCTCCATTAGGTTTTTGTTCCAACCTGTGTATATTATAAATGCAGGTTTATTACCATAACATTTTCAAAAATGATGCATTGCAAAATTTTGAGCAAAGATAAATTTTTCAGTAAATTTTACACAGATACTTTTTCTGATTGTCCAAGTGACATATATATTAGTGTCTCAGAAGATGATAGCTCTTCAGAATATAGTTCTGATTCAGGCCCTGTGAATATTAGACCAGCGTAAAGACAAAAAACCTGAGTGATTCATTTTGATATGGAAAGTGAAACTCACAGAGCTGAAGAAGACTTTACAGGTGTGTCAGATGTAACTATTGAGTGTATTAACCCACAAGTTATATAACAGAATTCATTTTGACCAGCCAAAATAAAAATCACTGGCCACAGGTGTTAGTTTCTGCAAAAATCCATCAATCAATAATGAGTTAATACTTCTACCTCATGACTCATGGTCTTCTCAGATCCATAGCAAAAGGCCTCGATCTTACCCCCAATCCTGGCCTTTCCCAGTACTCTTAGTGGATGGCAGTATCACCTACCCAGACATTCAAGCCAAAAATGTGGAAGTCACCCTTGGTTTTGCTGCTTCTTTTACCTCTCACATCCAATCCATCAGTCAGTCCACCTGACCCTATGTCTAAAATATATCCCAAGCCCATCCATTTCACTGTCTCCCCTATCACCCTACTCCTGCTGCTGCTGCTGCTAAGTCGCTTCAGTAGTGTCCAACTCTGTGCAACCCCAGATACGGCAGCCCGCCAGGCTCCCCCATCCCTGGGATTCTCCAGGCAAGAACACTGTAGTGGGTTGCCATTTCCTTCTCCAAAGCATGAAAGTGAGAAGTCAAAGTGAAGTCGCTCAGTCGTGTCCGACTCTGTGCAAGCCCATAGACAGCAGCCCACCAGGCTCCTCCATCCATGGGATTTTCCAGCCAAGAGTACTGGAGTGGGGTGCCATTGCCTTCTCCGTCACCCTACTCCAGGTGCCATAATTTCACAAAAGGACTGCTGGAAAGCTGGTAGGACCACAGACTTTTTTGATCCTAGGGACTTTTGCCTTCTAGGTACTGTGGTATAATAACAGATAAAATCTGATTTTGTCCCTGGTTCCTGGAGGGCTTCCCTGGTGGCTCAGAAGGTAAAGAATCTGCCTCCAATGCAGGAGACCAGGGTTCAATCCCTAGGTCAGGAAGATCCCCTGAAGAAGGGAATGGCAACCCACTCCAGTATTCTTGCCTGGAGAATCCCGTGGACAGAGGAGCCTGACGGGCTACAGTCCATGGCATTGCAAAGAGTCGGACACCACTGAAACACACACATTGGTTCCTGACACACAGCTCCTAAAATCCTTATTTCCTGAGTGATAGAATGGCCTTTTGTTAATCATAACAAGCCCCTTTCCATCACACCTGAATTTATGTTAAAGAGGTGACTCAGGGTGGGGCTCCTGGGTAGCTTCAGGATGGGAGTTGGTCATCAGAAAATCGAATGTGATTAGAGGGAAGACTGTGAAAACCTGGAAGCCCTGGCAGGTGAGGTGGGGTGCCTGAGGAAGGTATGAAAGCTGTGCAGCCCCTCCTCTCATACCTTGCCCTACACATCTCTTCCATCTGGCTGTTCCTGTGTAGTTTACTTTATAATGAAGTGGTGAAAAGTGAATGTTAGTCGCTCAGTCATGTCCAACTCTTTGTGACTCCATGGTCCGTAGCCTGGCAGCCTCCTTTCTCCATGGGATTCTCCAGGCCAGAATACTGGAGTGGGTTACCACTCCCTTCTCTAAGGGATCTTCCTGACCCAAGAATCAAACCTGAGTCTCCTGCATTGCAGATAGATTCTTGTAATCAGGGCTTCCCTGATAGTTCAGTTGGTAAAGAATCCACCCTATAGTGTGGGAGACCTGGGTTCAATTCCTGGGTTGGGAAGATCCCCTGGAGAAGGGAAAGGCTACCCACTCTAGTATTCTGGCCTGGAGAATTCCATGGAGTGTACATGACCATGGAATTTGTTCAGATACGACTGAGCGAGTTTCGCTTTCTTTCTTTACCATCTGAGGCACCAGGAAAAGCCATAATAAACTGGTGTATGTAAGTGAAGTGTTTTCCTGAGTTCTGAGTCATTTCAGGGAATTATCAAAACTGAGGAGGGGATTGCCGGAATCACGAGTGGCCTATGAACCTGGCACCCGGCCTCTGAAATAGGTGCAGTCTTGTGGAACGGAGCACTTAATCTGTGGGGTCTGATCTTACTCCTGTTGTTGCTCAGTTGCTCAGTCGTGTCCAACTCTTTGTGACCCCATGGACTGCAGCGTGCTAGGCTTCCCTGTCCTTCACCATCTCCCAGAGTTTGCTCCAATTCATGTCTATTTGCTCAAACTCATGTCCATTGAGTTGGTGATGCCATCCCACCATTTTATCCTCTGTTGTCCCCTTCTCCTTCTGCCTTCAATCTTTCCCAGCATCAGGGTCTTACTCCTGTCTTTAGTGTCAAAATTGACTCGTTGGATACCCAGTTGGTTCTGGAGAATTAATGTGGAAAGACACCACCATATTTGGTGTCAGAAAGAACCTCAGAGGCCCCTTCTTCCACAAAAAACTTTAAAAGTATATTTTACATCTGTACTACTATAAAGACTAATTAATCCAACCAAAGTATATTTATTTTTTCTTCTGATTTTAAAGATTTAACACATTTTTGTGAGACCCTAAAACTATTGTGGGTCTCACTCAACACTTAAAAATTAACCCCAAATAAATCATAGACCTAAATATGAGTTAAAACTATAAAACTCATCAGAAGAAAACTGTGAAATAAATCTCAATGGCCTTGGGTTAGACATAGTTTCCTTAGATGAGGATCACACATACATTGTTAATAGGAATAGTATGCACGCATGCATGCTAAGTCACTTCAGTTGTGTCCGACCCTTTGCGACCCCAGGGACTATAGCCCACCAGGCTCCTCTGTCCATGGGGATTCTCTAGGCAAGATTACTGGAGTGAGTTGCCATTTCTGCTTGCAAAATAGTTTACAGTTCCTTTGAAAACTATAAACATACTTACAGACAACAGTTGTGTCCTTGGGCAGTTTTCACAGAGGTTGTACAGGAGGTTGTACCAGAATGTTCATAGCAGCTGTATAAGAGCACCAAACTAGAAATTATCCAAATATCCTTTAATGAGTACATGGCCTAATGAACCGATACATCCATAGCATAAAATGCTGAACTGCACACATCAGATGCGCACAAAGTTCAGATTGGGTCTTGAATCCATGGACTGGGACTCAAACCCACTGTCTTTTAATTAAAAGCACTCACCTGGTGCCGGGACTTATGGAAGCTCAGGTTCTTTATGTCTTAGAGAAATAGGAATTTAGCAAGAGGCAAAGTAATAGGCAACAAAGTAGACATTAATATAGGATGCTTATAAGGGATATGGGTTTCCCTGATAGCTCAGTTGGTAAAGAATCCACCTGCAATTCAGGAGACCCTGCTTTAATTCCTGGGTTGGGGAGATCTGCTGGAGAAGGGATAGGCTACCTACTCCAGTATTCTGGCCTGGAGAATTCCACGGACTGTATAGTCCTTGGGATCACAAAGAGTTAGACACGACTGAGAGACTTTCACTTTCTTTCTTAATCTTCTATAAGGGATATAAGCCAGCAGGCAAGGGTGAAAGAAAGTGAAGTCACTCAGTCGTGTCTGACTCTTTGTGACTACATGGACTGTAGCCTAGCAGGCTTCTCTGTCCATGGGATTTTCCAGGCAAGAGTACTGGAGTGGGTTGCCATTTCCTTCTCCAGGGGATCTTCCCAACCCAGGGATTGAACCCGGGTCTCCTGCACTGCAGGCAGACACTTTATCATCTGAGCCACAAGGGTGGGAAAGCAGATTTATTTAGGGAGATACACTCTCCTTAGAATGTGCGCAGTCTTAGAAGCTGAGAAGCCCTGGGAGACACACATTTAACAGTCAAAATGCAGTCAGTCTCAAAAGGCGAATGGACCCAAATGTGGGAGATGTTTAGTTTTTTGGGGCTTGGTAATTTCATAGCTAATGAGTGGGAGGATTATTCCAGCTATTTGGGAAAAGAGAGGGAAATTTCCAGGAACAGGGCTACAGCCTACTCCTTAACCTGTTATGGTTGGCCTCAGAACTGTCACAGCATTTGTGCTCTATGGCTGTCACTTAGTACACTAATGTATTACAGTGAGGGTCAAGGTCTCCTGGAAGTTGACTCTTCCACTATCTTGGGTCTAGTAGGTTCTAACCAGTTTTTGTCTTATCCATAACATCTATGTCACTCTTCTAAAAGTTGTATCTTCCCCTCTTCCTTCCCAGCTCAATACTACTCAGCAATTTAAAAATATACATATTGATACTCAACAGCTTAGATAAACTTCATGGAAATTATGCTGAGTGAAGAAAACAATCCCAAAAGAATTACATGAATTATTGCTTGATTCCATTTATGTAGCATTAATGAAATATCTCATAGCTCAGTTGCGTCTGATTTTGCGACCCCATGGATGGTAGCCCACCAGATTCCTCTGTTCATGGAATTCTCCAGGCAAGAATACTGGAGTGGGTAGCCATTCCCTTCTCCAGGGGCTCTTCCGGACCCAGGGATCAAATCCAGGTCTTCTGCGGTGCAGGTGGATTCTTTACCATCGAGCTACCAGGTTATGAAATAATGTAATTACAGAGAAGGAGAAGAGATTAGTGGTTGCCAGGAATTAGGGATAGAGGGAGAAAATAGTTCTTTCAAGTGTCAGCTTCTTGGTTTTGATATTGTACTGTACTTTCATAAGATGTTATTAATAACTTTGGGGGAGACTAGGAAAAGGAAGTATGTGACTTCCCTGCATGTTTCTTTGCAATCTTCTGTTAATCTACTTCAAAATAAAAGTACATATATTTTTTCATACATATGTATACATATGTTTGAACAGTGTGTATATATATATGTGAAAAGTATATATAATATATATATATATTTGTATTAACATATCAAAATCTGGAGACTTCCTGGAGGTTCAGTGGTTATATATCTGCCTGCAAATGCAGGGACACAGTTCAGTCCCTGTTTGGGAAACTAAGATTCCACATGCTATGTGCCACGACTAGAGAGCCTGTACGCTGTAACTACTGATGCCCTCATGCTTTAGAGCCCATGCTCCACAACAGAAGACCATGTGCTATAACTAGAGAGAAGCCCCCGGGTACCACACGGAAGAACCAGTGCAGCCAAAAATAAAAATAAATAAAATGAATGGGAACTTATTTAAAAATATATATACCAAAATTTGTGGAGAGAGGAATAGCAACAAAATACAAAGTAGATAGCTCCCAATTCCATACCACAAATCATTGAAAAAAACAAACAAAAGGTATCACATCAACTTTATCAGAATTCTGGAAAACAGTCAAAGATTTACAGCAACCAACCAAATGCTTACTTTTTTTTTTTAAGGCAACTTAAAAATGGTAAGAAAACTTTATGACGTTTTTATTTGCCCCTTCCCTACTTCCTCCCTGACTCTGCAGCAGACAGAAGCCCACATTTCCAGGGAAGAGCCCTGATCCCTGGTATCACTGTGTTAGTCTATTCCAATCTGTCTAGGGGCTAGCTGAAGGACTAATTCAAGGTCCTTGTCTCCATCTTGCCAGCGCTGGAACCCAAAGCAGTGGTCATTGCTTGAAAACACTTTAAAGTGAATAAATAACCTGCAACGGCCTGGGGCCAAAGATTACAGCTGGTACACAAAAGACCTTCCAAAGCTGGAGAGAAATTTTCTGGGAAGTTAGACACTCAAATTCAAAAGTGCTTATGCACACTGGGGTATTTAGAAAGCTGAGCAAGACGCATGCTCAGGAAAGACCTGAGAAGATCCTAAAATTCTACCACTAGCTGATCTATATGCTCAGTGTAACCAGGAAGTAACAGGCTGAGGAAGAATTTCAAGTGGCCTGGCTAAGTGTTAAAGGAATACTCCCGCAAGAGCCAATCGCAAAACTTGGGAAAGGTATTTGTTTAAGTGCTCAGTGTTCAAGGAAATCTCAGTAAAAGCACTGGGTGAACGTGAGCTGAGGCTTAAAAATCAAGACCAGCAAATCCTGGGCAAGGGAGAGAGATTAATTTCCAGGGATAACCTATTATAATATTCAAATATCCAGTTTTCAACAACAACAAAAAATCACAAAAAGTACAAAGAAACAGGAAAAAATGGCCCATTCAAAAAAAAATAAAATTGACAAAAACTATCCCTGATGAAGTTCAGACTTTGGTACTATTCAGATTAGATTGAAAAATCACTAAAATACATACAGAAAAGAAAAGAAGGGAATGAAAATATAATCCTACATAAAAATCAACCAAAAAAATTGTCAAGGCAGTAATGGAGGAATGAAAAGTGTATAAACCATACAGAAGATAGTTAAATGACAGAAGAAAGACCTTTCTAATCAATAATTATTTTAAATATAAATGATTAAGCTCCTCAATGTGAATCTCTTAGTTAAATTTATTCTTAAAAATTTTATTCATTTTAATATTATTAAAAATGAAATTATTTTCTTACTTTCCTTTTTAAATTGTTCATAGTGTACAGAAAAAAACTAATTTTTGTGTGTTGATTTTGTATTTCATACCATTATTGAATTTAACTCCTAGGTGGCAACTTTGTGTCATATGATCTACCACAATAAAAAATTAACCAAGCAAATAAACTTGGAAGGAAATCATAGCCATATGTGCCAATATAAGAAAAATTTGAGGGTTTAAAATCAATTATATAAGTTTCCATCCCAGGCAGCTATTAAGAGAATAACAAATCAAACTCAAGCTGCTGCTGCTGCTGCTGCTGCTGTTGCTAAGTCGCTTCAGTCACGTCTGACTCTGTGCGACCCCAGAGACGGCAGCCCACCAGGCTCCCCCATCCCTGGGATACTCCAGGCAAGAACACTGGAGTGGGTTGCCATTTCCTTCTCCAATGCAGGAAAGTGAAAAGTGAAAGTGAAGTCGCTCAGTCGTGTCCAACTCTTGGCGACCCCATGGACTGCAGCCCACCAGGCTCCTCCCTCCATGGGATTTTCCAGGCAAGAGTACTGGAGTGGGGGCCATTGTCTTCTCCAAAACTCAAGCTAGCAGTAAGCAAATAATGAGAGCAGAGATAAAATTTAAAATAAAAATAAGTCAGCAAAGCCTAAAGTTGGCTATTTGAAAATTTTAATGAAATTGGTAATAAAATGAAATAAAAATAATACATAAAATTAAGTTTCTTCTAATAAAACTTATCAAGAAGAAGAAAAAAGAAAGAAATTATCATCATCATGATGTCGATTCCACACAAAAGGCAAACAAGCTGTCCTGTGTGTGCCAGTAATGACAGAAGCCCTTTTTAGAAATTATGAACATCATGAATGAACTAAGGATCACCCACTACAGATCCTATAGACACTATAAAAGATAATGAATACAGTGAACAGTCTGATTCAAATACAGCTGATGATTTAAACAAAATGCACAAAGTCCATAAAACCTACAACTTGCCAAAACTGACTCATATCCAAGAAAATGAGAATAGTTCTACATCTATTTAAAAAGTTGAACATATTATCTAAAACTTTCTTACAAAGAAAACACCAGACACGCATGATTTCACCAGTGAATTTGCTAGCAGTTAAGGAAGAAATAACAGCCAATCTTAGTCTTCTCAAGAACAGAAAAAGATATAACATTCTCAACTCTTTACAAGGCCAGGACCGTGAAACCAAAACCTGACAAGGATATTAAAAGACAGGAAAAGTAAGGACCACTCTCTTTCATTCCCATAGGGGTGAAAATCTTAAGAAAAATATTAGCAAATTTAATCTAACTCTCTCTCTCTATATATATATATATATACACACACACACACACATACATATAATGAAATATAACCAAGAAGAGCTCATTCTAGGAACACAAAAAAACTGTCTAATATTTGAAAACAAACCATTTGAATTTGTCACATTAGCAAAAAGAAAAAAATGATATGATCACATTGATAGATATAGGAAAATCCTTTAATAAAATTTAATACTCATTCATGATACTACTTCAATAAACTAGTAATAGGAGGAAACTCCTTTATGTGATATAAATATTTACCAAAACCCCACAAAAAACGTAATTAATGGTAAAACAGTGAAAGTATTTCTTTTGATAATTGGAATGAGACAAGATGATAATGTAAGTAGAAGGGGAAAATCAGAATTAGAAAAGAAGTAATAAAACTGTCATTCACAGAGAACATGATGGTACATGGACAAAATCTCAAAGAATTCTCACAAAAATTATTGGATAGTAGAATTTATTAGTAAGTGAATTTCACTGGATGGGATGTGAGCTAACAAAAATCAATTACATTTCTATATTAGTAATAAATAAATAGAAGATGTAATTCAGAGAAAGATGTCAATTACATTTTAAAAATAACAAAAAATATATTTGAACACATCTTATTAAAAAAAAGACCTCTACACAGAAAGCTATTAAACTTTTGATGAAATTAAAGACCTAAATTAACAGAGAGATTATGCTCTTCATAGATTTGAACACTCAATATTGTAAAGATATCAGTTCCTCCTATATTGATATGTATTTAATTGTGATATATTAAATGCAACTATAATCAAAATCCTAGTAGATTTGTTACAGATACTAATAAACTGATTCCAATATTTATAGAAATGTGATGATTCAGAAAAAGGAAATGCAGTCTCGAAGGAAATAACCTAAGCGGAGGCCTCACACTACCAGATATCAATATACCTTATAAACATAGAGTGGTTAAATCATTATAACATTGGTACAAGGAGAGACAAATAGACCAAGGAACAGAAGAAACAGTTCAGAGACTCTTTTTCAGAAAAAGATTACAGGTCAATTGGATATCATTTAACAAAAAATGACTCATGACCCTTACCTCAAACCATACACCGAAAGCAATTAGACAAATTATAAATCTAAATGTGAAATGTAAAATAATATCTTCTGTAAGTTAACATAGAAGAATATCTTTGAGGCCCTAAGGTAGGAAGAGATTTCTTAAATGAGATACAAAAAGTGCCAACCACAAAGGAAAACTTGAATAAATTGGAGTATATAAAATCAAAACTCTCTTCATCATAAGACACTATGAGGAGATGGACTTCCCTGGTGGTACACTGGATAAGAATCTGCCTGCCAATGCAGGGGACATGGATTCAGTCCCTGGTATGGGAGAATTCCACATGCCACCGAGCAGCTGAGCCTGTGCTCTGGAGCACACAGGCTGCAACCACTGAGCTTGCATACTGCAGCTACTGAAGCCTGTGCATCTCAAGCCTGTGCTCTGCAACGAGAACCCCACGCACGACCACCAAGAGTAGGCCCCGTTGGCCGCAACTAGAGAAAGCCCACACGCAGCAACAAACACCCAGCACAGCCAAAAATAAATATGCCAATTAATTTTAAAGTTTTTTTAATTGAAGGATAATTGCTTTACAGAATTTTGTGGTTTTCTGTCATAGATCAACAAGAATCAGCTATAGATACAACCACATCCCCTTCCTCTCAGACCTCGCTCCCATCTCCCTCCCCACCCCACCCTTCCGGCAGTCCGAGCCCCTGTTTGAGTTCCTGAGTCATACAGCAAATTCCCATTGGGTGTCTATTGTAAATTTCCATGTTACTCTCACCATACATCTCCCCTTCTCCCTCCTCTCCTCCCACCGTGTCCATAGGTCTGCTCTCTATGTCCATTTCTCCACTGCTGCCCTGAAAATAAATTCATCAGTGCCATCTCTTTATATATGTGTCAGTATATGATACTTATATTTTTTTCTTACTTCGCTCTGTATAATGGGCTCTAGTTTCATCCACCTCCTTAGAACAGATTCAAATGTGTTCCTTTTTATGGCTGAGTAGTATTCCATTGTACATATGTACCCCAGCTTCTTTATTCAATCATCTGTTGATGGACATCTAGGTTGCTTTCATGTTCTAGCTATTGTAAATTGTGCTGCAATGAACACTGAAGTACATGTGTCTTTTTCACATGTTTTGGTTTCCTCAGGGTATATGCCTAGGAGTGGGATTGCTGGGTCATATGGTGGTTTTATTCTTAGCTTTTTAAGTACCGCCTTCCATACCGTCTTCCTAGTGGTTGTATCAATTTACATTCCCACCAGCAATGCAAGAGTGTCCCCTTTTCTCCACACCCTCACCAGCATTTACTTTTTGTAGACTTTTTGAGGATGGCCATTCTGACAGGTGTGAGGTGATGTCTCATTGTAGTTTTGATTTGCATTTCTTTAATAGTGAGTGATGCTGAGCATCTTTTCATGTGCTTGTTAGCCATTTGTATGTCTCCTTTGGAGAAATGTCTCTTCAGGTCCCTTTCCCACTTTATGATTGAGTTGTTTGTTTTTCTGGTATTGAGTTGTGTGAGCTGCTTGTATATTTTGGAAATTAATTATTTATCAGTTGTTTCCTTTGCTATTATTTTCTCCCATTCTGAGGGTAGTCTTTTCACCTTGTTTGTAGTTTCCTTTGCTGTGCAACAGCTGTTAAGTTTGATTAGGTCCCACTTGTTTATTTTTGTTTTTATTTCCATTACTCTAGGAGGTGGGTCCTAGAAGAGAGAGAAAAAGCAAGCCACTAGTGGGAGACCATATTAAAATACATGTATCCAACAAA
This sequence comes from Aepyceros melampus, assembly GCA_006408695.1. Classification (NCBI taxonomy): domain Eukaryota; kingdom Metazoa; phylum Chordata; class Mammalia; order Artiodactyla; family Bovidae; genus Aepyceros; species Aepyceros melampus. The sequence continues at coordinate 309,847 of SJXQ01010445.1, forward strand.
AGAGATCTTCTATAATATTATACAAGAAGCTTATAAAACTTATTCAAAGCAATTCAACAAAATAAAAAGCAGACAACCCAACAGAGCAAATAGACAAGAGAGTTGAATTGGCACTTCACTAAAGAGCATATTCTAAATGGCCAGTAGATACAGAAAAAGATGCTCAACTTCATCAGTCATCAGGAAAACACTTATAAAACCCATAGTGTAGCAAATTTAGGAAAAGGAAGAAATAGGCTTATCTGTGGGGTCGCACAGAGTTGGACACTACTAAAGCGACTTAGCAGCAGCAGCTTAAATGTTACTCCCTCTGAGATGCCTTCTTATCCAAGACAGTACATGGTGGTATTTATTTCACCTGTAGTCAACATTTGCCTTATTTTTGGCTGACTCATGTCTAAGTCACCTCTATTATTCTAGGCCTCACAGAGGGAATCCCCCATGGTGGGAGTTTTTGTGGGAAGCAAGTGTCCAGAGCTAGCCCCCACAATGGAAGCCAGGAGCGGAGGGAGAACAGCTTCACGGTTCAGGCAGTGGGACAAGAGTGTGAATCAAACCCAGAAGAACAAAAGCTTGCTGTTGGTTCCCTGGTTCTCTGTTGAGACCTAGACACAAGGGCAGAGACCTAGCAAACCCAGCTATCTGCAGCATCACCTTCTCAGTGGTTTCTGATATTCAGTCTCTGGACCTCTCAGGGTTCTAGTTCACTTTCCAAGTCTACTTATCCAGACTCCCTTTGATCCAAAGTTTCCAATTACTTTCTAATAATTACCCCACTCCCACTTTTTTTTAACCTAAGTGGATTTGCTTGCTTACAATCAAGGATCCTGTCTGATGTGTCTCTCTCATTCATTTTGTTCATTATAGCTATCACAATGTATAATTATTTTACCTATTTGTCTACTTGGTGTTGACCCATACTTAACAGTAAGCCTCAGGAAGTCAGGGTTAGAATCTATCTTGTTTTCCATTGTACCTTTTATGCTTGAATAGGAACTGACATATAACAAGAACTCAGTAAGGGCTAGCTGAATGAATGAATGCCTCCTTTGCTTACTTACTTGCTGTATTGTCTGTTTCTTCACAGACAAGGGATTTTCAGCAGCCATCCCCTCTGTAATGTTTAATTCAACATATTTTCTGTTGAAGCATTTTCATCCAATGATTAAGAAGCCTGCATTAAGGGAGCCTAGCTTCAAGATAGATCGAAGATCTAATTTCAGGATAAATGATTAGAAAGTTGCCTCATGTTGCTACTTCTCGACTATGCCCAGATATTTATGTTAACCTTTCAGTTGCTAAACAATAGTTCACTTTTCTGTCTAACTAACATTCTCCCATTCCACAAAGTAGATCATCATAACCTGATGAATATCCACCATCTTAGGGAACTAAACTAAGTCATTTAAAATTTTTGAATAAAAACTAAATAAGGATTTTGTTTTGAATAAGAACTTTTAAAATTTCTCTGAATTGACTCTCTTGTAAAACACGTTATTAACCAGAGTTTTAGTCTTTAATAGAACTGCAGAATGAAATATCAGGTAAGGAAGAAGGATAGAATAAGGAGATATCCAAATTATAACTTACTTTGAGTGAGGGTGGTGTAGTGGAAAGAAGTCAGTCTTAAGGATTGGGTGTTTTTATTTAGCTTTAAAGCAAAATTACATTTTTTTGAAGGTGGGCTCAGAATATGGTGGCCCATCCTCAGAACCATAAAAATAAAGTAGTCCTTCTTGGAGTTAAAAAATGGGACCCAGTGATGCGGACAATGAGAGGTTGTTATTGTTACCTATAGTCTATTTCACCGAAGTAAACCTTCAAAACAAAAATACCTGTGATAGCCATTAAGTTTGTTCGCAAATATCCAAGTGTTAGGGGGAGGGAGATGTGTCTCTTCTAGGCAGAGCCATGGATCAGTGCCATACTCCCGCTCCCTGCTGTGATGATTGTAGAAGCAGATGCTGAAGTGGATCTTCCATCAGCTAAGGCTCCTGGGTGACTTCATCCAACAGTCGGCCCTGCTGACCCACATTGGATATATAGCATGGGCAAGAAATAAACTTTCATTGTTTTCAGTGATCAAGATTTGGAGTTTGTTACTACAGCTTAATCCTGACCTCATGCCTAATATGAGATGCTGCCAGAACAAAAACCTGTAAAGTGTCATTGGCAGTGACAAGGATAATGAGTCATGTAACCCAATGGTGAAACATTTGGTAAAAGCTGTTGCCTGAAATTACTTGGAAGGTAAATTATGTACCTAATGAAGTTTTAGATCTAGAAGAAGCAATTAAAAAACATAAAGTTAACCGTATGTTTTGGCTGTTTTTGACAAGTTATTACAGAGAGAGAGAAAGGGAGGGAGGGGCTGAGTGGTTTGCAAGCAGGAATGAAAGACAGAGTCCAGGAATTCAGAGATCTGCAGAGTTGGAAGACTGCTTCTACTCACAAATAAAAGATCAAACAACGAAAACCCAGTGTTACAGTAAGAATCTATTCAAGGCTGTTGCCCTCATATCCACATTCAAACCTCCCCAAGGACTAAAATGTGAGAATAAAGGTCCAATCAGAATGGGACTTTGGGGTTGATTCCTTTCAGAAAAAGTGAGTGAGACTATTTGGATATTTTGGTTTTGTGGGTTTTTTTCGTTGTTTTGTTTTTGGCTCCACTGGGTCTTTGCTGCTGTGCACAGGCTTTCCTTAGTTCTGGCGAGTGGAGGCTACTCTCCAGCTGCGGTGCTCGGGCTTCTCATTGCAGAGAGATGACTCCTCTTGCTGCAGAGCAGGGGCTATAGGCACGTGGGCTTCAGTAGTTGTGGTGCAGGGACTCAGTTATCTCACAGCATGTGGGATCTTCCCAGAGTAGGGGTCAAACCTGTGTCCCCTGCATTGGTAGGTAGATTCTTAACCACTGGACCACCAGGGAAGCCCATGAATGAGAATATTTGGATTGTGGGAAAGGCTTTTGGTGGCTGAAATGTGGATTATAGTAATCCTCATGGCTGTTTATAAATATTTTGGTTTTCTTCTCCTAAGCATATGGTAGGATTGTACTTCCTCTTTCAATCTAAAATTAATCCTGACCATGTGATTGAATTTGGCTGATAACATGTGAAAGGAGATCACAGATGGCATTTGAGGGCAGAAGCTTTTTTGTGTGTGTTTTGGCAGCATGGGGGATCTTAGTTCCCCAACTAGGGATCAAACCCGTGCCTCTGCAGTAGAAGTTTGGAGTCCTAAGCACTAGCTTTTTTGTGTGTGTTTTGGCAGCATGGGGGATCTTAGTTCCCCAGCTAGGGATCAAACCCGTGCCTCTGCAGTAGAAGTTCGGAGTCCTAAGCACTAGCTTTTTTGTGTGTGTTTTGCCAGCATGGGGGATCTTAGTTCCCCAGCTAGGGATCAAACCTGTGCCTCTGCAGTAGAAGTTTGGAGTCCTAAGCACTAGACCACCAGGGAAACTCAGGGCAGAAACTTTAAGAGCCAGTGTTGACCCGTCATTTCCTCTTCCTCTTCTTCCTCTGTGTTGAGATTCAGTCTCCTTTAGCAGGGTCCTTGAGTGATCACAGTCCCTACAGCTTTCTGCCAACCTAACATGTAATATAAGCAGAAATACTTCTACTGATTTACTTCACTGAGATTTTAGATCGTTTTTTCCCTTCTTATCACAGCACCTCTAATCTATCCTGACCAGTGCAGTGACTGGTGTGCTTAATCTCTGTAGGAGGAAAACATTTAGCAAGAAAGGAAATCCACAGCCAGAAACTAAAAAAAAAAAAGCCATATTGGACTATGTACTAATTTTAACTTTTGTGTGGTAAAAGATGCCACAAAGAAATCATATGCTAGAAAAAAACACTTGTAATACATATAAAAAGGATTAATATTCGCTATCTTCAAAGACCATTACTCAACTGATTAAAAAACTACCCAACAGAAGCAACAGGCAAAGAATATGACGAAGTTGAGGTGGACATATTTTTGTTTCCTTCTCCAGCAGTTTTTCTTTCTGTCGAAAACATAGATTTTCCTTTTGAGGAACTGCTCCTCTCACATTCTCAGGCATGTGATTGGGTAGGTCTGACCACACCCTCAGGCTCCAGTGGACTCCAGACTGGATTGAGTCACATACCAAACCCTGGACTAATCACTGGAATTGGGAACGACTGGATAAATGTTGGCATTTCCACTAGATATTACTGAGCAGCTTTTAAAAAATGAGATTGTTCTAGTATGCTTATTTGGAAAGATGAGCATAATATATATATTGATAGTTTGATGAAACAACCAAGTTTTCAAGTAATGTGTATAATATGATCACATTTTTTTTCTAAATAAAAAGAGGAATGCCTATAATACATGTGAATAAATCTTTGTATGAGCACAGAGAAAAGTGTATAGCATGCAGATAATATCATTAACACTGTGTGCTTGTTGTTAGATTCTTGTCTCAAGTCCAGAAACTTTCATTCTGCTTTGTGATGCTAGGCCTGAAATGCCACAAACTACAGTTGCCAGCTACTGTCACCCTCTGTTAATATAGGGTGCAGGAGGGAGACTGGAAAGTTGAAGAGGGACTTCCTATTTGCTTCCTGAGGGCTTCCTGTAAAAGTAAGCCCAGTAATTTTTCACCCTGGCAGCAACAGTTGGTTCCAGTTCCCACTACTTTCCACAACCCCAGAATGAGCTTCATGATGCCTCTTTAGAGCACTGGTCCTCTAGTGTCTACTCCTCAAGAGGTCTGGGTTCCGGCTCTCCTAGTGTCTGAGCTCAAACAACTCTGGCTAATTCCCTTTGTTCTCCAGCCCTAGGGGTGGGGAGCCATTTCCTACAGCTTCTCTGTTATCTCAAAGCCCCCTTTTGCCTCCATGGTATTGGATTGCTATTGCTGCTCCAGTATGTTACCACAAACCTAGTGGCTTAAATCAATACACATTTATTATCTTACAGTTCTGGAGCTCAGAAGTTCAAAATGGGTTTCGCTGCGTTAAAATGAAGGCATCAACAAAATTCTGCAAAGCAGTTATCCTTCAATTAAAAAATCAAGGTATCAGCAAGTCTTTATTCCTTCCAGAGGGGTTAGGAAAGAATCTATTGCCCTGCCTTTTCCATATTCTAGAAGCTGCCTGTATACTTTGGCTTACGGCTCCACCTTCACAGACAGCAGTATAGCATCTTCGCCTCTCTCCCTGACTCTCCTGCCTCCCTCTATTCCTTTTAAGGACCCTTGCAATTACATTGGATGCACACTGGTAATCCATGATAATGTCCCCTTCTCAAGATCTGTAACCTTATCATTATCTACAAAGTCCCCTTAGCCAAAACTTCATGACAGCAGGAACTTTGCTTTGTGAAGTACAGAGAAGGCATATTATGCATATTTTTTGCACAAAGGAATAGATTTAGTTCTGTAGTTAATTATTTAGTAGAAAATGTCACTAGAAAATTGAAATATGTGCTTGGATCTCTTTGGTCAGTGTTCTGGGACACCTGTACACCGGTTTTGATGTTCTGTATATGACCTACATGAATCATATGATTCCCAACCTTGGAGTAATGCACTTTCCCAAAGGGCTTTCTTTCCCTAATAGTGCAGATTCTGGAGACTAGGATATGGACATCATTGGGGGCTAGTATTCTTCATACCACTCCAAGCTCCTGCATCAGGGATTTGTAAACTTTTACTGTAAAGGACCAGACAGTAAACATTTTAGGCTCTGCAGGCCATACTGTGTCTGTAACAACTACTCAAGTCTGCTGTTGTAGCCGGAAAGCAGCCATAGATGACTGAAAAACAGATGAGCATGGCTATGTTCCAATAAAACTTTATTTACAAAAATAGATAGGGTGGGATTTGGCCAACTATTGTACTTGAATGAATTATGGGCCCTAGCATGTCAACTCCATCCTGGAATAAAATTATCTCTGTTAAAGTACCCATGTATTTTTCTGTTTTCCTGACTAATTCAGTTTAATCATGTCAGAAGGGTGAAATTGAAAAGAGAGTGAGGAGATTATTGAAATTTCTGTATATATCTCTATATTCTTTGACTTATCATAATTAGAATATACTACTCTTATGACAAAAACATCAAACAGCCAATAAGCAAAAAAGTGTCTACTCTATATCTCTATATAAAAATATGTTTTTCATAATAGCAAAATATTGGAAATAACCTAAATGGCCAACCAATGCCTGAATTGGTTGGGTAAATTACACACTCATAAAATAGGCAGTGCAATGGTTCCCCATTTCACTCACAGCAAAAATAAAAATCTTCACAATGGCCTACAAGGCCCTATACTTATCTATTTACTACATTTCTTTTTTTGAAATGTCTGTCTTCTCTTACTAAAATGTAAATTACATAAGATTGGGGATTTTTCTCACTTCTGCCCAGGACAGTACTTTTCAGATAGTTAGATACTCAACTACTATTTTTGGTGTAAAAGAATAATGGAATACTTTGCAACCATTACAAATGATTTTGTAGAATGAAATTTCCACATCTAATCATGTAGGCAAATGTTCAAAATACATGAAGTGGGAATATTTCATTGTAAAACAATATATACACTATAATCCAATTTTCAAAAGGTGTGTTTATACATGGGAAAAATATGGATAAGTCTACTTTAACATAATATGAGTGGTTATCTCAGAGCATGGAGTTTTGAGTACTATTTATTTAAATTTTTATTTCCTTCTATCTTTTAAAAGTTTTATGTATAACATACATGTAATATGATATATATATATTTTTTTTTTCAAGATACTATTATGTCTTTGAGAAGAACCAACAGCAGTCCTGACCACAGTAAGAATTGTCCAAGACTTAGCCAGGTATTTTTCAAAGCCCATTGCAAACAGCAACCTTTCCATCAATCCCTTCTTCCTCTGACTCTAGGTAAATGTCACTGCATCTCCTCTGCATGCCCTACACACTTTACTGACAGTTCAGAGACTCTTAAATAAAGAATCCTCCCACCCAGAATAGAAGCATCTGTGGGCAGGAGTCCCATTTTAGGTTGAGAATTAGTCTTGGTTTGTAATAAGAGTACTAACTCTTTTAAAAATTGTATTTATTTATCCATCTTTTGGCAGCTCTGAGTATTTGTTGCTTCTGCTCAGGCTTTCTCTAGTTGCAGTAAGTGGGGGCTACTCCCTATTGAGGTGTGAGGGCCTCTCATTGCAGTGGCTTCTCTTGCTGTGGAGCACAGGCTCTAGGCACATGAGCTTCAGTAGTTGCGGCACACAGGCTCAGTAGTTGAGGCTCGCAAGCACTAGAGTGCAGGCTCAGTAGTTGTGGCACACAGGATTTAGTTGCTCCACAGCATGTGGAATCTTCCCAGACCAGGGATTGAAACCATGTCCCCTGTACTGGCAGGTGGATTCTTATCCACTGTGCCATCAGGGAAGCCCGAGTGATAACTTTGGAGTCATTAAGACCTGCTGCTGCTGCTAAGTCACTTCAGTCGTGTCCAACTCTGTGCGACCCCGGAGACGGCAGCCCACCAGGCTCCCCTGTCCCTGGGATTCTCCAGGCAAGAACACTGGAGTGGGTTGCCATTTCCTTCTCCAGTGCATGAAAGTGAGAAGCCAAAGTGAAGTTGCTCAGTTGTGTCTGACTCCTAGCGCCCCATGGACTGCAGCCCATCAGGCTCCTCCATCCATGAGATTTTCCAGGCAAGAGTACTGGAGTGGGGTGCCATTGCCTTCTCCATCATGAAGACCTACTTGATCTCAAACAAGTTTCTTGAGTTCTTGGAGTCTCAGTACTCTCATCTGCAATTTGGGATAATAAGGCCCACATGAGAGGACTGTGGCAGTATGATTGTTAAGAACTAGGACTTTGGAGTTGAACTAGGCTTCAAATCCAAGCTCTACCACTCATATGCTTTGAATCCTTAGGCAAGTTACTTTATCTCTAAGCCTGAATCTCCTCCTCTGTATAGATCATTTCAGTACATATGTCAGAGGTTGGTGGAAGATAAATGAGAATGTAATTACTATGACCCCACTGGTCCAAGGGTCAGCATCACCTTTCCTCTAGCTTATGGCAATGGCCTCCTCAGGTCTCCATGCTTCTCCCTCCAGTCCCTTCTCAACACTGCAGCCAGGGTGCTCCAACTGAATCTCAATTATTATACATTCTGTTTTTCCTTGTCAGTGAGGGTCAGAAAACCAAGGCTTACTAGATCTGATAGACAGAGTGCCTGATGAACTATGGATGGAAGTTCGTGACATTGTACAGAAGGCAGGGATCAAGACCATCACTGAGAAAAAGAAATGCAAAAAAGCAAAATGGCTGTCTGAGGAGGCCTTACAAATAGCTGTGAAAAGAAGAGAAGCCAAAAGCAAAAGAGAAAAGGAAAGATATACTCATTTGAATGCAGAGTTCTGAAGAATAGCAAGGAGAGATAAGAAAGCCTTCTTCAGTGGTCAGTGCAAAGAAATAAAAGAAAACAATAGAATGGGAAAGACTAGAGATCTCGTCAAGAAAATCAGAGATACCAAGGGAACATTTCATGCAAAGATGGGCTCAATAAAGGACAGAAATGGTATGGACCTAACAGAAGCAGAAGATATTAAGAAGAAGTGGCAAGAATACACAGCAGAACTGTACAAAAAAGATCTCCATGACCAAGATAATCACGAGGTGTGATCACTCACCTAGAGCCAGACATCCTGGAATGCAAAGTCAAGTGGGCCTTAGAAAGCATCACTATGAACAAAGCTAGTGGAGGTGATGGAATTTCAGTTGAGCTATTTCAAATCCTGAAAGATGATGCTGTGAAAGTGCTGCACTCAATATGCCAGCAAATTTGGAAAACTCAGCAGTGGCCACAGGACTAAAAAAGGTCAGTTTTCATTCCAATCCCAAAGAAAGGCAATGCCATATAATGCTGGAATTACCGCACAATTGCACTCATCTCACACGCTAGTAAAGTAATGCTCAAAATTCTCCAAGCTAGGCTTCAATAATATGCTTCACAACTGAGCAACTGAACTGAACTGATTTGATGGGACCAGATACCATGATCTTTGTTTTCTGAATGTTAAGCTTTAAGCCAACTTTTTCACTCTCCTCTTTCACTTTCATCAAGAGGCTCTTTAGTTCACTTTCTGCCATAAAGGTGGTGTCATCTGCATATCTGAGGTTATTGGTATTTCTCCTGGCAATATTGATTCCAGCTTGTGCTTCCTCCAGCCCAGTGTTTCTCATGATGTACTCTGCATATAAGTTATATAAGCAGGGTGACAATATACAGCCTTGATGTACAATATAGAGCCTTGACGTAGTCCTTTCCCTATTTGGAACCAGTCTGTTCTTCCACGTACAGTTCTAACTGTTGCTTCCTGACCTGCATACTGGTTTCTTAAGAGGCAGGTCAGGTGGTCTGCTATTCCCAGCTCTTTCAGAATTTTCCACAGCTCATTATGATCCACACAGTCAAAGGCTTTGGCATAGTCAATAAAGCAGAAATAGATGTTTTTCTGGAACTCTCTTGCTTTTTTGATGATCCGGCAGATGTTGGCAATTTGATCCCTGGTTCCTCTGCCTTTTCTAAAACCAGCTTGAACATCTGGAAGTTCACGGTTCACATATTGCTAAAGCCTGGCTTGGAGAATTTTAAGCATTACTTTACTAGTGTGTGAGATGAATGCAACTGTGTGGTGTTTCAGCATTCTTTGGCATTGCCTTTCTTTTGGATTGGAATGAAAACTGACCTTTTCCAGTCATCCAGTCCCATTACTTCATGGCAAATAGATGGAAAAACAGTGGAAACAGTGGCAGACTTTATCTTTAGGAGCTTCAAAAACACTGCAGATGGTGACTAAAGCCATGAAATTAAAAGATGCTTCCTCCTTGGGAGAAAAGTTATGACCAACGTAGATAGCATGTTGGAGAAGGAAATGGCAACCCATTCCAGTATTCTTGCCTGGAGAATCCCAGGGACAGAACAGCCTGGTGGGCTGCTGTCCATGGGGTCGCACAGAGTCAGACATGACTGAAACAACTTAGCAGCAGCAGCAGCAGACAGCATGTTAAAAATCAGAGACATTACTTTGTCAACAGAGGTCCGTCTAGTGAAGGCTATGGTTTTTCCAGTAGTCATGTATGAATGTGAGAGTTGGACTATAAAGAAAGATGAATGCCAAAGAATTGATGCTTTTGAACTGTGGTGTTGGAGAAGACTCTTGAGAGTCCCTTGGACTGCAAAGAGTTCCAACCAGTCAATTCTAAAGGAAATCAGTCCTGAATATTCACTGGAAGACTGATGTTGAAGCTGAAACTCCAATACTTTGGCCACCTGATGCGAAGAGCTGACTCATTTGAAAAGACTCTGATGCTGGGGAAGATTGAAGGCGGGAGAAGGGGACAACAGAGGATGAGATAGTTGGATGGCATCACTGACACAATGGACATGAGTTTGAGTAGGTTTAAGGAGTTGGTGATGGACAGGGAGGCCTGATATGGTGCAGCCCATGGGGTCGCAAAGAGTCGGACACAATTGAGTGACTGAAATGGACTGAAAAGGCCAAATTCAGTCTATAAGCTAAGAATGGTTTTCACCTTCTCCAATTGTTGGGGGGAAAAAAATAAAAGAGGAATAATATTTTGTGACACATGAAAATTTTACAAGATTCCAACAGAGTATACATAAAGAGAGTTTTCCTGAATCACAGCTACATTCACTGTTTACACAGTGTGCCTGCATGGTACAGTGGCAGCTTTTTGAGTAGTTGTTAAAATTTTCACTAACTGGCCCTTTACAGAAAAAGTTGACCAATCCCTGATTTAAAACACAGATTAACAAAACAAAACAAACTATAAACACCCTGAGGGCTTCCATCTCACTCAAATGTCACTTTTTCAGGGAGACCACTTGAACCACCTATTTAATATTAAATACCTGTACCTCCCTAAGGTGGGCACTCCTGATCACCCTATCCCCATTCTATTCTTTTCCACAGTAACTGTCATCTTCAAACACTCCATTTTCAGTTTACTTATTACATCCGTGAGCCTGCCTCTCCTACCAGAATGAAATCTTCTCGAAGGCAGGGATTTTTGTATATTCATGGCTCCCAGCACTCACACCTAAAACAAGTGGGTTGAATAAATAAGTAAAAACATAAAGCATTAAGTAGGGCTTCCCAGGTTTTGCAGTGGTAAAGAATCTGCCTGCCAATTCAGGAGATGCAAGAGATGCAGATTCAATCCCTCGACTGGGAAGACCCATTGGAGAGGAAATGGCAACCCACTCTAGTTCTCTTGCCTGGAAAATTTCATGGACAGAGGACACACACACAGAGCACTGAGTGCTGTGCCTAGACCATAGCAAGTGTGTTGAATCATTTATTGTTTTTATTACTATTGGTTGATTAGAAGTATGTATACAAGGGCCTAATGTAAAACAAACTTGTAACAGACTTTAATTTCCTTCCCTTCCCTTTATACCTCTTATAGTACTTTGAAAAATCTCTTACCATACTAAGCAATCACTATTCTGAGGACTTTCCACACATCCCTGTACCCTTTCCTATCAAGTCAAATCCTGGGCCTCTAATGAAAAAGCAGAGGAACCAGAGCTCAAATTGCCAATATCTGCTGGATCATGGAAAAAGCAAGAGAGTTCC
>SJXQ01010446.1:0-34867 GCA_006408695.1 Aepyceros melampus
GGATCCACCGGGGCTGGACCCCGGCAGTTTCCTTTAGAATTGACTGGTTGGATCTCCTTGCAGTCCAAGGGACTCTCAAGAGTCTTCTCCAGTACCACAGTTCAAAAGCATCAGTTCTTCAGTGCTCAGCTGTTTTTATAGTCCAGCTCATACATCCATACATGACTACTGGAAAAACCATAGCTTTGACTCGATGGACCTTTGTCAGCAAAGTAATATCTCTGCTTTTTTAATATGCTGTCTAGGTTGGTCATAGCTTTTTAGTGTTATTCATATTATCTGTTAATTGCAGCCAAACTCAGTCTCAGAAAGTGAGAAGGGAGTAGCCGTAGTACATTAAGAAGGTATCAAAATAATCATAGCATGTTAAATGGTTGGCAAGAAGTAACCCATACGGTACCCAATGTGGAATAAAATCTACAGAAATATTAGTTCCTAAGGCTGGGCTTCCTTCTACCCCAATGGCTATGAAGACAGAGTAGTGAGGGGGTGACAGATTCTCCTTGGGGAGAAGTCCCCATAGCAGGAACAAAGCTTGTCTTGGTGTTTGCAAAACCATGACAAAAGGAACCACCCCCAAACCCCTAAGCTGCTCCTGCCTCCTGGACCATGGTCTGTGATGGGTTGCAGTTCCTTTGACAGGGGAACAGGGGCTCAGAAGGTTACCAAGATTTTTAATTCTTAGAAATTGTAAGTATTGCTCAAAAATAGCCACAAAGTCAGCATGTAAGTAAGGTACACCAGTTAATAGCAATTTTAGGACACTGTTAGTGAGCCAGTTTTAATCAGGAAGTTAATATAGTCTTATAATCAATATTATTTATTCAGGGCTAGATTATAGAGATTATCTTTAAAATCTGGTATGTCAAGAATTGTTTTTTATGTGCTTTTAAGTAACCCCACATAATATTACATTGCTACGGCCCATTCAACCAGGAAACGATCAGCTAGCAATATGCAAGTGAGTGATTGAAGGTTGAATGAATGACATTGCTCCCAACAGAATACAGGCTGGATAGGAGAGAAAACAGTGCATATCAGAGACTCCAATCAAGCATTTTACCATCTGCCAAGCACTGCTGAGGAACTGTCCCACATTACCTTGTTAATCCTCAAACACCCCACGAGAGAGGCGTTGTGACTGTACTCATTTCACAGCGGAAGAAGTTGAGGCTGGAGAAGATTAAGGTGCCCATGGTGACTTGCAAATAAAAAATGTCTTTTATCCACACCTATGTAGTTTTATTTACTGGCATTCATTCTTTCTTCATGTGGAATTGAGTTCCTATCTTGGGTCCTTTCATTTAGGACTCCTTGTATTTTTTGTAGAGGAGGTTTGCTGGGACAAACGCACTCAGAAAGTAATACACTTGGCATGAATCCTAGCTGAGCAGAAAGTTCCTCTCTGCTTTTGGTTTGGGTTCGAGCGGCTGTTTCTCCAGTGGCCCCGGGGGGTCAGCTGCAGCTCTGGGCTTTCAGATTGGGAGTGGGGAGCTGGGGATGAGGAACAGGCCCCATAGACTGGGGGTCCTCACTGCCATCTCATGTGGACATCACTCTCTGTCTGAGGGAGCTCACGCTGGCCTCCCATCCTAAGGGCATGGTGGTGGTGGTGGTTGTTCAGTCGCTAAGTCCTGTCCGACTCTTTTCAGCCCCATGGACTGTAGCCAGCCAGGCTCCTGGGACTTCCCAGACAAGAATACTGGAGTGGGTTGCCATTTCTTTCTCCAGGGGATCTTCCCAAACAAGGGATGGAACCCGAGTGTCCCGCATGGGCAGGTAGGTTCTTTACACCAGGGAAGTCCTCAAGGGTATAGAATAATGAAAGGGACTTAAATACCTTTTGCCCTGAGAATTCCACATCCAACTTGAGATAATAGATGAAGCTCGAGGCTTCATAAAACCAGGACTGAGACTTAAATTGTTGCCATGGGGTCTTGCTTGGTTTGCTTATGGACAAAGGCCTGTCTGACTGATATCAGGAAAGCAGAATTCTAGAAAGCTAGAGCTGGCAGTCTGGAGCAAGGTCTTGAAGTCAGCGTCCTCACATACAGATGAAGGTGATGTGACTTGCCCAAAGCCGTGAGATGAGTTAGCAGTCGTTCCAGGCTTCCTGCCATCCGCAGAAGCACCCATATCTCTGGATGACTCACTTCCCAGGGGCTGTGAATCAAAGAAGTGGGAGAAATAGCCAGAAAGATGCTGAGTGCTTCCTCAGTGGTCTGTGTGACAGAGGTGTGAACTTTCCTGGCCCCGCTGGCCCCAGCTGACACCCAGGTGCTAATCAGTGGTCAGAGCTGAGTTCGGGACCCTGAGTCAGGAAGGCGGGTTCTCACCAAGATTCTGTTGCTCCCTGGACTCCAGAGTCAGTGACCTTTAACGTCCCTTCCGGCTGGAGGATTAATGAAATCTGTCAGCCACTCACTGTTCCGGCTGTGTCGTTTGATCAACAAAGTCTGTTTGCATAACAAGACCCTTTCATCTCAGGATTGTGATTTAGTTATGTCCACTTGACCCTTCTGTCAATATTCAGCAGGGCGATAAGACAGAGCCTTCCAGTCTGGTCCCCAAACACATCATTAGCTGGGAAGACAATGGAAGCCCTGCGTTCTCCAGGCTGTGCTGTCAACTTTGACTTCAAACATTAAAGGACAGGTAACACTTAAGCTCCCTGAGAGTTGACCAACATTTGAAAAATCTGAAGAGATTGCACTGATGACACTTATGACCCTGGGTGAAGTGTGCTTTTCATATTTATTAATAGTCTAAGCTATTTGCTTTCCCACGAGATAGGTAGTTAAATAGAAATCTGAACATTCTCCCTACAATACGGGAATTTTCCTGAGCTGATTCTTGTCTAGGAATGTCAAGATACTTTATGCTCTAAGACCAAGACCTAAACATCTGGCTAGAAATCGTGGGTTTGGTATTCATTTTACCCCAAAGTTTGCCCTTTACCTCAATATCCCCATTATAAAGCCAAGAGTCAACACACAGATCATGAAAAATAAGTGGTCAGTGCACATAAAGTGTTCTGAAAATAGAATAACTGCATATGTGCTTTTATTAGCATCTTGGACAACAGTAGCAAAACGTTAGTCATTCAAACAGACAAGTTCAACTGCATTGTAAAGCTCCTAACCAGTCCAAGGCAGAAATCTCCACTAAGCAAACAAGTTGTTAATATTTGCATCGAGGCCTGAAGGTAGTTGTTGAATTTTTTTTTTAAATCTTCTCCTTACCAAGGCTGTAACCCACAGGGGTTGAACATCAGATGATTAAAAGCAAAAGTGTGAAGCAGGCATTTTCCTGCTCTCTGATAGTGCTTGGCCCTGTCTCTTTAGAACAGAAGGAACAGCCCAGGCCATGGAAATGGGTTTGTATTGCTTCCAAGGGGACGTTCTCTTCCTGCCACTATCAGAAGCCAGTTCCTCTCCCACAGCTCAACAGGATTTCCTAAGGGCGAGATAAACAGATGGGACTACAGAGTGAGTGACTGAGAAAACCTGCAGACAGCTTGGTGATGTAGCTCAGATGCCCAGGGGGAGTATATCTGATGCTTATTACACACCAAGTGGGGCCCTGGTGGCTCAGTGCAAAAGAATCCGCCTGCTTATGCAGGAGACATGGGTTCAATCCCTGGAGAAGGAAACGGCAACCCACTCCAGTGTTCTTGCCTGGAGAATCCCAGGGACAGAGGAGCCTAGTGGGCTGCCGTCTATGGGGTTGCACAGAGTCGGACACGACTGAAGTGACTTAGCAGCAGCAGCAATGAGAAATCAGAAATTGAATTTTTAAAAAATTCATTAACAATAGTGCCCCCAAATCTGAAATATTAAGGATCAACACAACAAAAGGTTTTTTAAGACCTGTACTCTTATACCTACAAAATATTGCTGAGGGAAATTAAAGAAGACCTAAACAGGTCTCTGAATTGGGTGATCTCCAGGTTCCTGGTCAGTAGGAATATTTCCTGAAGCTACTCAGGAAATATTTAGTGATTGCTTTTTAAAAAAGTGTCCATTTAAGCCTTATAATCAAATAATGAACACCTACTAAGTAGACTTCTGCAAGATTACTTTTCTCCTATAGCCAAAGGCAGAGACATTAAGGAAAAAGAGAGAACGTAGAGCCTGAGATTCTTACTGGGACATCCGCACGAAGCAGCAGATGTCCTGTTATGTAAGCTCCATCAGTTCAAATGGGCCAGACCCGGGTATCTCTGCCTCGGCATTACTGATGTCATTTGTTGTGGGGGCCTGTCCAGCACATTGTGACTTGCTTGGCCTCTCCTCCACTAGATGCCAGCATCACCTCCCCGGGTGTGACATTCCCCAAATATCTCCAGACCTTGCTAAATTGCCTTAGCTGTGAACCACTGGTTTCAAGCCCACAAGGCAATCCCATTTATTGATAATGTTCTAACTCAATCTTCAAGACGTTCCTCTGACAATTCTATCTTCCTGTAACAAGAAACTGCATCAAAGAACAGTGTCACAGTAATGACCAAAGTTGCCAGGGCTATTTTTCAAAAATGGAACCAATTAAATGCCCACCGTGGACAAATACCACCAGGAGCCATCTCAGAGCTTTTAAATGAGAGCAAAAGCGGGCAGACTTCAGAATCTTAAATGAACAGAATTCCTGAGAGACACACGAATCAGAACAGAGGTTAAGGGCTGCCTTAGCATACACTCAACAGCAAGAAAATGTTCCTATTCTGTCAGAGTTTGGCTGGCGTGCGTTTGGATCTCTTCTCTGCCTCTTGCCAGCTGCGTGACCTTTCCTGTCTCAGCCTGTTTCCTCATTGTATCAGGAGAATAAAAACATATGATGAAGACAGCTAATTGCTCGCTCTGTTATCCATTTTCACCTTTCTTCTTCTTAACAGAACCCTGAATTTGGGTGGCTGTATTGCCACCAGGAAAAAAAAGACTACAGTTTCCAGCTTTACAAGGTTAGAGGTATGACCTTCCCTACTACCAGCCCTTTCCTTTTTCCTTCCTGTTGCTTGAAATAAGAATATCATAACTGGAATGATGGATGTAATAACTGGAGTTCTAGCAGCCATCCTGGACCCAAGAGGAAACCTTGAGAATGGAAGCCATGTGTTGAGGACGCAAAAGAGTAGAAAGAGGCCTGGCTCCCTGATGACGCCTCATAGAGAATTTCCAGCCTCTAGAATCCCTCTGCATGAAAAAGAAGTAAAATGTCTTAAACATTGAAAAACATGTTTTGGTCACACACAGTTCGGTTTAATCTTAGCTTGTGGTGGGGATGATGAGATATACACTTAAAGTCTCTAATGAGGTACCTGCATTTCTGATGGGACCAGGACCGGCGGTTGGTCAGTATACCAACAGGGCAGAATAAACTTGAAAGTCATCAAAAATGCTTACCTATTCTTAAACATCTTATTTTAATCTAAAATGTACACTTATTCATTCATATTTTGAGTAGTTGTACTCGATGAGAGCTTCACATGACACGCACCCTGATGAAGTCGTTTTTCTAAAATGAATTTGTTGGTAATGCCCTGGTGTCCAGTGGTTGGGACTCCCCCTTTCACCACGAAGGGTGTGGGCTCAGACCCTGGTTGCGGAACTAGGGTCCCTCACACCACACAATGTGACCAAATAAAAATTTTAAAAATAAATGAAACTGGGCTTCCCTGGTAGCTCAGACCGAAAAGAATCTGCCTGCAATGCCAGAAACCCAGGTTCGATCCCTGGGTCGGGAAGATCCCCTGGAGAAGGGAATGACAACCCCCTCGGGTATTCTTGCCTGGAAAATTCCATGGACAGAGGAGCCTGGCAGGCTATAATCCACGGTGTTGCAAAGAGCTGGACATGACTGAATGACTAACACATTGGTTGCTTCTAGAGGACGCTGTTTACACCCACATATTTTATTGCATTACATATAATTAAATGATATAATTAAAATAGGAGGTGCTACTGGGGTAAACAGGTTTGGAAAGAAGCAGCTGGCTCTTGATAAGCATGCAGCTCTGGTGTCAGGTGCAGGGACAGTGGTGTGAGCACTCCGGGGAGTAGCCTGCTGGCCGTGGACTTTCAGCCTGCACACGGCTTTCAGAGTGAGAGTGTCTATTCATCTGTCAAGCAGAACTCGTTTGAGTTCCACTCACCAAAGAGAAAGAGGAAACGAATATTATTGGTTGCCTATTACATACCAAGCACTGGACACATATTTTCTGATCTAAACTTCACAGCTGCTAGGTTAGATACAACATATTACCTCCATTTCACAGAAAAGGAGCTGAAGGGTCCATATCTTAGGTACTTTGCCCCAGCGGCAGGAATTTCAATGCTCATCTGCCTGGTTCTATAACTTCAGCCCTCTTCACAAAAGGAAAGCAAGAAGGTTCACCCACAGAGCTGATTCGGTATCTGGTCGATGAAAAAATATTCTTGGTGCTCTGTTGTAGAAGTGCTGGCCGCCAAAGTCCACAGAGTGTGTGGCAGGATACAGAAGCTCCCACACTTGGAGTGAACAGTCTTCCCCAAACTGCCAATTCGTAGGCACCTACAATGTGCACTGGGCATCGTTGCTCATCAAACACCTCCTTGTCAGGCGTGGTCATTTAAAAAAAAAATAATTTTGTTTATTTATTTATGGCTGTGCTGGGTCTTCTTTGTTGCTCAGGCTTTTCTCTAGTTGTGGCGAGTGGGGATTACTCTCTAGTTGCCGTGCACTGGCTTCTCATTCTGGTGGCTTCTCTTGTTGCGAAGCACAGGTTCTAGGGTGCTCAGGCTTCGGTAGTTGTGGCTCATGGGCTCAGCAGGTGCAGTTCCTGGGCTCTAGAGCACAGGTTCAGTAGTTGTGAACCACGGGCTTAGTTGCTCTGGAGCATCTGGGATCTTCTTGGATCAGGGATTAAACCGTGTCTCCTGCATTGGCAGGTGGATTCTCTACCACTGAGCCACCAGGGAAGCCCTCAGGCACGGTCTTGCTGGCCAATCAGATTGACCAGTGCCTGGGCCCTTCCAGTTGTTAAATATTTTGAACATCACTGCTGACCATTCCAACACCAAACCCCAACAAACTGCACTTCCCAAGTGGGCTCCAGAAAGATGAATAAGATCAAAGAACTGAATCCAACACTGAACTCAACTGCCCTTGGAGAGGATTTTGGGCAGTCCCACAACAAGTGAGCATGAGCCACCCAAGCCATTTATTCCTTTGCCAGGGTTCACCCAGCACAGAATAAGGCTCTTGCTGGCTGCCCTGTGGTCATCCGGTGAGGCAGGGCCTGGGGAAAAGGACTTCACAGTCTGGGGAGACAGACAGATGGATGATGAAAATAGAGGACAGGAAACAATTGGGCAGAGGTGAGCCAAAAGGGCTCCCATAAAGCACCAACTAAGGTGCTATGTTATTGCCCATTGTCCACTGTCTGGGTGGAGGGACAAGAGTGCCCAGCGGAGTCTGGAGGGACCAGAAGAAGTCAGCCAGAAGAGGATGCTGATCACGGGTCTAACAGCACAGCTGGAGCTGGTGCAGAGGGCCTGGGGCCTCAGGACAGACACGGATGGTATGTGAGGAGACAGATGAGGGAGGGCGGAGAAGAGGCCGGCTCTGCAACCTGCCGGATGCTCTCTGCCAGGTCCTGGAGGGCAAGACTGCAGCAGTGTCCCATCTCCACCCCCAGGGCCCATAAACGCCGGGGCATCCTCAAATTTCCGCTCAGAAGTCACTTTCGGGACTTCTCTGGTGGTCCAGTGGTTAAGACATCGCCTTCCAGTGCAGCAGATGTGGGTTTGATCCTTGGTCAGGGAGCTAGGATTCCACGTGCCTTGTGGTCAAAAAAACCAAAACATAAAACAGAAGCGATATTGTGACCAATTCAACAAAGGCTTTTAAAAAATGGTCTACATTAAAAAGAGTCAGTTTCTCGAGGTCCTCCCTCCCGTCTGACTCCCTTGCTCCAAGGGGGCAGAAACTGGGGGCTGTTTGTTCACCACCCTGCTGCCTGGGCCAGTGTGTTGAGTGAGTGAGGACACAGGTCGTCAAGGGTGTTATGAGTCATGGGTGGAGCTGACAAGTGTACCCAAGTCATGGGCAATCATGAAGGGTTTCCAGAAAGACAGTGAGAGGCTCATAAATGAACTTAGGGAGCTGACTCTTACAGCTGAGTCAAGGATAGATGGGAATGGGGTGAGGACGGGAATAAGGGGAGCCGTTAGAGGTCATGTGATCACCTAGGAGCGCCGTGGGGCCCCACGGGCTGACTGAACCACAGGGCGACAGGGGCGGGTACCCAGCACGACCCAGACTCCAGGCTGGCACTTTATGTGCATGAGGTCATCTGATCCTCGCTACGACCCCAGGAGGTGGATTTACTATTTATTATCATTGTGCTGAAGCTGAAACTCCAGTACTTTGGCCACCTGATTAGAAGAACTGACTTATTTGAAAAGACCCTGAAGCTGGAAAAGATTGAAGGCAGGAGGAGAAGGGGATGACAGAGGATGAGACGGTTGGATGGCATCACTGACTCAATGGACGTGAGTTTGATTAAACTCCGGGAATTGGTGATGGACAGGGAGGCCTGGCGTGCTGCAGTCCATGGGGTTAAAAAGAGTCAGACACGACTGAGCGACTGACTAAACTGTAAACACTGCTGGTGAAATAGGTCCAGAAACACCAAATAACTTGCAAGGTCATTCAATAAGGAGTGGCAAGTGCCTAAATCAGAGATGCCTACGTGCTGCCTGCCCACCTGCGGCTGAACGTGGACAGGTGGGCACAGGTTCGGAGAGAGCCAAGAGGCATCTTTCTAGTCAGGCCAGGTTTGGGTGTCCTGTGGTGAAGGCGCTGGGTGCCCGGGAGTGTACGGGACACCCCTCCCTGTTCCTCTCGCCCATTTGCCTCAGGTGTCTTCACGTTGATGACAAGGGACAGAGCTCAGATGCTGGAGTCGCCTCTAAGAAGAGAACTGGTCCTTGCTTGACCCTCCACTCCTTGTGAATCATGGCAGTGAAACTGGAACACGCCAGGCTCCATGGGCAGAAGCAGTAGGAAGAGTGTCAGGGCCGATGCCCAGCATGCCCAGCCATCACAGAGCCGTCCACCTCTGCGGGCGAGTGATGGCGACGCGCTCCGACAAATAGTGTTTACGTTTGGAATCCAGCTGTTGAGAGAGAGAACAACCGGGATCAGGCGCTTTAGGCACCTCTAAGACATGTTTTCAGATTTCAGAAAACCATGTGAACCGCGCTGTTTCAACTGCTTCCCCGTGGAAGTCGCAGACTGAAGCTTCTTTGTTCCTGCCGAATGACTCATGGATGCCCTTTAAAAGAGGACGAAGCAGACGTGTTCTGGTGAGGAAAATACATAAAGAATGCAGTGCATTTTCCCAAATAGCTGTCAGACCATCTGGTTTAGGCCAATAAGAGCAAAGCCTCTGAAGCTCTCAGGCTGACCTCCCCCGTGAGGGCCTCGACCTGAGCCTGGGCCCCCAGGGACAGGCTGACCCGGACGAGAGGGGGAAGACCAGCTTCCCCAGGGTTATCAGTGTTTCCGGGGTTCTATTTGAAGGGATATCGCCTGTTCTTCTGGAGCGTTGTTTTCCTGGGTGGTCATTCTCAGTAGCAAGGAGATAATAATAATTATCTCCTTTTTATTTAATAATTATTACACAATAACAATTATTAATTAATAATTAATTGTATATATTTTATATAAAATATAATAATTATTATATTACCTCCTAATTATTGTAATAATTGTAACACGCTAAGGACATTCTTTTACAGCTCTCCCTGCGTGATAAACATGGTCTATGCACAATAATTCCTTTAATCTCATAGCCTTCCAGATGAAAAGCTAAAGCTCAGAGACAGTAAGTCACTTGCCCAAGGTCACACAGTGAGTGACATGTACTGTGCTTGCTGAGTTGTGTCCGACTCTTTGTGACCCTATGGACTGTTTGTTGCCTGCCAGGCTTCTCTGTCCACAGAATCTCCAGGCAAGAATACTGGAGTGAGTTGCCATTTCCTACTCCAGGGGATCTTCCCAACCTAGGGATCAAACCCATACCTCTTATGTCTCCTTTATTGGCAGGAGGATTCTTTACCACTGAGCCACCTGAATAAATGGCACAGCTGGGCACCAAAAGGTGGTCTGACCCTTTCCAGCATCTCTGCGGTGCCCACCTTCTACATCTAGCCTCAGGCACCCTGGGCTGCAACAGCCTCCTCTGAACCTGCTGGCTCCATTGATCTCAACCTTGGTATATTTAGGCCTTCTAGTTGTACAAGCCTACGGAGAAGGCAATGGCACCCCACTCTAGTACTCTTGCCTGGGAAATCCCATGGACAGAGGAGCCTCATAGGCTATATAGTCTGTGGGGTCACTAAAAGTCTGAGCGACTTCACTTTCACTTTTCACTTTCATGCATTGGAGAAGGAAATGGCAACCCACTCCAGTATTCTTCCCTGGAGAATCCCAGGGATGGGGGAGCCTCGTGGGCTTCTGTCTATGGGGTCGCACAGAATCGGACACGACTGACGCGACTTAGCAGCAGCAGCAGTTGTACAAGCCTATAAATTCTCTTTTGTAAGTTCTTTAGAATTGGATTTTAAATCTCTCAAACACAAAGAGTTCTAATATAGAAATATCCTATAAAGTGTGTAGAATGCCAGACTAGCAGCTTGAACACTGACCTGTTGGCAGTGGGAGCCTCTGGAGGTTTTGAGTCAACAAGCTCCTCCTTTGGTTTACACTAACGCTCAGAATACATTTGAGACCACCAGGGTACCCCCGGGCTGGATCATCTGCTGATAAACACACATGATCCTCACTCCGAGGAAAGCACTGTTAAATTCTCCCTTAAGTGATGCTTGACAATGTCCTGCATTGTGTAAGTGCTTGTTGACCTAACACACTTGGCTCACAATGGTGGCAAAATGGTGCTATTGGAAGGACGAATGGTCCATGTACCAGGGGGTAAATGTCTGGGTGGGCTGGACGTGGTGGGGATACCATCGGGGGCCTGCTGTTGGAGGGGGGCCGTTCCTGAGCAGAGACGAGAACACAGGAAAGCAGGGGCAGCCTGGAAACATCGACTGGGCAGGAAGATTGAGGACGAGCTGAGCAACTGGATGTGGAAGCAGAGAAAAGAAAAAGGAGATGGGCGTGAGGAGAATGGGATGCTGTGACTAGCAGGGCATCAGGAGTAGAAGCTGGTTTGAGGGGGTGGCGAGGAAGACTGAGCTCAGTTGGACAGGTGGAGTGTGAACACCTGCTGCAAAGCAGTGGGAAAGGCCACCGGGTGCCCTCCAGGGGGAGGGGGAGGAGAGGTGGAATTCTGGAGCAGGTCAGACCCATAAGACCTGGATGTGAGTCCCAACTCTGTGCTCTCTTTGCTCCGTGGCCCCAAGAGCATCACTGAACCTTTCTAAATTTCAGAGAGGATGATGGTGCCCTCCTTACTCCACCTGTGCACGGGCAGACTGAGGGAAATGTCAACGGTGTCACACTAAGGACAGGGCAGTTAGAAGCGTTATTCCAAAAACCGATAGGGGCTTTCCTGGTGGCTTGGTGGCAAAGACTCCACCTGCCAGTGCAGGGGACACAGGTTTGATCCTTGGTCCAGCGATGATCCCACCTGCAGTGGAGCAGCTGAGCCCATACTGAGCCATGCTCTAGGCTCCGAGAACCACAACTGTGAAGCCCCTGTGCCTGAAGCCAGGGCTCCACAACAAGAAAAGTCACTGCAAGGAGAAGCCTGTGCACTGCAACTAAAGAGTAGCCCCCAGGCAGCAGCAAAGACTCAGCACAGCCAAAAATAAATATATAAGTAAAAAAACAACACTTAAAGAAAAATTGATAGGAGAGTTCCTTGGTGATCCAGTGGTTAGGACTCGGGGCTTTCACTGCCATGGGGCCAGGTTCAATCCCTGGTTGGAGAACTAAGATCCTATAAATAAAATCGATAAACTGTGAAAAAGCATTAAAAACCGTGTGCCAGTGTAAACAGTTATCAACTCTTTGGATTAGAAGTTCGAGATCATCAAATCCTCCCTGGATAACTGTCACGACAGAGACAGTAGGAATTTGGGGCCTAAATGGTGGAAATAATGACTTTGGGTCTCAGTCTGACCCCCGCACTGGGATAAAAGCTTGAATATGCACTTTCTCTCACCCACTGAACTGCCATCCCAAGCAGAGCCTGTCACTAATGAAAGAGACAGGCATGGACTCCGGCGTTTCAAAACTTCATCTGGAACAATGAACAGAAGTCAATTATCTAGCGCCAGAAATCGCTTCCCAGATGATTGATGGAGCTATTAGCAGGTCCTTGGCAGGCTCTGCTGCTGCCTCTGGGCTGTGCAGTCTGACAGCAGTGGTCTGGCCCTCCCCGGAGCCCCCCATCTGGGACCAGTCCACCCCTTGGCATGGAGCTTCTCAAGGTCAAGTGGGCCAAGGGTGGCCCTGCCACGAGCCCACGAGCCACCTCTGTGCCCAAGCCAGGCTGTGTTCTCTAGTCTGACTTGCTCAGTAATCTGGGCTCAGCACAGAACAGTTAAAACCAGAACTTCCACAGCATGGGGAAGCAAAAAGGGTATCTGTCCCCGGGGGCTTCCCTGATGGCTCAGCAGTAAAGAATCCACCTGCCAATGCAGAAGACACCGGTTCGATTCCTGCACTGGGAAGAAGGAAATGGCAACCCACTCCAGTATTCTTGCCGGGAAATCCCATGGACAGAGGAGCCTGGTGGGCTATAGTCCATGGGGTCGCAGAGAGCTGGACACGACTTAGCAATTAAATCGCCATGATCTGTCCCTGGCGCCAGCTAAGAGCAGCTTCTCAGCCAGCCCCTTGGAAGAGATGTGGCATCTAAGGGGCAGAGCAGGCATGCGGGGTCCAGCATAGGTCAGACTGTTCTGAAAGGCAGCCATTTGATATTTTGACTCTCTCTGACTGAACTTCAGCCTTCCAGAAAGATGCCCAGTGGGTCTAAAAATTCGTGGGGGGACAGAGGAAGGCTGAGTTGATGAGTGACCCCTGCTCACGGGTGCTCTTCCCAGGAGGAAGCAAAGTTCCGGGAGCCATGGTGGGTGAACTCGGAAGTGCTTTCCTCCCGGGTATGCACCCTAGGCACAGGTGGTGCTGGTGGTGAAGAGCCTGCCTGCCAGCACAGGAGACCTGAGAGACACGAGTGGGACTCCTGGGTCGGGAAGATCCCCTGGAGGCGGGCATGGCCACTCACTGCAGTAGTCTTGCCTAGAGAATCCCACGGACAGAGGAGCCTGGCGGGCTGCAGTCCGTGGGCTCTCAAAGAGTCAGACACGACCAAGCAACTAACACTATTACCACTACCAACTCGTGTAAAGTAAATGGCAAATGAGAAGGCCCCACAAAGATGCTCCATAATTATGTTGGGTGACAGAATAAAGGATTGAATGAGTGAATATATCTCCGTTTTCACCAATGAGTTTTCACTTGCAGCCTCAGCAGAGGTGTTTACTGCTTGAAAGTCTCTGGAGTCCCAGGCCCAAGCTCTGAGTTCAGAGCTGCAAATCAAACAGCTCTGCCTGACTCCTCTTAAGACCCTTTCAAAAGAGCCAGCTGTCTCCTTACATCAATCAGTCCTAACTAAAAACTGCCAGAAGCTACTTGCAAATAATCAAGTCATCAACCACACCAAGTTTCTAACCTCTTCACTGAAGACCTACTCCTGGGACTTCCATGGTGATCCAGAGTTCAACCTCTTCACTCCCAGTGCAGGGGACCTGGGTTCGATCCCTATCAGGGAATTAGATCCCACTTGCCCAAATGAGAGTCCAAATGCTGCAACTAAAGATCCCGCAGGGCACAATTACAACAAACAAAAGATCCCACGTGCCCCAACTAAAACCCAGAGCAGACAAGTCAATAATATAAATATTAATAATCATAAAGACTTACACTTTCTAGAGCCATTCAGTGCCTGGTTGGGAAAGGGACCACTTCAGAGACACTATTGCCTCCGGGACCATGCCCTCAAAGAGTCTAATAAATTTGCAGCATGGTGGTGACCGACAGGAAAGGTCCCAAGCTCCGAGCCGCACAACAGGTCTGGGCCTCTTCAATGAAAACAATTTTAAATTCGACTATCTGACCAGGCCCCTGCCCAAACTGAGGTACAAAGTCGAGGGGTTCCACATCAGAGAAGACTAGAGGAGGCTGTAGAGACCACCTTCCTTCAGGAGCATTTGCCAAGACCCGCTGCGTGGGAAAGAGAAAAGGGACGGGCAAACCTGTGAGGTTTCTCGGTCCAGGATGACAGGGACCTCCAGTGGGGAGGGAAGGACTTGATATGGAGGGAGTCATGGAGGTCTTGAATCTCAACTTTTCTGTTTTTTTTTTTTTTTGCCTCTGGTGTAAACTCACACATTCAAAGCATACTTAACACATTTAAGGCCACTACTAAATGCTGGGTCTCAGGGATATAAAGCTGAAAGGAAAACAGACTGAATTCCCTTTATAAACACACAGCCTAGTAATGGGGACTGACGTGATGTTTTTCCAGTAGTCAGGGACGGATGTTAGAGTTGAACCATAAAGAAGGCTGAGTGCTGAAGAATGGATGCTTTTGAACTCTGGTGCTGGAGAATACTCTTCAGAGTCCCTTGGACAGCAAGGAGATCAAACTAATCAATCCTAAAGGAAATCAACCCTGAGTATTCATTGGAAGGACTGATGCTGAAGCTCCAATACTTTGGCCACCCTATGTGAAGAGCCGACTCATGGAAAAGACCCTGCTACTGGACAAAATTAAGGGCAGGAGGAGAAGGAGATGACAGAGGATGAGGTGGTTGGATGGCATCATTGACTCAATGGACACAAGTCTGAGCAAACTCCAGGAGATAGTGAAGGACAGGGAAACTTGGTCTGCTGAAGTCTATGGGGTCACGAAGAGTCGGACTGAGTGAATGAACAACAAAAAAGGAACTACATGCTATGGGAGCAAAGATGGAGATATGCCCAACTCCACCTGGATGGAGGGAAGGGGTGGGCTCTGAATTTTAAGGATTATGAACTGAGCTATGAAAGATAGAAGGGACTTACTAAGTAGACAAGAGCCATGGGGCATCCCAGAGACGTGAAAAGGCTTCTGCAAAGACCCAGCTGTGGTTCAGCACCCCGGGGCACTATCAGTGGTTTGACCCATTCCCTAAAGTCAGCCAGAGAGATCTTTCAAAAATCAAGTCTGCTTTAAATGGTTCTGTGGCTCTCTATTCCTCTAGGTAACATCACCAAGTGTTTAATATGGAATCTTCTGAGATCTTCCATGACCAAGAAGACCCACAGGCCTCTCTAGCTTTCTCTCTCATCACTGACAGGCCACGCTTCCCTTCAGTTACTTGAAAACACTCAGATCTCTCATCTGTGACCCTTCACATATACAGGCTCTCACCACTTCCAACTCACATTCATCATTTCTCATTCATTTGGATCAGAGGGATCCCTGCCTTTGAGGTCAGGTGATGTCCATCTGCTGTGCTCCAGCAAAGCACCTGTTGAACTCAATGAAGTATATACCTTCATGTCCAAATTCTGTCCTCTGCCTTCGATTGCCAGCTCTAGGGGATCAGGGACTGTGGGTGCCTTGGTCGCACCACTGGGTTATCAGAGTCCAGCACAGGATCGGATACAGGACAGGAACTCAAACGAAGGAATGAGTCAAGTGTGATTGCATCTCTGGATGCATGTGAGGCTTGATGAGAGATTAGGCTGAACAGTTACATAGTCTAGATTGTGAAGGACCCTTACAGTACACCAAGGAATCTGGGTTTTATTCGCAGACTGTGGGAAGCCATTTCTAGACTGGCATTTTTAAAAGGTCATTTTTGGAAAGATAACCCTGGTTCCCATGTAAACAGGAGGGACTGGAGAGGGATGTTTTGATCCCTGGGTTGGGAAGATCCCCTGGAGAAGGAAATGGAAACTCACTCCAGTATTCTTGCCTGGAGAATCCCATGGACAGAGGACTCCGGCAGGCTACAATCTCTGGGTTTGCAAAAAGTTGGACACAACTTAGCGACTAAGCACAAATGCATGCAAGCACCCCGGGCCGAAGACAGGAGGACTTGTCATAAAGCCCATTCTTCATGCACGGACAGAATGAGGACCTGAATCAATGAAGGATAAAGGGGGAACTGATATTAAACAGGTGGAAGCATCAGCATCGGGTGACTGACTGACTGTGTGGGGTGAGGAAGAAGGATTTAGGATGGTGCCACAGTTTCTGTTTGGACAACTAGATGAAGAAGAGCAAGTTAAATGAACAGAACCATGAATTGAATTGTCTTTTTGCTTTGGGTTAGCATTCTTTGGGTCCTGAATCAAAGAAAGCCATCTTTCCTCTGGTTTGGGGTTAGCCTTTTTTTTTTTTCCCAATAATTTATTTATTTATTTTCAGTAATTTATTTTTTTTTATTTGGGGTTAGCCTTTCTAAGCAAGGAAGTGAGGAGGTCTGGCTTTTAGCATTGCAAGAGACTCTTATACTCAAGAAGTGTGAAGACTACTTATTCAGCCTGCAAGCCAGGGGTCTCTGAAGCCCTCCTCAAACCATGTGGGTCAGTCCTACCCTGTTTTAGCGTCCCTATCTTTGCTATCTGATTCAGGTCTGTAAGCTTTTGGTTCTGAGAACCCCAGGCTGGATTGCAGTGTCAATTTATGGAGCAGGGCACAAAGGAATCATTGATCAGCTGTTTCTCCTCCCATCAAATCCCTTGGCCATTCCTCTGCTGGGTCCTGTCTCCAGGGTAATGACTCCAGCTGACCCCGTTGCCCAGAAGTCTGGCCTTGTGAGGGGCCTTCTGGCCACGTTGGGGTCAGTGCCCAGGGGAGTTTAGGACAGGACCCCGGTGGAGCCCAGAAGCCCAGGCTCAGAGCTGCTGTGCTCAGAGCTGGTGGAAAATCTGATCAGGGCCTGAGCAAACAACACAGCCCACATCTTGGCATCTGTAAGTGGGACTCACCAAAACGCGATGCGGAGTTGGTGAGTGAAGTCAGCTTTGGCTGCGAACCTCGAAAGGGGTGGGTGGGGTCAGAGTCCAGGGAGGAAGGAAGGGACAAAGCAGCACACGTCGCCAGGGTGTCACCCTGGTTGGAAAATGAGAACAGAAAAAGGAGCCCTTGGAGGAAGGTCCTGACTCCAGATCCAGAGGCATCAGCCGTCGCTCAGCTGGTATCTGACCGGGGCAGTCTTGAGCACCCTCCTGTCAAGCTAAACAGCCTTAGGAAATGACTCAGCCCCTTTCCAAGGAAAGTCACACATACAGCCTCGCAGATACTGGGAATTCCACGGAACAGAGAAAATGAAGTCTCTGTTTAAAGTCATGCCAAGGTCTCTTATATGACTAAGGGTTATTACTTCTGCTTAGAGGCAGCACATGTCTACAGCTCCAGATCCTACAGGCAAACCAACCCCTCCCCGAGTGCCATTTAAGCAAGCACTTTCAGAATGAGTACTGGGCATTCTCAGATCCCATGGGAACACTTTTGCTCTCAGATCATAATTTTGTCAGGAGTTCTCCAGAGAAAGAGTTATTGTTTTGTGGAGGGGGCTTGCTCACCTCAAACCTCCCCTGTAGGATTTGTTCTGACAGGCAATGCACTTGAAAATGAGTCCAAAAGTCTTGGTTTTGGGTTTCTCCTTTAAAATGGTAGATGTAGCTTTCCAAACTTGCTTTATCTCAAATCTCCTGAAGTTCACATAAAAAATCCAAATTTCCAGACCCCTTTCCTAAACACCGATTCAGTGGGCCTAGAGTAGGGCCTTCCGGAATATGGATTTTGTTTGTTTCTGCTGTTTTTAAAAAGGATTTATAATATATAATGTGAAAGTGTTAATCGCTGAGTTTGACTCTTGTGACCCCATGGACTATATAGCCCTCCAGGCTCCTCTGTCCATGGAATTGTCCAGGCAAGAATACTGGAGTGGGTAGCCATTCCCTTCTCCAGGGGACCTTCCTAACCTAAGGATCAAACCTTGGTCTCCTGCACTGCAGGCAGATTCTTTACTGTCTGAGCCACTAGAGAATAATATAATACATACATGTTATTGGATTATAATTGTGTTATCATTTTGTGTTACTTTCTGCTACAACAAAGTGAATCAGTTATGTGTATACATACATCCCCTCCCTCTTGAACCTCCCTCCCACCCATCCCATTCCCTGCCACCCCACCCCGCTAGGTCATCACAGAGCCCCGAGCTGAGCGCCCTGTGCTATACGCAGCTTCTGACTATCTGTCTTACACATGGCCGTGTATACACATCAGTGCTACTCTCCCAACTCATCCCCCACTCCCCTTCCCCCACGGCATCCACGTGTCCTGACTCTACGTCTTCGCCTCTATTCCTGCAAACAGGCTCATCTGTACCATCTTTCTAGACGGAATCTGGCTTTTTTAAAGGGTCCCTGGAAATGCTTGGGATTAGGCAAGTAAAAGCACTGTTTTTGAGTCATGGGCTCTGGTAGAGGGTTTGGGCCACCCCACGGTCATTCCTACTGCACCCTGGACAGGTAAGCAATGACCAAATGAGGAGAGCATGCCAACTTGGGTGACCAGAAGGTGACGTGGGGACAAGAGGCAGGAATGCTCCTGGGGGAAGGAAGTGGTGCCAGGACAGGGTGCAGAGGCGAAGGGACTTTTGCCAAGCATTCTGCATTTCCTCAAAGTTCACAAGAAGATCATCTCTGAATAAGATGTTCTAAATAAGGCTGCATCTGTCGGGATTATGAATCACCACCACAGGACTGTTTGGACAGGACCTGTTTGGGATGTAGCGGCAGGATGGAATTAATAGACTGTCTGGAGAGTTGGAGAAAATGTAATTATCGGGGAGGTTCCATTGATGCTGGATGCCCAGACCACAGGCACCAATCATAGGTTCTGCATGTGACCTTGAACTCCTGTTACATAGACCGCAGAACACCTCTGTGAAGGGCGTGTGTTTGCTTCTGTGCACAAAACCAGGGGCCTCTGCAGACACCACTTCACCATCATCTCTGCATCCCTGTGCCCAGCACAGCACAGGAAACACCATCCATGAATGCTGTCAAATGGTTTTGCACAGCATCTTGTATCCTTTTTGACCTTCTCATCTCCTGGCATTGTGATGAAGGCATCTGACTCATGGCCAGGGCGAGATTTGATTCTGATTTGCTCTATAAAGCATCAGGAAATGCTTAGACCTGTGGCATCTCAGAGACTTATTCTTAAGTCTTTCTGTATTCACTTCAGACTCAACGCTGACTCAGGTCCGTCCCTTCAAACGGATGTGCTGAGAAACACCCCCCGACAGAGATTTAATAACCCAACAGCCTAGAAGCTCAAGGGTGGGCTCCTTCCTGGGGAACCTTCGCTCTCTTTCTCCAACTCGGCAACATGCCCATTCGTCCCAGCTGGAACATGCTGCTGAAACACCAAGCAGTGTGAGCCTTCTTTGACAGCTTCAATTATCAGCTCAAGGAATAAAAACAAAAGGCAGGAAGAGGTGTCAGAGGCAGAAAAGCAGCACAGAGTCGGTCCTCCTGTGGCATGAAAAGTGTGAAGGGATATGTTTTTCTTCTAAGTTTTAGTTCTCTTCTGGGAGTTTGATTGTTGAGGGGCATGATAAAGGTCTTATTGGGCCATTTAGAACAATAAATGACTCAAAGATTTATCCATGATAGAATCACACTATGTTTTCAAGGGTAAAATGTACGGACTAGTAATGATTTTATTGAGCAACTACTGTGGGCTTGGGGCTACCCAGGTGGCTCAATGGTAAAGAATCCACCTGCCAATGCAGGTGATGAGGGTTCAAGCCATGGATTGGGAAGATTCCCCTGGAGAGGGAAATGCAACTCACTCCAGTATTCTTGCCTGGGGAATCCCATGGGCAGAGGAGCCTAGAGGGCTACAGTCCATAGGGTCACAAAAGAGTCAGACACAACTCAGTGACTAAACAACATACTGTGTGCCTAGATAACCTCTAATTCTTGAACAATCCTGCTAGACTCCTTTTCCCATATCCGCATCTTTTCAGTGGAGAAGTTAAGGCAATTTGCTCAAAGTAACAGAAAGTTGGAGAGCCAGGATCTGAATTTTGGACCCAAATCCTACGTTACACTTTTAGAAAATGTCTTCAACATTTTTTATGAAGTTAATTTGTGTTTTGCTTTGGTAATTTCTTTATTCATATACCATACAACTCAACCATTTAAAATATACAATTCAATTATCTTTAGCATATTCACAGTTGTACAACCATCACCACAAGCAATCTTAGAACATTCCCATCACCCATAAAGAAACCATGTGCCCTTAAACTATCACCCTCCTATTCATCCAACCTCTCCCGTGCCCTCAGTTCAGTTCAGTCACTCAGTCGTGTCCGACTCTTTGCAACCCCGTGAATCGCAGCACACCAGGCCTCCCTGTCCATCACCAACTCCCGGAGTTCACCCAGATCCACGCTCATGGAGTCAGTGACGCCATCCAGCCATCTCATCCTCGGTCGTCCCCTTCTCCTCCTGCCCCCCATCCCTCCCAGCATCAGAGTCTTTTCCAATGAGTCAACTCTTCGCTTGAGGTGGCCGAAGTACTGGAGCTTCAGCTTTAGCATCATTCCTTCCAAAGAAATCCCAGGGTTGATCTCCTTCAGAATGGACTGGTTGGATCTCCTTGCAGTTCAAGGGACTCTCAAGAGTCTTCTCCAACACCACAGTTCAAAAGCATCAATTCTTCGGCGCTCAGTCTTCTTTACAGTCCAACTCTCACATCCATACATGACCACAGGAAAAACCATAGCCTTGACTAGACGGACCTTAGTGGGCAAAGTAATGTCTCTGCTTTTGAATATGCTATCTAGGTTGATCATAATTTTCTTCCAAGGAGTAAGCATCTTTTAATTTCATGGCTGCAGTCACCATCTGCAGTGATTTTGGAGCCCAGAAAAATAAAGTCTGACACTGTTTCCACTGTTTCCCCGTCTATTTCCCATGAAGTGATGGGACCAGATGCCATGATCTTCGTTTTCTGAATGTTGAGCTTTAAGCCGACTTTTTCACTCTCCTCTTTCACTTTCATCGAGAGGCTTTTTAGTTCCTCTTCACTTTCTGCCAGCCCTAAGCAGCCAGTAATCTACTTTTTGTCTTTATAGATTTTTCTATCTCACATAAAGGGAACCACATAATATGTGGCTGGCTTCTCTCACTTAGCACATTTTCAAGGCTCATTCATGTTGTAGCCTGTGTCAGTACTTCATTCCTCTTTATAGCTGAAGAGTATTCTGTTGTTTTAGGAATGGAACTGTGCTCCCTCAAATCCGTATGTTGAAATCCTATCCCCTAAAACTTCAGAGTGTGGCTTTATTTGGAAGTAGGATTGTTGCAGATATAATTAGCCAAGATGAGGTCCTATGGAGCAGGTGGGTCCATATTCCAGTATGATCACTGTCCTTATAACAAGGGGACATTTGGACACAAAGACATGCAGACAGGATGAATACCATGTGAACACGAAGAGAAAGAGATGAGAGTCATGTTTGTACAACCCAGGGAGCACCAGAGATTGCCAGCAACCCACCAGAAGCTAGGAGACAAGCACATATTCTCCCCCCAGATGTCAGAAGGTTATCAGTCCTACCACAACTTTGATCTTGGACTCTAGCCTCCAGGAGTGTGAGATGATACATTTCTGTTTCAGTCGCCCAGTTTGTGGTTCCTTGTTGCAGAAGCCCTAGCAATCTAATACACGTTATATGAATTGACCACATTTTGTTTATCCATGCATCAGTTGTCGGACATTTGAGTTATTTCTACTTTCTGGTTACTATGAATAACCAGGTAAACATGTGTCGTCATGTGCCATCATTTCTTTTGGGTATATCTAGATGTGGAATTCTAGGTCATTTGATAACTGTGTTTAAACTTTTGAGGACTCTTCCTTAGTGACTGCACCATTTTACATTCCCACCTGCAGTGTATGAAGGTTTCAGTTTTCTCAGTATCTTCGCCAACACTTGCTATTATCTGTCTTTTTTTATTATAGCCACCCTGGTGGGTTGGAAATAAATTATGCTTTGGCTTTGATTTCCATTGCTCTGATAACCATAATGTCGAGCATCTTTTCAAGTGCTTCTTGGCCATTTGTAGATCTGTTTTGGAGAAATAATCTATTCAGATCCTTTGCTCATTTTTAAAACCAGGTTGTCGTCTCATTATTGAGTTGTAAAAGCTTTATATTCCACATTCTAGATAACAAAACTTTTATCAGATGTCTACTTGCAAATACTCTTCCACAACTTGTGGATTTTCTTCAATTTCTTGATGTGCCTTTGAAGTACAAAATTTTAAAATTTTGATGAAGCCCAATTTATCCATTGTTAATTAGGGTTTCAGCCCCCTGCTTTGCTGCTACACCCACCTACAATTATTTTTCCAAGACCAGTCAGTGGTCTTTTTCATTTTTAAGTATAAAGAAAAGCCTGCCATCCTTTTTGTGCAGGAAAATCTCCAGGATTCTGAGGCTTCACGTGATCTGCCCCCATCCTCCTCCTTCACTTCACGTCCTCTCTCTCTCCCTCTTTTTTGATACTGTTTTGCTCACAACAATCCAGATGCTCTGTCCTTTTTTCTCTAAATGTCTATCCAGTTCCTGCTTTGGGAACTCTGTGTTCACTCTGCCTTTGTAAAAGGCCCCCCTGCTCCTTCTTTTCATTCTGGGCTCAGCTCAACTGTTCCTTTCTTCAAGAAGTCTTTCGTGATTGCCCTCCCTAATGTTGCCACCGCTAACCCACATCAGATTCTTTTTACTACCTCATCCTGTCCATGTGTATCAATGGGACTCCCATGAAATTATTTATGTATTTACTATCTGACTTTTCCTGCTAAAATCTAAGTATGATAACAGCAGCAACCTTTTCGGCTTGTTCGCAACTACATCCTAGTTTGGGGGACGGTGTCTAGTCTACAGTAGATAGTAAGTACTAGTTGAATTACTGAGCAATGGAGTACAACAGCAAGTAGACAGAATGGATGACAGCATGGCTTTTCAGAACTGAAAGGAACCTTCATGAATCTTAGCATTAGAAAGTACCTAACCCTTTAGGTTTTATCAAGTCCCGTGGGCACGGTATAGTTTATATATTTTGGAATACTGGGCTTCTGACAGGATGGGAAAGCCAGGTTCCTGCTTGTGGTGCATGCATCCTTTGCGTATGCTAGACCACGGCTCCTCAAATTTTAAACAAATGACTTGCGGGTACTGTGAAAGTTCCAACTCTGACTCGGTAGGTCTGAGACTCTGCACTTCTACCAAACCCCCAGCTGATGCTGATGCTGATGCTGATGCTGCCAGTCAGGGGACCACACTTTGAGAGGTAAGGGTTGAGGGGATAGAGTACCTTGGTTTACATGGGGCGAGGTCACCCAACCACCAGGTGGAAACCAGCCACGCAGTAGGTCTTCTGGTATTGATATCAAGGGAGGAAGACCGAACAAGTCCATTTCTGAAGAAGTCAGGTCATCAAGCAAACTGCCCCCCACCCCCAAGTCTTGACTTCCCTCTGCAACTGTATGTCTACCAGGATACTCTAGCCAACAGAGAAGGAAAAACCCAGGAGGCTGCCTACGTCTTCATCTCTCAAACCTACAGATTTTCCTTGTATTGAATTTATATGTCTTCTTTTATTTTGTGTATTAGAAGAGAAGTACATCCAAGAAATTCAATTCGTGTTTATTAGGCACCTACTGTGTGCATGTTCTGTGTTTTGGGGCAAAGATAAACCAAACCTGGCCCCTTCGCCCCCAGGAGCCTAGCTTCTGAAGGCAGTGAGATGAGGAACAAATGCTCTGGTCATGCTATAACGTGGAACTTCCTGTCATGGAAGCACCCAGTTCTTTGGGGGAGGTGAAGCACTTTTTCTTTCCAGGGTGAAGTTAAGGCCATCTGTGGAATGAAACGAGAGCCCCCATCTTGTCTGGCTAATGCAGTTGCTCCACCTGCCAATGAGAGGAGAGAGAGTGGTGGGAAACACAGGAGAGGAAGGACTGGAGACCTTCTCTGGGTGTTACGGCGCGGCAGCAGGCACTTCATTTCACTTCCTAGCAAAAGCATCAGGCACAGGTCTAAAGCACAGTGGAAGCACAGGGGAGACGGCTGACCCTGCCTGGAATGTTCAAAAGAGACTTCATGGAGGCGAGGTTTGCCTTTGACCCTGAAAGGTGGCCAAAGGTGTGTCAGATGGACAGAAGATGAGGGCTCCAAGCCAAGCAGCTTGTGGGTGAGGGAACACTTAATGTTAAGTGAACAGTGAGTTAGGTGTGGCCTGAGGTGGCTGCAGTTGCAGGGTGGTGAGAACCTGGGGAGGGGAGTGGGGAGGGGATGAGGCTGGAGCAGAGAGTAAGCTACGAAAGGCCTTGCTAACCGAGTTAGCACTTGACTTTCTAGGAAGCAGGTCAGAGGCAGAGAACTGCATTAATTCACCTCATAAAAGGACTCTATGGGCTGAAAAAAATGAGAAGCTTGGTGAGGTTGGAACAAGGTCAGCAAACTTCCTCTGTGAAGGGCCAGATAATTACTTAAACATTTTAGGTAGGTGGGTTGTAGGTGGGTTGCAACCACTCAACTGTATTACCACCCTGGATAATTTGTAACTGAGTGGCTGTGGCTGGGTGCCAATAAAACTGTGGTTTTTGTTCAGTCACTCAGTCCTGTCAGACTCTTTGAGATCCAATGAACTGCAGCATGCCAGGCCTCCCCGTCCCTCACCGTCTCCCAAAGTTTGCCCAAGTTCATGTCCATTGCATCGCTGATGCCATCCAGCCATCTCACCTCATATCATTTTTCATATCATTTTCATGTATTAAAAAAAAAATTCTTCTCCTGATGCTTTTCAATCATTAAAAAAAATGTCAGTGGCTTCCCTGGTGGCTCAGTGGTAAAAAAAAAAAAAAACCTGCCTGCCATGCAGGAGACTCAGGTTGTATCCTGATCCAGGAAGATCCCACATGCTGCAGGGCAACTGAGCTTGTGCACCACAACTATTTGTCCTCTGCACTAGAACCCAGAAATCTCAACTCCTGAAGCCCAAATGCTCTATAGCCTGTGCTCTGCAACAAGAGAAGATATTGCAATAAGTTCAAGTATCACAACTAGAGAGTAGCCTCCTACTTGCCACCACTAGAGAAAAGTACAAACAGCAAAAAAAGACCCAGCACAGCCAAATAAAAAAGTCTAACCATTCTTTCCTTGGGGACACTACAAAGTCAGGCTGCAGGCCATCTTTAGCCCCTGGGTAGTCTGCCAACCTGGCTGGGAGAAGGCTAATAGTCAAGGGAGTTAGGACGGAGCCTGGGACACATTAAAGGGTTTAAACTTTATCCTGTGGCCAATGGGGAAGCACTGGAGGTCTTTAGAGCCGGGATCATGTACAAATGGACTGCTGGGCCACCTAAGAGGGTGTCCCACAAAACCTAAGAATGGGTCTAAATGGTGGGAGAGTGACTGGACTTAAGAAATTATTGCAGGCACTTTTTAATAAGGTTTTGGCAAAATTTATGTTCATACAGAGAGCTAATTAAAGGGTTTTTTCCTTTGCTTTTTGATTCAAACAGACCACACCCTCTGTTGGCACTGGTTCGTGTTGGCCTAAGTACTTGAAAACAACAAATGGCATTTTCTTAATTACTCTTAAGACAATTTCTATGAACACAAGTTGCCTTTGCGTGTATAGTCCAGTTTATTGAGGCTTTGTCCCATGTGGGCTTTATCCTGTCGGCATGACTCAGAGTGGGAAGGTCTCATGTTCTGCCTCTTGGCAGGGAAGATGCAATTACACTCAGCAGTGGGTTGGTAAATGTTTAACAACCTGCTC
Source organism: Aepyceros melampus (assembly GCA_006408695.1). Classification (NCBI taxonomy): domain Eukaryota; kingdom Metazoa; phylum Chordata; class Mammalia; order Artiodactyla; family Bovidae; genus Aepyceros; species Aepyceros melampus. The sequence goes on from SJXQ01010446.1 coordinate 25,887, forward strand.
TGCAAAAAATGTCTGTGTGTGCATACATATGTAAGTTTATTTTCATTTAATTCTACAAAGGATGTATAGCACCCAATTTGTAAATAATAATATATTATATAATACTCTTTATTATTTGTGCACCACAACTATTTGTCCTCTGCACTAGAACCCAGAAATCTCAACTCCTGAAGCCCAAATGCTCTATAGCCTGTGCTCTGCAACAAGAGAAGATATTGCAATAAGTTCAAGTATCACAACTAGAGAGTAGCCTCCTACTTGCCACCACTAGAGAAAAGTACAAACAGCAAAAAAAGACCCAGCACAGCCAAATAAAAAAGTCTAACCATTCTTTCCTTGGGGACACTACAAAGTCAGGCTGCAGGCCATCTTTAGCCCCTGGGTAGTCTGCCAACCTGGCTGGGAGAAGGCTAATAGTCAAGGGAGTTAGGACGGAGCCTGGGACACATTAAAGGGTTTAAACTTTATCCTGTGGCCAATGGGGAAGCACGGAGGTCTTTAGAGCTGGGATCATGTACAAATGGACTGCTGGGCCACCTAAGAGGGTGTCCCACAAAACCTAAGAATGGGTCTAAATGGTGGGAGAGTGACTGGACTTAAGAAATTATTGCAGGCACTTTTTAATAAGGTTTTGGCAAAATTTATGTTCATACAGAGAGCTAATTAAAGGGTTTTTTCCTTTGCTTTTTGATTCAAACAGACCACACCCTCTGTTGGCACTGGTTCGTGTTGGCCTAAGTACTTGAAAACAACAAATGGCATTTTCTTAATTACTCTTAAGACAATTTCTATGAACACAAGTTGCCTTTGCGTGTATAGTCCAGTTTATTGAGGCTTTGTCCCATGTGGGCTTTATCCTGTCGGCATGACTCAGAGTGGGAAGGTCTCATGTTCTGCCTCTTGGCAGGGAAGATGCAATTACACTCAGCAGTGGGCTGGTAAATGTTTAACAACCTGCTCTGCAAAAAATGTCTGTGTGTGCATACATATGTAAGTTTATTTTCATTTAATTCTACAAAGGATGTATAGCACCCAATTTGTAAATAATAATATATTATATAATACTCTTTATTATAAATTCCATTTGTTGTTGTTTAGTTGCTAAGTTGTGTCCAACTCTTCTGTGAAACCACGGATTGTAGCTCTTCTGTTCATGGAATTCTTCAGGCAAAAGCACTGAGTGGGTTGCTATTTCCTTTTCCAGAGGATCTTCCTGACCTGGGGATTGAACCTGCATCTCCTGCATTGGCAGGCAGGTTCTTTACCACTAAGTTACCAGGTCATTGAGATCACTGATTTTCACAGAACACTTCTGTTGATTTTTGCCCAGCTCTTGTATTCAAAGCCAATCGGTGTTTGCAGTTCAACCTCGATCTGACAGAATAAGACTATAAATAAGCGCTTGATTATTACCCAGTTTGGCAGAGAAGTTCCTCATGTCATTGACAAATGAGTGTGATTCTGACATGAATGCTGGTTGACATTTTTATGTTAATGGCTAAGATGAAAGTGAGCCATGAAATGCCTACTGTGACTTCACTCATCTGTCAGAGATGAGTGCCCTCTTTGCTGAATCATACGACAGTTTGCAAATACCGGAAGAATATTACCTCAAATATTTTCACAACTCATAACGTAAGGGCTACAGACATGACACACTTTTAAGTCTACATCTTTTTCTGGGCAAAGTGATGCCACTGAAAGGTATAAATAAAGGGAGTGACAATCATGCCCTCTATTTCTGAGCTTTGAAATCTGCACTTTTCACATTTTCTTGACCCCTTTATTACACTTAGACAATCAGCAAAACAATAAGGTTGTGATTTTTTTTTTAAACATTTGCCAACTGTGCTGCTGTAAACAGTCCCACTGTGGACAATTTCAAACTGACAGAATGTAGAGTTAGGAAGAGTTGTGTAGTAGTACACCATTATAGTGGTATTTATACCACACAGATACAACCTACAGATTGCAAAACACCTGGAAATTTAACAGTCAGTTCTCTGGAGTCAGCAGGAGCGGCCTGCAGCACAGTAAACGATACTTCATTTATCTCGAACTGATTTTTGCAACAGATAAAGAAGCTATAGTACATGTATACAATGGAATATTACTCAGCCATACAAAGGAACGTGTTTGAGTAAGTTCTAGAGAGGTGGATGAACCTAGAGCCTGTTATAGAGTGAAGTAAGTCAGAAAGAGAAAAACAAATATCAAATATTAATGCATATACATGGGCTTTAGAAAAATGGTACTGACAAACATTTGCAGGGCAGGAATAGAGACTCAGATAGAGAACAGATTTATAGACACAGTGGGGGCAGGAAAGTGTGGCACGAATTGAGAGAGTAGCACTGAAATATATGCATTACCATGTGTAACAGTGGCTGATTTTTTTTTCTAGGCTCCAAAATCACTGCAGATGGTGACTGCAGCCATGAAATTAAAAGACGCTTACTCCTTGGAAGGAAAGTTATGACCAACCTAGATAGCATATTCAAAAGCGGAGACATTACTTTGCCGACTAAGATCCGCTAGTCAAGGCTATGGTTTTTCCAGTGGTCACGTATGGATGTGAGAGTTGGACTATAAAGAAAGCTGAGCACCGAAGAATTCATGCTTTTGAACTGTGGTGGTGGAGAAGACTCTTGAGAGTCCCTTGGACTGCAAGGAGATCCAACCAGTCCATCCTAAAGGAGATCAGTCCTGGGTGTTCATTGGAAGGACTGATGTTGAAGCTGAAACTCCAATACTTTGGCCACTTGATGCGAAGAGCTGACTCATTTGAAAAGACCCTGATGCTGGGAAAGATTGAGGGCAGGAGAAGGGGACGACAGAGGATGAGATGGTTGGATGGCATCACCGACTCGATGGACATGGGTTTGGGTGGACTCTGGGAGTTGGTGATGGACAGGGAGGCCTGGCGTGCTGCGGTTCAAGGGCTCGCAAAGAGTCAGACTCGACAGAATGATTGAATTGAACTGAATGCGAAGTTGCTGTATAACACAGGGAGCTCAACCTGGTGCTCTGTGACAACTCAGAGGGGTGGGATGGGGTTGGAGGTGAAAGGGAGATTCAAGAGGGAGAGAACATATGTACACTTATGGCTGATTCATGTTGATGTTTGGCAGAAACCAACACAACATGGAAAGCAATTATCCTCCAATAAAACTAAATAAATATAATGAGCTTTATTAAAACAAAACAAAAAAATGAACAGACCTAAAGTATCTTCTGATGAAGTCAGCTATGAATAAATCAATTTGCCATCTAAATCTACCAGCATCACAAAATGACAACATTCTCAAAAATTAGCCCCCAACGTCATCTAAAACAGGCCTGTTCTCAAGCGAATAGGACCACTGATTAAATTTCCCCAGTAGCAATGTGGCCCTTGTAGCAATTCCCTCCGGTGCCTAAACTAACACAGAATACAGATGATAGAATCATGAGATGCCTGCTCAGGAAGTAGCCTTTGAAATTAGCTCATCCAGCTTCCTTCATTTTACAAATGGGCTGAGTCCAGGGAGATTAATTATTATAACTTATTCAAAGTACAGAGAAGCAAAGCTGACATCAGAACCTAAGTTTTCATTTGTAAAATAGTTTCTGCATGCTGATTTTTCCCCCTCAAGTGCTAAGGTGGGATCACTGTGGTAAGTGTATTCAAATTTCTCTCCCTTTGCGGATAAATGGGTCCCTTCAGAAACACTGTTTGAGGGAGAATATTGTCAAGCATGGAAATGAAACTTCTGCTTACGCTTAGTGTTCACATCTCGGGGGTGGGGGACATGTCTTCTTGTCTCACTATTTAATTACAACTATGTTTACCATAGTTCTTTTAAGACATAGATCTCTCCTTTCCAAGAATCATCATTTACAAATTAATCATTTACAGCAAGTGAACTGGCTAAGGCTTGTGTTAAGTCAGCCAACCCTCAAGCAAATTTCAGAGATAAGAATGTATTTTAAACCTTGATTTCAGAGTGAAAAATCTCAGGTTCTTGAGAACTACTAGGGTTAGAAAATTCCTTTGGAAAATGGGCTGTTGGCCAATCTCAAAGGGCTGCCGAAAATTTCATGTTTGAGAGAAGAGTTTCTTTCCTCTTCATTAGAAATGACAAGTCTGCAACACCATGTTTCTTTTCTTAATAACACAATCCTGCAACCTCTTATCTGAAACCAACCCCTGAGGTGAGATGTGCATGGAATTTGCCAGAGTTTAGAGAGTTAACACAGCACATCCACTAGATAGTCTAAGTCCTGCCCAGTGAGGTCTGGGGCCATACTCCATAAGCAAGCGCATTTATAATTTGCAGGAAAACATAAATATTCCGATGAGGCAAGACTGTAAAGTCATGTCAATTTATTTTAGGTCAATTTTACTACTAAAGGTGTTGCTTTTGAACTTTAGATTTTTCAGAGATATTCAGAATTTTAAAGTTCTAGATAAGGGAGTATAGGCCTGTAATGGTTTCCTCGGCATGTTTATCTTTTCTTCATGAATCCCTATCCCCCCTCCCCGCCCCAAAAAAAGCATGTGTCTATAACGTCTTCTTGATCCACATTCAACTCTCATTTTTTTATAGTTTATTGGAAACTACTCATTAATTTCAGAGACACATTAGCTACGTGGAATTTGCCAGAGTTTAGAGAGTTAACACAGCACATCCACTAGGTAGTCTAAGTCCTGCCCAGTGAGGTCTGGGGCCATACTCCATAAGCAAGCGCATTTATAATTTGCAGGAAAACATAAATATTCCGATGAGGCAAGACTGTAAAGTCATGTCAATTTATTTTAGGTCAATTTTACTACTAAAGGTGTTGCTTTTGAACTTTAGATTTTTCAGAGATATTCAGAATTTTAAAGTTCTAGATAAGGGAGTATAGGCCTGTAATGGTTTCCTCGGCATGTTTATCTTTTCTTCATGAATCCCTATCCCCCCTCCCCGCCCCAAAAAAAGCATGTGTCTATAACGTCTTCTTGATCCACATTCAACTCTCATTTTTTTATAGTTTATTGGAAACTACTCATTAATTTCAGAGACACATTAATTACGTTTGGTTCTGATCTTGCTTTAATTATGGCTTTTGTGCTGAGAGTCTCAGGGACGGCTGGAGGAATGAGCTGCTTGGGTGCTCTATCACAGATATTCTCTGTGTGGTGGACTTGCAGGATGACTTGCTTTCCACCAGCCTTCTCATCCCTGTGTATAACAGTGCACCTCTGCCATTTTATTTTTGGCTTCCCTGGTTTATCAGACAAGAATCCCCCTGCAATGCGAGAGATCTAGATTCGATCCCTAGGTTGAGAAGATCCCCTGGAGGAGGGCAGGGCAACTCACTCCAGTATTCTTGCCTGGAGAATCCCCATGAACAGAGGAGCCTGGCAGGCTACAGTCCATGGGGTTGCAAAGAGTTGGACACGACTAAGCGACTAAGCACAGCACAGGTTTCTGTACCTGAAAAATACTATTACAATATAAAAAACAAGGACAGTAATTGCACATGAAGAGAGGATAGAGAAGAATATGAAGCTCAACTTGGTCCTTGTAGAAGAAGTTTGGATCGGTCTGGTTAATGCCATACTAGTTGTCAAGGAAAAACACTACTTTCTTCTCTTCTTATATCCTTAAATTTGTAGCCTGATAGATACTATTCCTCTAAAAATCAAAACTTATCCAGGATAAAAAAAGCAAGACAACTGTAGCTAGAAAGCTACCTAGGAGGGAACAGAATCTTCCTGGTGTAGGACAGGATGTGTGTGCTCAGTCGTGTCTGACTCTTTGTGACCCCATGAACTGTAGCCTGCCAGGCTCCGCTGTCCATGGGATTTCACAGCCAAGAATACTGTAGTGGGTTGCCATTTCCTCCTCCATGGGATCTTCTAGATCCAGGGACTGAACTCATATCTCTTAAGTCTCCTGCATTGGTAGGTAGATTCTTTACCAATGTGCCACCTGGAAAGCCCATAGGAGAGGGTGTATTAATATAAATAATATCTACAGAACCTGAATTGTAGAGAGGAGCAAATAGCAGAAACTACCAAACTTTTTCACCAAAAAGGGTGAAAAAACATAAATAGAAGATAGAAACAGAGATGCTACAGCTTTAAAAACAGTAACTTATTCCCTGGTACAGTTATAAAAGCTATCCACTAATACAGTTATTTCAGAAAAATGAAATTTCATATGAAATGCTAGTAAAATGCCAAAGGCCATACATAATGTCTGACCCATGCTGCCACCTCATATAGCAAATTCTTACAAAGGAGCTTTAAAAGATTGTTTGACTGGTCCACTGTCCTACAGTGTCAGGAGACTGCTTTGTCTCAGATATTAAATTTCCAATGTCTCTCACACTTCCTCCTTTTCCGATGCACAAAAGGTTTTTGTAAAGTTTCTCTTGGTTTTACTGCTGGCAGCTACAGAAAGCTTGGTATAGCGTTATGGGGTAGGATTTTATTTGACTACTGTCTTCAGAACTTCTGGATTAAAAAAAATTTTTTTTTATTAGAGTATCCAACCAGTCCATTCTGAAGGAGATCAACCCAGGGATTTCTTTGGAAGGAATGATGCTAAAACTGAAGCTCCACTTTGGGCACCTTATGCGAAGAGTTGACTCATTGGAAAAGACCCTGATGCTGGGAGGGATTGGGGGCAGGAGGAGAAAGGGACGACCGAGGATGAGATGGCTGGATGGCATCACAGCTCAATGGACGTGAGTCTGAGTGAACTCCGGGAGTTGGTGTCTTCTGGATTAAAAAAAATTTTTTTTTATTAGAGTATCCAACCAGTCCATTCTGAAGGAGATCAACCCAGGGATTTCTTTGGAAGGAATGATGCTAAAACTGAAGCTCTACTTTGGGCACCTTATGCGAAGAGTTGACTCATTGGAAAAGACCCTGATGCTGGGAGGGATTGGGGGCAGGAGGAGAAAGGGACGACCGAGGATGAGATGGCTGGATGGCATCACAGACTCAATGGACGTGAGTCTGAGTGAACTCCGGGAATTGGTGGTGATGGACAGGGAGGCCTGGCGTACTGCGATTCATGGGGTCGCAAAGAGTCGGACACGACTGCGCGACTGAACTGAACTGACTGATGAAAGTGTTAGTTGCCCAGTTGTGGCTCAGTCCTGTAAACTCTTTTGCGACCCCATGGACTGTAGCCTGCCAGTCTCCTCTGTACAGGGGTTTCTTAAGGCAAGAATACTGGAGTGGGTACCATTTCTTTCTCCAGGGAAATCTTCCCCACCCAGGGATTGAACCCCGGTCTCCTGCATTGCATGCAGATTCTTTACTGTCTGAGCCACCAGGGAGGCCTTATTATAATTGAGTTAACATGTTGTGTTGCTGCTGCTAAGTCACTTCAGTCGTGTCCAACTCTGTGCAACCCCATAGACGGCAGCCCACCAGGCTTCCCTGTCCCTGGGCCTCTCCAGGCAAGAACACTGGAGTGGGTTGCCATTTCCTTCTCCATCTGCTGCTAAGTCACATCAGTCATGTCTGACTCTGTGCGACTCCATAGATGGCAGCCCACCAGGCTCCTCTGTCCCTGGAATTCTCCAGGCAAGAATACTGGAGTGGGTTGCCATTTCCTTCTCCAAAGCATGAAAGTGAAAAGTGAAAGTGAAGTCGCTCAGTCTTGTCTGACTCCTAGCAACCCCATGGACTGCAGCCTACCAGGCTCCTCTGTCCATGGGATTTTCTAGGCAAGAGTACTGGAGTGGGGTGCCCTGCAAGGTAAAGTCAATCAGTTATACATATACATATATCTGCTCTTTTTTAGATTCTATTCCCATATAGGTTATTACAGAGTATTGAAAGAGTTTCCTATGCTATATACAGTAGGTTATTAGTTATGTACTTTATATATAGTAGGCTCCTCTGTCCCGATGGAATTTCCCAGGCAAGAATACTGGAGTAGGTGCCATTTTCTTCTCCATGGATTTTCCTGGCCCAGGGATTGAACCCGAGTCTCCTGCATTGGCAGGCGGATTCTTTACCACTGAGCCCCACCTGGAAAGCCCATAGAAGTGGTATACCAGTCTTAATTTCCCAATTTATCCACCCCCACCTTTTAAAATGTGATTATGATCCTTTCCTTAAGAGTTGTTTAGTGGAAATCTGTACTAATTCAAACTCTACTGGACCAGTTATGTATAAACTTTGCCCCCTCTTGTTGCATGTTCTGGCTGAAATCCTAAGAAAAATTTCCTTCTCTTGGTTCTGTCTTACTCCCCACTGGGCCGCTCTACTTCCCCCAGGAGCACCATTTTAGCGTATTCTTACCTGCCTAGAGTGAGTCCTGGCCTAGTATTTCTAACTAACCGAGAACGACCTGGGACGGCAGGAACACGAACCAGGACATTGACCAGGGGTCCTGTTAACCCTCGGAGGAAGCGCCCCGACTTGGATCTGAACCCCAGTAGACCACCCAAGTGTACTCTCAGGAGCACCGTTCTGTCTTCCGTGTTAAAAGAATAACCACCTCTTTACTTGCCTCACAAGGTTGGGAGGACTGGGTGACTCCATGGTCGTTTCTCATTAGCGTCACCGAACCCCTAAACGGGCTGGCGGGGGGCGCGTTGTCCTGTAGGGGGCGAGCTCCTCCCACACTTTCTTGCGCGCCCAGACGGGCATCCCCGGCGGCTCGGGGCTGGGGGACGGCCAAGAAGCGAATCCACTCCTGGGATCCACTCTCGGGGTGGGGCGGGGACGAGGCAGGGGGGAGCCGGTGCACCGGCCGGGAGGTGTCCAGAGCACCCCGCGCACGGGTCTGCGCGCGGGTTGGGAGGGGGGCCCGGGACGCGCCCCAGAGGTCTGTCCGGCCGGCCTGGCGGGGCGCGCCATGGAACCTCGGCGCGCGCAGCTGGGCGCCCGAACGCCGAGACAATGCGGCGCGCGGCGGCGGGCGAGCAGCTCGGCGGGCCCGGGGCGCGCGCCGCCTTCTTCCTGCAGGCTCGGCTTCCCGGCGGCG
>SJXQ01010446.1:36879-216497 GCA_006408695.1 Aepyceros melampus
TGCCCAAGCCTGCCCGGCGCGGCGCTCTGTGCCCGGGGCCCTGCTCTGCCGGACTCGAGGGCCGGTCCGGGGGACCCCGACTGCCCAGGAAAGGTGTGCGCACCTTTAGCCAGGGAGGCCCGTCCCATCCCTCAGCGCGCCCGGGGAGGAGTGTGGGGAGTCGGGCTTCTGATCGGAAGGCCTTTGCTCCCCTCCTCTCCCCAGCCCCCACCACCCCGCGATGTGTGTGTCTTACCTGATCGCACCCCCTGGACGCCTCCCTTCCTCATCAGCGTGGAAAAGGCCTGATTTTAGGCAAGGTGCAGAGTCATCGTCTGCTGCTAACTAGGAAGCCCTCCACGTCCTGGGCGAGCTCACTTAGGACCAGCGGGCTTAGGTGACGGTCAGAATGGCCTGCTACCGAAGGGCAGGGTTTGGGAGGCCAGGGCCCCTGCTGACTGTGATTTGGGGCTTTTCCTCGCTTCTCTGCCCTCATTTACCCTTACCTGTCAGACAGGACAAGCAGTGCCTTCTTTACAGGGTGGTGATGAGACAACTGGGTGTCAAGTGCTTGGCTTATACTAGATAGGTATATACTAAATATACTAAATAGGTAACTGGTTTACAAGCCCTGTGGTGCCGCTGTTGAATCCATGATCACCTTCTCCACCACAATGTCAAGGTACATTCTTGAAATGGGGTATGGTAGGTATTTTAGGAGAGGACTGGGCCTGAGTGAGTGAAGGAAGGTCCCCAGAAGAGCTTCATTAAGCGATGGCATTCAGTTTTTTGCCCGTTTGAACAAAGCAGCTGCTGTTAGGAACTGCTTGGGAAAAAATAAATCCAGAATGTTTTCCCTTAATGAAAAAAAAATTCCTTTGTAGGCATTAACAGTCAATAATAGGCTAAATGAAAAGCAGCAGATTCAGCGTTCTGAATGTTTTAAGTGTAGTAACGGCATCCGCCCCTCCCTCCTTCCTCGCCCCCCCCCCGCCTCTTTTTTTTTTTTTTGGTGGAAGAGAGCTTCATGTAAACGTTCTGGATGAGCTGTGTGATCCCACATCACTTAATTCTACTCTTATTCGCAAGGCTTCAAAATGATGCCTTCAAATTAGGCTGATGGGGATGAGCATCATAAGTTTCTTCAGAAGTGCTGGTTGAAAAGAAAGAAAAAAACTTTCGCAGTGTTTTGCAAATACATCATTAATAATGTTTATGGACTGATTGCAACACAAAAGGTAGCTGAGTATGTTTTCAGGGAAGGGAGCTTTTATACACCATGCTGTAAAAAGAATGCTTACTTGTGTTTAAAGTTCTGTTTCTTTTCCTTACTGCAGTTTGTCAGTTAAATATTATTAACACTGGCAGATGCTGGAAAGCTAGGCAAATAGGAGTTGTATTAAAATTGGCATACCCTTTTTGTGATTAATGTTAGTTTGCGGTGTGTAGTTCCAAAGCTCTTTTAGTGTGCTGGGCAGATTACCCTAGAGCTCAGTTACTGAGTGGATGAAAGAGAGACCGGATTTGGTCATTTTATTAAACTGCAGGCTTGCTCCATGTTGCGTCTAAGAACACGAATTGGTTAAAATCTCAAAAAAAAAAGAAACTCGTTACAGGTCTGTCTCACTTTAAGCAGATCCTGTACAGATACTGAGATGATGCTACATGTGAGCTTACATTTATGAGAGAACTGAATTGGGAATAGGTTTATTTAACAAGTATGTCTTCATATTTTGATTTTCACCAAGCATGTGCTCTTCCTGCAGACAGTGGTTATTGGGACAGAGTTACTCATTTCACAGAAATAAATATAAATTTTGCAAGTGCATGGTCTTATGTTTAAACAAATGTGTCACGGAATTAGTAAACTAATTTTGAACTGAGTAACCTTTGTGTATCTGTTATTTCCAGGATAGGCTATGTCTGCTAAAAATCATCCTACAACTGAAGTGTACTTTTTCTTTTACCTGCATGCCTGTAGCTGGACTGGAGAAGGAAATGGCAACCCACTCCAGTGTTCTTGCCTGGAGAATCCCAGGGACGGGGGAGCCTGGTGGGCTGCTGTCTATGGGGTCGCACAAAGTGGGACACAACTGAAGTGATTTAGCAGCAGCAGCAGCTGGACTACCCTACCTTGTACTATGAACCTCTCATCTGTTGTATTTATTTCTCATCCCCATGTTGCACATGAGGAAGTTGAGGCTTCGAGACGTTAATTTGCTCAAGGTTATAGAGCTAGTAAGTTGAAGAGCTAGAGTTTGAACTTGGCTCCATGTTTTCAGAAATGATGCTGTTATTTGTTACTTTCAGTAAGGCTGAATTCTCTAAATGACTCTTTTGTCAGATTGTCCAAGTTCAGACTCGCCACTGGCCAGTTGTGTGAACTTGGATGAGGTACCTAATGTTTTCTCGTTTGCCTTGATGTTAGTCTGGATAACAATACCTGTCTGCCTTGGAGAGAAGTGTGAGGGTTTAATGAGATAGTCCACAACACAGTACCTGGTGTATTACACAGACAACTGGTGTAATACATGCTAACTGCTTTAACAGTTTGTATTATAATTAATCCATAGGACCTGATGGGGATATTTGGCCCCAACGTGAGATTTACATGGGTGGGTTGATGTGGCATAGGAGAGTAAGGGGAAGGAATGGTTGAATGAGTGAGTGAATGGAAGGCAACTACATGTCTGTTGACCATTGCTTTTTAGCTGGTTTGTTGTCTTGGCAGCAGGTCAGCACAGCAGTGTTTTAAAATTTTCACTTGGTGATCTCTTGGTGAAGTCATTGTTTTGCATGGTTTTAGCCAAGTCTGGTGCTTCAACTGGGATCTGCCCTGTGTTTTTGGAAATAATGGAAAAAATCAGTAGTGACTGAATCTGAAAACCCTCCCCTCTATGGTTTGTGGGGGTTTTATTGCTGTCTCACTTTCTTTGCGTCTCTGAGCTCTTTGAAATATTCTCAGAATAGGGAAAAGTTGTACACATATGTGAAATGTTCATAGTTAGACCCTCCTGGAGCATCAGCCATTCTGTCGTGCTTATTTGGCTTTGTCAGATACATAGTTTTAAAAATAAATTTGATGTTGACTCGTAAGTATTAAAATTTAATCTGCTTCCTTCCGGGCCATAGTTCTCCACTCTGTTGTCCTTGGTTGCCTTGGAAATTTCATTGCTGTCACAAGCACAAGGTTCTAACTGCAGGGAGAGAAGGAGCATCTGGACTGCCCAGTCTCCCGGGGGGCCTTGCTATCCTTGGGGCCAGATGCCCCTCCCAGCAGCTATTAGTGGGAACCCGGCCTGTGTACTTTTTAGGCAAGAGTATGATTCTAAAGCTTAGCCCTCAGTGACTTGTTTGAAAAACACCTCTTCCAAATAGCAGATTAATGGATTTTAGATTTATTGTCGGGTTTCCCTGATGGCTCAGATGATAAAGAATCTGCCTGCAATGCAGGAGACCGAGGTTTGATCTCTTGAGTTGGAAAGATCTCTGGAGAAGGGAATGGCTACCCACTCCAGTATTCTTGCCTGGAGAATTCCATGGACAAAGGAGCCTGGTGGGCTACAGTCCATGGGGTCACAGAGTGAAAGGACATCACCTACTTGCCCAGTCCATACTTATTTTCAGAAATGAGCTTGTATGGTCAGTCAGGACCACTGTAAAAAATATAGACATGTTTATTTATGTGGCTGCGTCAGGTCTTCCTTGTGGCAGGTGGGATCTTTGCTGTGTCCCTCTGACTCTCCGACTGTATTGCACGGCCCCTAGAGCCCGGGCGCTTAGTAACTGTGGCTCAGGGTCTTAGTTGCTCCATGGCATGTGGGATCTTTGTTCCCCGGCCAGAGTTCAAACCTGTCTCCCCTGCACCGCCAGGGCAGATTTTTAACCATTGGACCATCAGGCAAGTCCCAGGGCCGCCTTTTTATGCTGTGTTCTGTAATCCAGACATAGACATCTAGAAATCTTGGAGTAATTTGAGAGAATGATCTCTGCTTACGAGATTCCCATTCTCCACACTCCCCCCAACCTGCCGCTTGCCCTTCAATTTGTCTCTTTCTTGTGATTAACAGTACTAATGCCTTTCTGGTGGGGTTTCAGGCCTGTCCCTCATTCAGTATTTAGTGAGTGCTGCTCTGTGCCAGGTGATGGGAAGAGAGTTCCCAGGAGGAATGTGTTCTATCTTTGAAGCAGCCTGCAGCTGAGTGGGAGAGACAGCCATCCTATAAACAAATCAATGCAGTAAAATATGGTTAGGCTGTGACCACAAGATTGTCCAAAGTCCTGGATGCCCAGGGATGGCAGGGGTCAGGTGTGTCTGGGGCCATGGATAGGAGGGCCTTGGTGATGATGTGGGATCAAGTCTCGAAGTCAAGATAGTCATCTGTGGGTTACCACGTGCTTTAATTACTAAGTTGTCTCAATAGAGCCTTTTATATTTGTCTCCCCACCTTAGGTAAATATTGACCTACTCCTGAAGTGATGGCCATCTAGGCCTCTGGTTGGATTTTCATAGCCAATCCACAGAGCACTGCTTAGACCACGAATTTGGAATAATCCTCGGTTCTTACCCTCCCCATCCCCAGGCCCTGATGCCTTTCTCCATGGAACACATGCATTCTAGACCTGCACTGTCCAGTTTGTCATTCTTCAGTCGCTCAGTCGTTCCGACTCTCTGTGACCGCGTGGACTGCAGCATGTCAGGCTTCCCTGTCCTTCACTATCTCCTTGAGTTTGCTTGCATTCATGTCCATTGAGTCAGTGATGCCATCCAACCATCTCACCCTCTATCATCCCCTTCTCCTCCTGCCCTCAATGTTTCCCAGCATCAGGGTCTTTTCCAGTGAGTCCGTTCTTCACATCAGGTAGCCAAAATATTGGAGCTTCAGCTTCAGCATCAGTCCTTCTAGTGAATATTCAGGGTTTGTTTCCTTGAGAATGGACTGGTTGGATCTCCTTGCAGTCCAAGGGACTCTCAAGAGTCTTCTCCAACACCACAGTTCAAAAGCATCAATTCTTCTGCGCTCAGCTTTCTTTATAGTCCATGACTACTGGAAAAACCATAGCTTTGACTAGACAGACCTTTTTCAGCAAAATGATGTCTCTGTTTTTGAATACACTGTCTAGGTTTGTCATAGCTTTCCTTCCAAGGAGCAAGTATCTTTTAATTTCATGGCTGCAGTCACCATCCATAGTGATTTTGGAGCCCAACAAAATAAACTCTGTCATTCCTTCCACATTTCCCCCTACTGTTTGCCATGAAGTGTTGGGACTAGTGATGATTAATTTTAGGCAGTATCCAACATGACTACTGGAAAAACCATAGCTTTGACTAGACAGACCTTTTTCAGCAAAATGATGTCTCTGTTTTTGAATACACTGTCTAGGTTTGTCATAGCTTTCCTTCCAAGGAGCAAGTATCTTTTAATTTCATGGCTGCAGTCACCATCCATAGTGATTTTGGAGCCCAACAAAATAAACTCTGTCATTCCTTCCACATTTCCCCCTACTGTTTGCCATGAAGTGTTGGGACTAGTGATGATTAATTTTAGGCAGTATCCAACATGGCAGCCTGAAATCAAGCATTCAGTTTCTCCGCTGCTCCAGCCACATTTCAAGTGCTAATTAGCACATGTGCATTGGACATTGTAGGTTTAGAACATTTTCGTCATCACAGAAAGTTGTGCCAGACAATGCTTTTTAGATGCTTGCAACTCAGAAGGGTCTACTGACAGCAGCATCGGCATCACCTAGACGTTTGTTAGAAACGCAGACTGCCAGAGCCCACCCTAGGCCTTGGAATCAGAATCTACGGTTTCCCAAGATCTCCATGTGCATTCTGTATACATTAAGTTTTGAGAAATGTTGTTCTCACGGTGACTGATAGTAGAATCACTTGCAGGGAGGGAGGAGGTTGTAGAATAGAGAGATGCCTTGCCCACTCCATGAAATTCTGACTTTATTAGTTAGGGTGGGCCCTGAAGCATTGGCATTTTCTAAAGCCACCCCCTAAATGGGGTTGATGATCACCGCAGTAAAGTAACGTAAGGCCAGGTAGTGATAAGTAATAAGTTACACAGGATGCAGGAGTAGAATGAGACTCTGAAGAGCAGAAAATTGAAATCAGGAGAGGCCTCTCTGAAGAGGTGGCATGAGAGCAGAGCCCAGGATGCAGTGAGGAGCCAGGGAAGGGCAGCTGGTGAACAGGCCCCAAGACAGGGGTGACTCAGCCATCCAGGAGGAGAGGAGGGCGAGGGTGGGGGCCAGGCAGGCCAGGTCACAGGAGGCCTTGGTGATGTCGGGAGGGAGTTGGATCTTGTTCTCATGTGGTGGGAAGCCGTTGGAGGATTTGACCTGATTTACAGTATCGACATTTCAGGGTGGTTGTTCCAGGCAGGATAGACAAGCAGGGCAGGAGAGAACAGAGGGAGACTGGTGGGGGCTGGGGGTCTTCCCGGCAGGCAGTGGGGACGATGAGAGTCCAATGGAGACCCTCTATGTTGATAATCCTGGTGTGCGCTGGAGCCAGGTGAACAGAACTGGGTCCCTGTCCCAGTGGAGGCAGAGGCCAGGCTCTGGCCCCCGAAGAGTGGACCTGCTGGTGTCCCCCTGGCGAAGCTGACACCCCGGGGCTACTTAGTGTCGAGGCCCGTTGTGTGCTGCTCAGCACGGCTTGCTCTAGAAGTTGTGTTGAGACCAGTGCTGGACGTTCATTTGGTTTTCCGTAGACGCGGATCAGAGAAGGGAGTGAGGGTGCAGAGCTGTGTGGACAGGGTGTTTGCTTCTCTCCTCTTGTTTGTAGGTAGATGTAGCCAGTGACCCTTTCTTAGCGGTGTCGGATGCCTGGGACACTGTTCCCATTCAGCTCCCCAGACACTCTTCTTTCCACTAAAAAAGAGGTGGTGAATTCATTTCCCCCTCTTGCCGCAATAGGAACCTGTCTGCTTTGCTTATACTTTCTCTGTGTCATATGGCCTTCAGGTGGTGGCCAGGAGCCTTCCAGGTACTTTTGTACCGTTAAGGTTTTATCGTGTGGACGATGTGGAATAAATGAACCAGAGCTGGAATGCTGGGGCTGTGTTTTCTTTTGTATTTGGTTGTCTTGGGTCTCCTGATTCGTAAATAACGTCTGGGCACCTACCCGTGTATTGTCAGTGCGCGGTGCCAGTGATGTAAAAGTGGGTGGGACCAGCTCCTTCCCTGTAAAGCCCTTCTTCTCAGGCTTTTGTGTGCAGTTAGTGTTTATCCCTTCAGCCTTTTTTTTGTGCCGGGACCCCCTGGAACTCTGGTGAAGGTGTTTCAGAAAGATGTTTTAATGCATTGAATTAATGGAACCCAGGTCTCCTGCATTGCAGGCAGATACTTTACTGTGTCTGAGCTAACAGGGAAGCCCAAGAATACTGGAGTGGGTAGCCTATCCCTTCTCCAGGGGATCTTCCCAACCCAGGAATCAAAGCGGGGTCTCCTGCATTGCAGGCGGATTGTTTACCAGCTGAGCTACCAGGGTCCCCACATAGAATCTTAAACAGAACCAGATATATTGAAATACAGTTAGAAAAATATTTGAAAAAATCTATCATACTAATATGTATTTCTGCATTGAATAGCAAAATTTGGTTGGTTGTGGGTCTAATAAATACTTTAATTTTGAGGTCTTGATGAATGTAAGCAATGTGGGTAGCTCTTTCTAACGACTCTTAAACTATATTAAGTCTTCTCTTTGGAGTCACAGGTACTGCTGATGTTACCATGGTGTGTTGCTTACATTCATAATTGAGGGAAGTGCTAAATTTCAGTTGGCGGCTAATGAAATACAGATGTAATTATTTTTTCCAATCCCAGCTCTCTGAATTCAAACTAAGAATTCCAGGCTTGACAATATTATTTTAGGTGATTGTCTTTTGGAGTGAGTGAGTGAGTGACTCTGTAACAGTGTTGTTTAAACAAGCCTCGTGATTATTACAATGTCATTGTCATGAATTGGTTCTTGGAGTTCAGCAGAGAGGGGTGACACCCTGAGCCCGTGTTACAATCATTGAGTAGTAAAGGTGCTTAGAGGAACTAGGGCTGGAGGGCAAAGCTGTCAGTGGTGGTTGGACAGCTATGCTCTCCGCATTTTTTTCAAGGTCGGGGGTTGGCAGTTTCTCATATGGTCCCAGGTTGGTTCATACCCTCGTGCTTGCCTTGGAGTTCAGTGACACTATGAATTGCATCTGTGAGTCCTGTAGTTAGGACCCTGAGCTGGGCTGCTCAGTTCTCCTATTTTTACCTTTCTTGTTTTTCTGGTTTGTCTCTGCTGTCCTTAACTCTGAAGGGCAAGCTTGGGTATGAAGTGATAAGTTTATAGGTACCTTCTGCCCAGAATTCTAAGGGGAGACTTGGACTCCCGCCTTCTTCTCAGTGGGGGTAACATTTGAAACGATGCTGTTGTTGCTTGCGTGTGTTTGGGGTGTCTGCAACATAGCTGAAATGTTACTGTCAGTCCCTTTTTTTTTTTTCTTTTCTCTTGCCTCTTAGCACTTATTGGATGCTTACAGTATGCCAGGCTTGCTTTAAATTTTTTACACATGTTAACTCTTAACTTGTTCAGTGATTACAAAGATCCTGTAAGGTCCCCGGAACCTAAACCACTTTACCAGCACAGGGCTAGGAAGTGGTGGAGCCAGGATTCAAATGCAAGCATTTTGACACACGAGTTTCCGCTTCTGTAGCCGCCGGCTGCTTCTGTGGAGCCTGGCCTGGAAAACGCCCTCCGTGTTGATGCCTCTGTGATTAATTGGCGCAGCCTCTCTTCTGGTGTCTAGTTTAGTACCACGCACCTGCTGCCTTCCTTGAGTGGGTGCTTCTGGGGAATGCTTGCTGCCTCTCTGCCTCCTCTGTGTTGCCCCGCAAATGGTTCCTCTTTACTCTCTCCACCGCTCTGCTGACATGCCCAGCCCTGCAGAGCCCAGTGGCCCCGGGCACTGCTCATACCCTGGCAGGAGGCCTGCCCTACTAACGGGATTATCATCTTCCCGCTCCAGCTGAAGATGGCTCTGTCAATATGATTTTATACGCAGATGCTGGCAATCAAAGTCCTTGGCTGGTGAAGGCAGTTCCCGCAAATGATGAATTGCCTTGGCTTTTAGGATTCTAGCCAGGTAATCCGGATTTGAGGGCCTCTTTCCTAGAAATCACAATCTTAATAGAGTTTTTTGTTGTTGTTCTTGATTTTAATTTTTTAACACCAATGGCTGACATTTCTTTGAGCCCTAGTTCTGTGTTAAGGGCTGTGCTGTGTTTTAATTGGAAGTTTTTGATGATTGAATCCTTTCCTTGGCCTGTCTGGTGTAGATCCTGTTACCTCTGTTTTACAGTTGAAGACACCAAGGCTCAGACAAGTGCCATGACTGCAGGTAGCTAGCCTGCCCCACAGTCAGCAGATGATGGAACCAGGAACCCCAGCCATGCTGAGATCAGCCTGTGTGCTTAAGACTGTTTTCCTGCTGGTCCTTTAATGCCTCCCCGATGGTGTCCTGCTGGCATCTCTGTTGCTGGTAAAGAACCCTCTTTAGGTGTTTCTCTGGGCTTCAGTCGTGCAGGTTGATAGTCATCCACGTTCTGCAGGTGGGTCTCCACTGTCGATGCCGTCGAGGTGAGGTTGCCTGAGCAGGGTCATCAGACTCTAACCCTTGGGGAGGTGCTTCACATCTGTCAGAGGTGCTTATTAAGTGGCCTTGCCTGCTTTGGCGGAGAAGGCAGTGGCACCCGACTCCAGCACTCTTGCCTGGAAAAATCCCATGGACGGAGGAGCCTGGTGGGCCGCAGTCCATGGAGTCGCCAGGAGTCGGACATGACTGAGCGACTTCACTTTCACTTTTCACTTTTCATGCATTGGAGAAGGAAATGGCAACCCACTCCAGTGTTCTTGCCTGGAGAATCCCAGGGATGGGGGAGCCTGGTGGGCTGCTGTCTCTGGGGTCGCACAGAGTCGGACATGACTGAAGTGATTTAGCAGCAGCAGCCTGCTTTGGAGTGAGTTAGAAGGACACATACCCACCCCCAGAGCTGAGGACATTGTCACAGCTGCTTGTAGAGGACTCCAGAGCCACATAGGCAGTGAGCAGTCCATCCAATGTCCCCTCGGTGTCAACAGACATGTGTTTGGAGAGTGACCACTGCAGGGCTACAGATGTGACTTCTCTAGGCAGACTGAGTACCCTGCTGGCAGTCAGGGAACTGGGAAGATTCTGAGGGGAAGGGAGAGTGTTCAGTCCCTGTATTGTGTCTGTTCCTCTGCTAGCCGTGATCTGATAGCTCTCCTCGTGTTGGGCCTTGGGCAGCTGATTTCACTGGTCAGCCTCAGTGGCCTCAGCTGTAAAGTGGAGGGTGGATGAGATGTTTCTTAACATGGTGTCTGCAACACAGTTCACCTGCCTCTTGTCTTCTTTCCTTCTCCTAACCATGTCCTCTACTTTCTCTCGGCCATTCAAATCCATACCTTTCAAGAAGTTAGAGGTGAAAATATCCCTTTCTCTACTCCCCCGTTAAACATTCCCTCCTCCAAAATACCACTGGAGTCGATAAGGTGGTTGGCCCAGAGGCTGGAATTTGTTTGGGTGCATCACTAGTTTGCCTGGGACAAATGGGGCTCTGTACTTTGCCATCCCGTCTCATGGTGAAGGGTCTTTCCAGGTGCATGCCTTGGTCTCTTGATTACAGCTCTGTTGTGCTTGGCTTCTCTGGTGAAAAGAAGCAGGACTTGCTGATGTGGTCTCTGATTGCAAAGTCTGTTACCGGGAACATCACGGTTAATCTCCTGGTTGCAGATGTATGCCTCATTTGGCTGGATGTGCCGTGGTACCTGGGAGTTTTCCAGTCCAGGGCCAGGCCTTGTCTATCTCTGCAGCAGCGAGCTCATAATGGTCCATTGTTTTTCCTGGTTATCCTGGCCTTTTGGCTGCTTCTTTCTGTAAGCATCATCTGGACCTGTTCATGGTGGGGACCCCTTGCTTCTTGACCAAAGGTAACTGTTGAGCTTCCTGGTTTTCTTCTCATCTTGTAAATTCTCTTGTGGGTTTTTCTTTTGTGGCCAGTAGGAATGAGATGTGTTTACTCCTTGGGTTGTTGGGCTGTCAGAACCTGCAGCTTTTGCTTGCCCTGGTGGTAGCTTGCCAGGCCACAGGATTTTCTCATGGGGAAGAGGTGTCAGGCAGGGTGGTGCATGGCGGAAATCGTAAGGAGGCAGAAGGCTCCCCACCTCCTCCATCTCCCTTCCCTTCCCTCCTCCATGCTATGATTTCTTTTCCTTGGAGACCAGGTTGCTGATGCTGGTGACTAGGCGGTGTCCAAAGCTGAAAATTCTCACCTCCCTTCTTATTCTCCTGCGTTCTCTTGCCTGCACTCCTTTGGTGTATTTCCAGACCCCCAGGCCTTGTACATCCTTTTTAAGGGGATTTTCCAGCCAGAGGGGACGCACAAGGGAACATTTTGTTTGGGGTTTCAGTCTGTGGCTTTCTTTCCTGGGGAGCTGCTCTTTGGTGATGACATTTCACGGTGGCCTCCTTTCCTACCACCCTGCCTCCTCTCAGCTTTCCAGGAACTGGGTTTATTGTTCTGTCTTTTAAAAATGATTTGTCTTCTGTAACAGTGTGGAAGGAGCTTAATTTTTTTAAGTGCACCGTCTTCTTCTTTATGGCCAGACCAAAGTAAAGGTTTGATTGATCTTATGACACAGTTGCTTTAGTCATAGCTAATGTGAAGTCTCTTAAGGGCTTCTGTTTTATTTGATCTTTGTAATTTATGAGCCTCCTTGCATCCCTGAGCATCTGTGCACAAAGCCAGTGAGGCCTGGGGTGTCTCATTCAGGGCTTTATTCCTGCCCCTGATGCACTGCGAGCTGGTAGAGCATTCCGACAGTTGGTTAGGTTTTGGGTTGAATTAGGGAGTAGTGATGGAGAAGGAAATGGCACCCCAGTCCAGTACTGTTGCCTGGAAAATCCCATGGATGGAGGAGCCTGGTGGGCTGCAGTCCGTGGGGTCGCTAAGAGTCACACACGACTGAGCGATTTCTCTTCCACTTTTCACTTTCATGCATTGGAGAAGGAAATGGCAACCCACTCCAGTGTTCTTGCCTGGAGAATCCCAGGGACGGGCTAGCCTGGTAGGCTGCTGTCTGTAGGGTCACACAGAGTCGGACACGACTGAAGCGACTTAGAAGCAGCAGCAGGGAGTAGTGGTGTCCGCAGATGACTGTTCCAGGATTTGTTACTGGTTTTCCCAAGGAAAACATACTGTTAGGTTGAATAATTAAAGCCAGTGGTAGACGTGTGTTAGAAGGTAAACAGAAGAAAAAGCTGTTGTCAGTAGCTGCTGGAACACCCATCTTGTTTCTCTGTAGGCAGGGTCATCCTCAGGGTTCTCGAAAAGGCCAGTTGGTGAAATAGAAATAACAGGGACCAGTGCTCAATAGCTGAGACCAGTGGAAGGGAGCAAGAGAGAACACTGGACTCACTCAGAGTGTGGGGCTACCCCTTCTCCAGGGATCCCCGAGGTCTCTCCCCACTCAGCAGCAGGTCTCACAAGACTTCGAGTTGGTGTTTTCTGCCCTGATGGGCAGGGAGGCATGTGATCCATTGAGGGGAGTTTGCACGAGGATGGTTTTTGAGCTTTGCTGTGTGATTTTGATGACATTTAGTTCACTGAGAAAATTCACTTACATGGAACAACTCCTTCCTTTGGTGTTGGTCTGAATGTGGCATTAAGGACATCTTTCAGGATGAGGTTTGGGCCATGGCAGAATGATGTGGAATCAGTTTCTGGGGCATGCAGGCTTTCGTGAGGACAACCCTGGGCTCTTAGATATCTGCAGTTAAGGAGCATGTGGTTTGCTGTCAGACCTCAGAGTGTCTTGGCATTTCCTTCTTGGGGGCGAGGGAGGTTTGGCATCCACAGTTAGGCCTGCTCTTGGTTTTCCTGTTGGACCCTCCTGCCAGACCCTGAGAGTGCCTCAGGTTAAGTGTCCCTTCTCTTTGAATCCTCAGAGTCCCAGGTGGTTCCCAGACCGTGGTTCTCAGAAACTGTCTGTTGAGTGTGAAGGCCCAGGTAATCTTTGTTTTTGTGATTTTATATCTTGACCTTCAAATGGCTTGCTGTATGTTTAGAAATAAATTTGTTTTGATTTGCACAATCAAGATTGTCATGTTATCCTTTGAAACAGGTAAATCTCTATAAGAATTACCGAAATCTCCTCTCTCTAAAGCCCCCTGATATCAACTTTCTTCATTGAAAAATATCTCTTATTCTGTAAAACCTTCTCTAACATCCCTCGTCTATCAGAACTTTCTTCTCTTTTTAAAAAATACTTTTTAAATTTTATTTTTTGGCTGTGCTGGGTCTTTGTTGTTGTGTTGGGTTTTCTCTATTGTGGCAAGTGGGGGCTACTCTAGTTGCAGTGTGTGGGTTTCTCCTTGTGGGAGCTTCCCTTGTTGTGGAGCAAGGGCTGTAGGGCCCGTGGGCTTCAGGAGTTTCGACTCCAGGCTCAGTAGTTGTGCTGCATGGACTTAACTGCTCCGAGGAATGTGGGGTCTTCCCGGATTGGGAATCAAACCCGTGTCTCTTGCATTGGCAGGCAGATTCTTCACCACTGAGGCACCAGGGAAGCCCTTCTCTGAAATCTTAAAGCAATT
Organism: Aepyceros melampus; assembly: GCA_006408695.1. Lineage (NCBI taxonomy): Eukaryota > Metazoa > Chordata > Mammalia > Artiodactyla > Bovidae > Aepyceros > Aepyceros melampus. The sequence goes on from SJXQ01010446.1 coordinate 50,523, forward strand.
ACTCTGACTCACTTTTGGATCAGTCTATCAGTCCATTGATTCAGGGTTTGGTTGATCCATCCATCCATCCATTGATCTGTTGATCCGTCAGTGGTGGATTGAGGCATCCATCTGTCTGTCCATCTGCCTGTCCATCCATCACTGGAGCAGACCTGGGTTGTCTTGTGCTTGACATGAAGTGTGCTGCGTGCAGTGTGGTGGGCCATGGCAGCTGCGGGTCCTCCGTGTGTGCCGAGAGTGGCCCGTGCTTCCCTCCTTGGTGCTCACTTGCTTCTGCCGGGCCGGAATCTCATCAGGTAGGACACAGGAAGGGGTCACTTGTCTGAGGGTTTGGGGTCCTCAGAGTTGTCCCTGTTTGGTCAGGACAGAGGATGGCAAGCTTACAGTCCGTGCTGTTTTTGTTTGCAAAAAAAAAAAAAAGCTAAAACAAAGACAAACCTGAAGACTATACAACAGAGACTGTGTGGATGTGGCCTGCAAAGCTTCAAATACTTCATGTGGGGCCCTTTACAGCAAGTGCTTGTGCCCCAAGGAACGCGGATGGGCTGTGAGTGTAGACTCTGGACTGAATGGGCAGAGTGCTGGGGTGTGTGGAGCCTTTGGGTGGCTGAGTCCAGTGGTCTGTGTGTCACACAAGTGCACTGAGCAGGTCTAATCCCTGTGGAGGCACCTTCTCTGCCCCAGGCTGCAGGAAAACACCACAGCTTTTGAGTAGAGGAGTGAAGTGAGCAGGGCTGGGCTTCAGGCAGCCCATCTGTGTGGTGGGCAAGGGGGGTGGGGGGAGAGGGTCAGCCCTTCATTGTGGGGGGGGCCTTTGGAAGGGGTACTGTTCTGCACCTCAAGTCCTGCGGGGGCCGACCCCAGGCCCGCCCGCAGGAGTGGTCAGGGGTGACTTGCCTGAAGCAGGCGTGCGTTCCCACCGTCAACCTGCTTCCTGCGTTTGTGTTCTCATTTCCTGAAACCAAACTGCAGACTCCTGAGAGCAGGAGCTCTTTTTTTAAAAAAAATAATATGCTTATATTTTTATTTAAACTTGACTGTTTTTCAAAACACAGGTTGGGCTGGACAAGTTTTATGCCCATTTTACAGCTGAGAAAACAGCCTCCCAGGCATCTCGTGGCTTCATAAAAGAAGACAGTCAGCGGCAGCCCTGAGAATTGAGCCCAGATCTCACAGCTCTTGTCACTGAGGGATCTTTCTGTCTCCCAGAGCAACTGAGTACCTGCTCAGTTATCGTTTTATGGAGTTAAAAAAAAAAGATGTGGGTACAGTATTTATGCACAGATTCTCTATGCTTAGAAGGTGCTTCGTTCAGTCTATTTTAAAAGAGATTCAGAATGCTGTGCATGTATCATTTGCTATGAGTTACTGTCTTTAAAAATGGCCAGAGGACAGATAATTTAGAAATATTTGCACCTTACGTCAGAAGAAAGTTAATAGTACCCGTTACTATTAATACTAGTGATATTAGCTGTTCCAGGAAAAGGTACTGTTTATTCATAATAGACAGATAATAGCAGCAAGATTGGAGAGGAAAGCCCAGATAGCATTGAGTGTAGGTGTAATTATAATTTAAATTCCACGGAAACGGGAAAGGGAAAGTGAAGTCACTCAGTCGTGTCTGACTCTTTGTGACCCCATGGACTGTAGCCCACCAGGCTCCTCCATTAATGGGAATCTCCAGGCAAGAATACTGGAGTGGGTTGCCATTTCCTTCTCTGGGGATCTTCCCGACCCCGGGATAGAACCCAGTTCTCCTGCATTGCAGGCAGACGCTTTACTTCTGAGCCACCAGGGAAGCCTAAATTCCATGGTGAGGGGTATTTAAATACAAGGTTTTAAGAGCTGAGTGGTAGTGTAAGGCATAACTCCAGTCTTGTCTGTAACAGGAGGTACTTTTTGGCCCTGTAACCTTGGAGACGTCATCAATCTTGAATTATTCATCATTGGAATGAAGTATCTTTTGAGAGAAGCATATCTTCTTCAGTGTTAAAAATATGTTTCTCTCGTGTGTCATAGGGAATGTTCTAGTTACATTGCATATTTCTTTCTTTTTTTTTTTTTTTAATATCCTGCCCACTCTACTAGGCATAACTCCAGTCTTTTCTGTAACAGGAGGTACTTTTTGGCCCTGTAACCTTGGAGACGTCATCAATCTTGAATTATTCATCATTGGAATGAAGTATCTTTTGAGAGAAGCATATCTTCTTCAGTGTTAAAAATATGTTTCTCTCGTGTGTCATAGGGAATGTTCTAGTTACATTGCATATTTCTTTTTTTTTTTTTTTTTAATATCCTGCCCACTCTACTCGGTTATCCTTGAGAAGAGAGAGGGTTTTAGGTGATAGCTATGTGGTACCCAGTCTTTGGGTCTGTAATCATATTCCACATTTTTACAGTTTTCTCATTCCTTTTTGTTGCTGTTCTGATATTTGACTTTAGATCTCTTTCTTTGGGGAAGGTCACTTTGGTGTCCGAAGGAGAACTGGGCCCGTTTAGGGGCTGCTAGAGGATGTTTTTTGTTATGCTTGACAAGTATGCAGTGCCCTTCCTCCTGAGTGGAGCTGATCAGTGATCGACAAATGAATGGTCTCTTTCCATCTGGTTGTCACACAGGCGAAAACGACGGTGCCGTTTGAACACTTAGTTTCTCAGACTCCCAGGGGACAACAGAATGTGTATATGAGTTGGCATGCCCAAATGCAAATGATTTCTATTGATACCTAATGTATGTAAATTTATGCTGCTTGGTTGACAAAGACATTATGAATGATACTGTTTCTCAATAGTGTTATATAACTGAAATTTTTGTTTTATAGTCACAATGGTGAAGTACAATTCCTGCTGAATTTCTGTGACATTTCCAACAGCTCCAAAGCTGGCTATGGGGCTGTCGCACCAGAGATGGAAGATTCCACATCTTCCAGAGTGAGTGAGTGTGTGCCTCTCTCCTGAAGGCCTTGACTGTCTTCTCCCCACGTGGAAATGCCCTGATGAGGGCAGGGTGAAAGTGGATGGTCAGGGTGGTGCGATGACTCAGCAGAGAAGAGGGGGTCTTAGTCCAGTTTGTGGGGGCGGGGCGTGGCACTGAGACAAGGGACTGCTTTGGAAAAGTTATCTTTTCCTTGTTAACATTGAGTCCTTCTTTTCTCCTTCTGGCAATTACATTACATCTCAAATTCAGGGACAGAGAATCCAGACAGGTTGTGAGAGAGAAGGGTTTCGTCAGTAGAGTTGGTGAGATCGGGCCCCGTGTGCCTGGTGAACCCTGCTCAGCCCTGGTGGGGGACGTTGGCACTGGGCCGTGCTTCACCTAGTGGTCATGACAGTGGTATTAGCCCTGCTTCTGCTATCTTCACCTCTGCTCTCCCCTGAGCCCTGACCGTGGCGTCTCCCCATCTGGCAGTTAACCCACCTAAGGACTGTGTGCCCACCCTTGCTGAGCCGGGCTCTGGGGCAAGCTGCCCGTTGGGTAGATGTCCCTGCCCTCCCAACCATGCCACTAGCCTGGCAGGAGAGGCTGGTGGCCAGTGTGCTTCCTGCAGGACCTGAACTTTTGCTGGGCCTGGAACCATAATCAGGCGTTAGGTAGCCTGCAACAAAGCCTAATGCACAAAAGAGCCCTCTGGGATATTTGCCGAGTAAATGGGAGAATGAATGATAGCAGGAGGTGAGACTCTTCTAGATCGGGGACTAAGTACTTGAGCCCAAGGAGGGGCTGAGTAAATGGGAGAATGAATGATAGCAGGAGGTGAGACTCTTCTAGAACGGGGACCAAGTACCTGAGCCCAAGGTGGGACTGAGTAAATGAGAGAATGAATGATAGCAGGAGGTGAGACTCTTCTAGAATGGGGACTAAGTACCTGAGCCCAAGGTGGGGCTGAGTAAATGAGAGAATGAATGATAGCAGGAGGTGAGACTTCTAGAATGGCAGCTAAGTACCTGAGCCCAAGAGGGGAGACTGGTTGCATGCAGAAAGATAAGAGAGCGCAGGGCTCTGGAGGGCTGTGCCCAGTGGGTGATTCTCCAGCTTGGGGTGGGGCAGTTTTGGGCTCTTTGTCCGTATGGCTGGGAGAGAAATGAGCATGTGGAATAAAGAGTCCTAGCCTTGCTCTGCGAGGACGGGAAGGCTTGCTCGAGAGCAGCTTTATGATTTCTGCAATAGAGGGGATTTCTGCAAGAGGAGATTGTTGTGTTTGCTTTTCCCCCCATCATTCACTGAAGGTCTCCCTGGCCTGTTCCAGCACTGGGCGTTTACTCATGTGAGTGAAGAACATCCTGGATTTCTAGGCATTCACAGTTTCACATGGTTCATCTGTGTAAACAGATGAGTAAACAAACAATTACAGTATGGTTTGATAAATATGGTAAGATGCAGAGGCAGTTGCTATGGCAACTCCAAGTCACTCATGACATCCTGTGAGAGCCAATAGGCTTGCTTGCTCAGGGTCTTCTTGTAGGGGACCCAGCGGAGGAGTGATGGTGAATGGTAGCCTACCACTCAGATGAGCCTGCTGCTGTGTGCCTGGGTCAGCCCTGACCCCAGCAAATGGGTTTGCCCATGCAGAAGTCTTAACAGCAGCCGTGGGCTGAGCCCGGGCCCTGGGATGTCTCTAGCACAAGCAAGAAAAATCTGCGCTGGGACCGATTCCCCAGAGGGCAGTCCTCTGTGGGGTGCTCTCCCTGGGTAGATGCAGCCTCGTGAAGGGGAGGGGTGGCGGGGACAGAGAGCAGCTTCGGCACACTGACCTGGGTTCTGCCAAGAACCAGGATGCTAAATATAGTCCCCGTGTCTCCTGAGCTACTGGGCAAAGAGGATGTTTCTTGTTTCCCATCTAGTCTGGGAGTGAGGGCAGGTATGGGAGAAGCAGAGTAAGTTTTCCCCCCTATTTAGGGTCGATTACCAGGAAAGCATCTGCATTTCATAATCAATGGAAGAATCCTTTCAATCAGATCAGGCAGACATACCAGGGTCTTGACTAGAACGTGGAGAAGGCAGTGGCATCTCTATGGTGGGGACAAAACGATCTCTGTGCAGAGTCCGCTGTCTGCGCTCCAAGTGTGGACCACAGGGTTCATGGGGGCCCAGCTGTCCATGCTCCGAGGGTGGACCATGGGGTCTGTGAGGCCCGGCTGGCCAGTGCTCCGACCAGGGACCCCGGGGTTTCGTGGGGCCCGGGCATTGTGTGTGGAGGTGGGGGGGGTGGTCCTTGGCTAGTTCCAGTGGCAGGGGACAGGTCAGCTTGCTGCCTCCTGACAGCACAATCACCTGCCCGTTTTTAGAGAAATCAGGTTGCTCTGTGGTTGCGTGTCACTTTCCTGAGCCTCTGACTTCCTGTTTCCTCTTATATACCAGTCTAGCGGGAGGAACTCCTCTTCCAGCCGTAGGGCAGGTGGGCGGCATTCCATCTGCTGGAAGGATTTTTCTGGTATGACTCTGCACCTCCCATCCCTCCAGCCAGGACTCGCCACTTCCAGGAGGCAGGTGACAGTGTCCCCTTGACTCCCAACTGGGCTACCAGGCTCTGTGACTTGACCTGTGATCCCTTCTTCCTCACTGCCTCCTCTTGCTCTGGGATGTGTGTGGAGTCACATCTAACTTTGAGCTCCATTTGGATGGCATCGCCGACTCAGTGGACATGAGCTTGAGTAAACTCTGGGAGTTGGTGAAGGACAGGGAAGCCTGGTGTGCTGCAGTCCATGGGGTCGCAAAGAGTCGGACACGACTGAGCCACTGAACTGAACTGAGGGGCATCTGGTGTGGTTGCGGCCTTGGCTTCATATAAACGTGAGTTTGAGTCACAAAGCAGGCTTGCCGTCTGCTGAGTGCGTGCCAGTCGCCAGGATCTGGTGAAGGAGTTACTGTTGCTGGTGCTCGGTCAGCGTCTCCCTCGTTTTTCTTAGAGTGAAAGTCCCTTGATGAGGGACCCTGTATTGTCTTCCTGACCCAACCCCGCCACCCTGCTCCCCGACTCCACGCTGCCTCCCGGGGACTCTACTTCAGAACCTTTCCTCACCATTTATTCTGCCCAGAACCATCTTCTTTCCTCACTGCTCATCTGCACGGTTCACCCTCTTACCTCTTTTAAATAAACATCACCTTCTCGATGTCCTACCCTGATCACCATTTAAACCAGCTCCCTGCTGCCAGCCCCCCTGACCATCTCTTTTCCCTACAGCTCTTAGCGCCTCATAGTGTAGGACATAACTTAGTTGTTATGAAAGTGGAAAGTGAAAGTAAAGTCACTGAGTCGTGTCCGACTCATGGACCACATGGACTACATGGACTGTAGCCTACAAGGCTCCTCAGTCCATGGAATTTTCCAGGCAAGAGTGCTAGGGTGGGTTGCCATTTCCTTCTCCAGGGGATCTTCCCGACCCAAGGATCAAACCTGGGTCTCCCACACTGCAGGCAGACACTTTACCATCTGAGCCACCAAGGAATCCCCAGTTGTTATCGTTTTAATTTACTTTCTAATCCCTCTTCCCTTCATTAGATCATCAGCTCCATGGGGGCAGGGATTCCTGGCTCTTTCAGTTAATGATGCATCTCCAGTGCTCAGAATTGTGCCTTGTGCCTGGCACACAGTCCATTAATAGTACACATTTGTTGAATGAATAAAACTGGCCAGCAAGTACAATTTGGATTGCGGGAAGTGAAACACATGATCCTGGAGTGCTGGTGCTGTTGGTTCATAGAAATCTTGTTTCTTGGGAATTCTTTGGCGGCCCAGCAGTTAGGGCTTTTCCAAGCCAAGGGCCGGGGTTTGATCCCTTGGTGGGGAAACTAGGATCTTGGAAGCTGTGTGGTAGGGCTCCCCACTCCTCCCCAAAGAAATCTTGTTTCTCTGGCTATAGTGAAGACACTTGATTCTTAGAGGGTAGTGCTTGAAAAGTTTTATTAGTGAATGAAGATCCCTGGAAAAGTAAGAACATGTTTGGGTGACTCAGTTCCACAGGGCTTGAGGCTGCTGTTTGCCTGTGGGGGTTCAGATCCAGGGTTAGAAATGTGCCCAGTCTCTCTCTGTATCCATCTCCAGACCGGCTCTGGGATTCCCTGTATGTTTCCAGATTGCTGCTTAGTAGGAGTGGAGAGTGTGGCTCCTTATTTCTTTTACTCAGTGGATCCAAAGTAGTTTGGTGTTAGAGTAATTCACAGACACAGCTTTAAAACTGTGAGTCAATTAATTATTGTCCAGAGAGTAGGATTGCTTTGGTGACAGTGATCTGATGTCTATGTGACAGTTATCACAAAGGCTGGAATTGTGTTGGGACCTTGAAGAGTCTTATCAGATGGTAAAGGTTGAGAAGCAATGGTTACCACCTGTCCTATCTCACCCTGTTTTCTGGTTTGGACTGTTGCCTTGTGGAAATTTATTTATTAGTAATATTAAGGCCTCCAAAATAAACATTCTCAGAACAGTTGCCAGGATTACAGGGTTATTGTGATGAGAGGCTGGTCTGCTTTTTGAACTTCTTTCTTTTGTAGGCCCTGGTCATTTTTTTTTTTACTGTTGATAAACTCTTTTCAGAGAAACCATATGAATTTTTCAGATTTCCCTCTCTTAGTAACATGACACTTCTAAAACTAGTATGGTGGCCTGGGACCCATAGTTTTGCAGGAATGACAAGATGGATGAGACGTGGTTCGTGCCTAAGAGGAGCTTATGTTATCCCTGAGCCTGTGCAGTGATTAGAGCCTCTGCTTTGAAGCCACTTGGACCTGGACTCCACCACTGATTTCATCTGTTAATGCATGTGTTAAATCTGTTTAGTCCTTACAACAACTGTGTGGGTAGTAGGTACTGTTGTCATCCCCACGTTTAAAGAGGAAACTGGGACACAGAGATTAGGTCCCTTTCCTAAGATCATTGAGCTAGGCACTCACAAAGCTGGAATCTCCACCCCAGATACTCTGACTTTTTGAGTCCATGCTTCTCGTCGTGACACTCTGCTGCCTCCCAGCTTCCTACCAAGCTTGAGCTTCCTAAATCCATACAATGGAAGAACTGGTCATAACGCTGCCTGGGTGCAGGATTGGTGTGAGAATTAAGTGAGAAAACCCCTGTTAGAACACTCAGCCTATTGCGTGGTGAGGGCCTGTGGCAGCTGGCGCTGCTACTCCAGCCTGGCGGAGGGAGATAAGATGGTACACAAATTATGCTCATGGAAAGTAACGTGTGTTAAGTGTCCTCGAAGAGCACTGATAACAGAGATGATTCCTGGGAGGCCTTAGTTGGAGGACAGACTTGGCACCACCCGGGCACTGGCCATCAGGACGGCAGGCGCCGTCCCGTTTGATTAGCTCCTGGAGCTAACTGGGGCTCTCATCGGTTACCAAGCCCAGGGTTGGACTAGATGGGAGATGCCACAGGGTGGAGGAAAGGTGGGTCTGTTGGGAGGAATCAGAGGGTTGGACTCTTGAGCAGGAGTGAGGGGAAGGCTGACCAGCGCGGTGGGGCCAGGAGGGCCCACTTCCGGCCTTGTGAATGCTTAATTAGCTTTGCATGTTGTCCTTCTGTTCCCTCTCTTTGGAAGTTTTCTCCCACACCTTCCTTCCAGTGGATTTCTAGAAATACCCTATTTTTCATGACTCACTGACAGAGCACATCCTGTTTGGGGAAGTCCTGGGGGAGGCGTTTCAGGACAGTGTGAAGGGTGCTGCCCGTGATATATGGTGCAGGCACCAGACGGCTCTGCTTTTCTGAAGCAGAAAACCTCCAGAAAACCCTCCCTGCCATGTACCCGTCTGAGCTTTTCCACATGTGGGGTTTCAGTGCCTTGACCTGATTGTGCCCACTGAATCTCCCTCCTTGTGTTGTAGGCAGGGACCTATGTGTGGCTGGCTGCAGCGTGACTGATGACGGGATTAATGGAATTCGATACGGGGCCTGAAGTTTGAACCTGACTGCATCCGGTGACCTTCTGAACCAAGCGGATGGCCCCACTTGTGCACCAGGGAGGCCGTGGCGGAGCCTGTGCCCGCTGCCCTGGACCGAGTTGCTTGCAGAGCGTTGTTGAGAGAATTAGAGAAATGGGGACGGCCTCTCAGGGCACACAGCACACACCGGCCCTTCCCTTGGATAGTCTGATTTTACCATGAACTGCTGCTATTCCAGTTTTTTTATTATTGGCCTTCCTCCTCCTAAGAGAGGCCGGATGTTTTAAATCATCCTGCCGTGGCTGTCTTCTATATGGCCCAAGGCCTTCTGGCAAGCTGATTGGAGAGCTCAATACATTGGTGGTGAAATAATAGAAAAAGAAATAGGAGAGGCTGAACTTGAGCTGTGAAGAGGGCTGGGGTCTGGGGCTGGCCTGGTTTAGATGGGAGGAGTGTGCACTGGTGTGGGAGGGGCTGGTCGCTGTGATGTGGGGCTGGACCCAGGGCTAGTGGCAACGTGTGAGGAGCCAGTCAGATTGTTTTGTTGGAGACTCTGAACCCTGAGGGCGGCCGTGGTGGTGGGGTACCTGGCATGGGGTGCAGAATAGGGGCTGATGATGCCCTCCCGTGAATGGTGAGGGCGGTCGGATTAAGCTGGCACAGGGCCGCTCGGCCCGGACAGGTTTGCCTCCTAGACATGCTGGATGGCTTCGGCTGGGGCGGGGCGGGGTGCTGCTGGTGTCCAGTGCGTGGAGGTCAGGGATGCTCCTGAACCCCCTCCAGTGTGCAGGGCGGCTCCTGGGTGTTATGAGTGCTGCGCCCAGGACTGCAGGGCTGGAAGGTTGTCAGGTCCTGGGAGACTTGGGGGACTCAGTGTCCAGCTATCTGTACCCCTGGAGACTCTTGCTTCCCCTGGTGAGATGAGGGAGGGTCTTGGTGGGCCTGAGTTTCTTCTTAAATTGGGACAGGATGAAGACGGTTTAGGAATTCTCATAAGCTAAAGCTTAATCAAGTGCCGTGAAGTGAGGATCATGATTTCAGGGCACTTGGATGTATTAAGTCGATCAAGACCTTCAAAGGATTGCATTAAAGTGCTGATCCTCTTAAACTCCTGGCATGTTCTCATCTCTCCCTGTGTTATTCTTTCTGTCCTTTAACCTTGTGCTGTGCAGAATACTAAATGACCTCCTTTGGGGTATAGTTTTATACCTTACTTTTATGATATGAAGATTAATAAAATTAAAACTGCCTTAGTACTGATATAAAGAGCTTGAATTTCATTTACTTTTATAATTATCTGCACTTAAAAAAATCTTAATTCAGTATCTGTAAAAATAGGAAGACTTTTCGCTAGAGAGGTAAAAGGAAGCATAAAGATTGATGAATAAAAAAAAGGCAACTCATTACCCCATTATTGTGTATGTATATGTAGCTGTGAGAGTTACATGATACATTTTGCTTTTTTTTGGAATGCCCTGCCTGTAAAATTTGGAATTATAATTTATTTTCAGCAGAATTAAAATCCTTTTTTTCCTCTTTTCTTTCTCCTTTTCTGTGACAGATAAAAAGTGTTTATTTGCTTCTGAGAATGTATTGACTCTGATTTATCTCTCATTTAAAGTTCTGCCTTAAGCTGAAGAGCTTAGACTTTATCCTGTTTGTGTAGGGAGGTGTGGCCAGCTTTTGAGCAAAAGGACAGGGACAGGGCAAGGTCTGAGTCAGAAAGAGCCCTTGGAGGCTGGAAGCAGAGAGACAGGCTGGCCAGGGAGAGGCTGGTGAGAGAAGAGGATGAGGTCTGAGCCTGGGCCAGAGCCAGGGATTGGGGAGGAAACAGACGAGAGGGACAAGTCTCAGTGACCTCTTGGCTGCGGAGGCTGAGGAAGAGGTGGGAAGTCAGGAAAACACCCAAATTTCTGGCTTGCGTGGGTAGAATCTTCTTAAAAAAAGAAGCGGGGGGAGGGGGGAATCCCTGCTTTGTACCTGCTTTGATTGTTCATGTTGCTTTCTGGCTCTGGCTTTTCAAAAGTGAAAACAGCGTCATGTCTTGGGGCTAGATGGAGACCTTTCATACTTGACTGTGAATTTTGGATTAGAAGGTGATGTCTTTGGAAAGAGGAGGATGCTTCTGCTGTTAGGAAGTCCCCGTTTGGTCTGTCCGCTGTGTGATTGGAACGCCGGATTCTGAGCCTCCAGGAGTTTGGGAACCGGTCTTGCTCTTCTGGTGCAGGGCACATAGCACACACAGTAGGCAGGCACCCAGCGTCTGCCTTTGATTTGAGGAGTGGCTGTCCGGACAAGTGGACGGTCAGAGAGAGTTTGAAAAAAGGGGTCTTACACCTATTCCCAAGTAAAAGCGAGCGGTAAGACTGAGGAGGTCCCGGGTGGTGTGTGGCGTCCTGTGTCTCCTTGTGGTCCCGCGTGTGCAGTTCCGTGGCAGGCGTGAAGCCCAGACGGCGTCTTGCATGGCTGTCTCATGTTCTCTGTCATTTTTTCCTCTTCTCCTGCAACTGGGCAGTGGTGAGTGAGTAGCCCTTGCCTTTGACCCTGGGTTCGAATCCAGGTTCCAGCACTCCTGGTATTGCTCCTGGACAGGCTGCTTAGGGGTCTTTCACACGCACTGTCTACTGATGATGCACACGAACTGCGGGTTCAAGTTACACAGTGTGGCTTTGTGTTTGTTCCATCTTTAAAACATAAAACTCATCTCCTTCTGGTCTTTGGTAGAAACTTCTGTGTTCTCTTGGACTAGTCACTCCTCCTCTGTTTGGAGCCTCTGTCTGCTTGCCTGTGACACCAGAGAGCTAGACTAGGGGCCCTGGAGATGCGAAACATTTGGGTCCTGATGTTCCAGGTCTTTGTCAACACCCATCCTCCGAGCAGCCACGCTCAGTCCCCTTCTAAAGCTGTGTCCCTCCTGATCACGTTTGCCCTCGTGTGGAGGTTGTTTTATCCCTGCGTTACTTAAAAGTGTCTTTCTCAAGAGCCTTTTCTGATTTATAAGTCAGAAACCCCCCCTCAAGGCAGGGAAACCGCAGAGCTTGAAGCATTTCAGGTCTTGTAAGTACAGCGTTGTGTCCCAGTGGGGAGGACGGTGCAGGCCTGCAGCCTGCAAGCAAGGAGTGGCTGAGTGTTTCCTGTTGTGGTCAGCTTTATTGTGATGTGATTTACATGTAGTGAAATGTACCACCTTTAAGAGTACAATTCAGTGAACGCTGACAGATAGTCATGTAATCATCACCACAATTACGATGTAAAACTTCTATCACCTCCCCAAAAGTTTCCTCCTGTTTCAGATTAACGTATTGGTGGTTCTTGTAGCTTTTTTGTAGGTTCCTTAGCATTTTCTGCACAGATGATCATGTCATCTGTGAATAACAAGTGTTAGCTCCTTCCTTTACTGTTTGTCTTATTTTTTTCCTGCTTTACGCACTGCTGGGTGCTTCAGTGGAACGTCAAGCCGTCATGGCAGGGCAGTGGGCATCTCTGACTCGCTCCCGATCTTAAGGGGAAAGCGTTCATTCTCTCACTGTGAAGCATGACGTAGCTGCAGGTGTCTTCTGTAAGCCCATTATCAGCTTCTCTTCTATTTCTGGTTTGCTAAGGATTTTCCGACATGAATGGGTGTTTAATTTTGTCAGATGCTTTTTCTGCATCGATTGAAATGACCATATGGTTTTCCTTTTTTAGCTTGTTAAAAAGTGGTAAGTTCCATTACATTTTTAACGTTGTGACTACCCTTTGGTATGGAAGCCTTATGTGTAGGGTAAGCACAGATTTTGTGTCATATTGGGATCTGAGGATTAGCTGCACTTCATTTTTTGATTGTTTTTCTCTTCCATTATGGTTTATTATAAGATATTGAATATAATTCTCTGCTATACGGTAGGACCTTGTTTTTCTATTCTATATATAGTAGCTTGTGTATCTGCTAGTCCCTAACTTCTACTTCATCCCTCCTCCACCCCTTTCCCCTCTTTAGTAAACGTAACTTTGTTTTTCTTTGTCTCTGTCAGCAGGTGTCCAGGAGCATATTTTATCAATATTAAGCAGCGATGTTGATACTGCAGAATTTGGGTGGAACTGTTGGCATGTAAAACATTCTTTACTTGCCTAATAGTTTTCAGTGAAAGGTTTTTTGGTAAGCCATCACCTATTGCCACTGTGTATGCTAAGCTACGGTTGAGTTCCTTATACACAGTTGGAGTTGGCTATATACATACGTACTTGAAAATGAAACTGATTTAAGTAAGTGCTCATGCCTTCACAGGAAAGTGTCCCATAATTTTCCTGTTGTGGACACAGTCAACATTTAACATTTACTAAGCACCCACATCATGCCAGACACCCTGCTAAAACACAGAAAGGGAGACGAGAGAAAGACCTCAAAGAATGAGTTCAGCAGGCACAAACAGGGTTGAGGGCTGGCGGACACAGGATTCCCTGGTGGCTGTGTTCGAGTCCAAATAAGTTTAATGTTTCAGGCTGCCTATTACACTGATCGAGAACTTTGTTACTGGACAGACACGTGTGAATTTTAAGCCTGATTCTGCCGTTAGCTCTGTACTTCTGGGCAAGGTGGTTTTTCTTGTTTAGCCCTAGTTTCTTTGTATGAAACAAAGGAGATGAAGGTACAATGGGTATTTCACAGGTGTTTAGTGTGTGTGTGTTTCTTGTCTTGGAAGTGAGGCGAGAGGTCTGTGCTCTATGCTGGAATGAACGTTATTTTTTTGGCCAGACAGTAGTGATGGGTGTTCTGTTTGAGCTGGGATCTCATGGGAGCCTGTTTCGGTGGTTTACAAGTAAAATCTGCTCTGGCCTGGATCTTGGGAAGTGCAGGCTCAGTTCCTCGTTCAGACTGTCAAGTGCCCTTGCAGCATGCAACCCAGTGCCAGCACATGGGTCAGGCAAGGTAAATATGTTTGCTGAATCAGCACAGCAAGGTTTTACAGTAGCCTCTGGAGATCTGCTTTTCTAAGTCTTTCCTTCTGGAAGGATCAGACCTTAGGAGGTTGGATGCTACACATGGTGACCAGTCCCAGCTCTCTAGCATCTGTGTCCAGTATGGTGGTGGTGGGTGCTTGACGGTCGTGCAGCCTGACCTGGAATGAACGTCTTGTGTTGAACAGAGCCTGGCTTCTATTTTCTGAGCCTTCTGTTTGAAGCCTTTGGAGAGAATAGCTGGTGGCTAGATCATTGTTGGCCTTCCCCAGTGGCTCAGTGGTAAAGAATCTCCCTGCAGTGCAGGAGATACGGGTTTGTTCCCTGGGTGGGGAAGATCCCCTGGAGGAGGGCATTGGCAACCCACTCCAGTATTCTTGCCCGGGAAATCTCATGGACAGAGGAGCCTGGCTGGCTATAGTCCATGGGGTTACAAAGAGTTGGACACGACTTAGCAACTAACCAACAATAACAAAGATCATTGTTAGGAGTGGATCCAAAAGCCTGTGTCTCTTTATAGTTCCAGGGTCGATCAAAGAGAGAATTCACAGCTGATCACCATCTTATTATCTTTTTTTTTTTTTCCTGTTTCCTTTTCTGTTTCAACTTTCTTTCTTTTCCTACCTCTTTTAAGGAGGAGAATTGCCCTCTGCAGGGCAGCATGATATTGGGGAAGCAGCTTTTGATTGTATAACGATTGTCAGATGAGACTTTACATGTATTCAGACCATTAGATATGAGACCTTGAGAGTATTAGTTGCTTGGGTATAACTGAGGCCCAGTAACATAAAAATCAAATTTTTGCTCATACGAGATGCATAAGTGGCCTTGTGTATTTTCTTTATTCTGGCCTACCCTCAGTAATGACTTCAGGTATAATGGAGAAAAGGCATATGAATTAATAAAAGTTTGTACTTTGACTTCCATCAACAGGAATGTTTTGCCCCAGTGAGCCTTGAAAAATTCTACCATGCGTATTTTTGTTCACAAATTATAATCACAGTTGGTGAAGGAACTCAGATGGAAAATGTGACTAAATCAGAAAAGGAACTGTTGAAATGATATTTTTTTAAAAAGCATCTGCTTACTGTGTCATGCAGATGAATTTTAACTAAAATACTTTCAAGATCTAGTTAGGTGGAAAATCAAAGATATACTCTATTTTTCAGGGAGGTAGAGTCCACTTGGAGAAATGGAAGCTTGTTATGTTTGTAGATAGAGTAATTGGAGGCAGAATGAATGGGTAGGCAGGTCACTCTGGTGTGTATTTATTCATTCATTCACTTGTTCGTTTACTCATCAAGCCATTTGATTGTATACTGTGCTAATTGCTGAGAATTGTATAGACATGGACCTTGCAAGGCTCACAATCTGGTTGTAAGGGACAGAGGTATAATCTGGAAATAATGTGGTAAAAATAGCCAGCAGACTTTGTTCCCCAAAATGAAAAGTGGTCCATGTGTGTCAGTTTTTAGGAAACATGTATATGAAGTTTGCTTTTGGGAATTAGTGGAAAATTTACATAAGTTTATCATTAAAGAATTTGAAGCTGCTCTGCTGCTAAGTCGCTTCAGTTGTGTCTGACTCTTTGCGACTCCATAGACGGCAGCTTAACAAGCCATTAAGATTAGGATTAAGAAAATTACTAGTTAATCAATGAATATAGTGAAGTTGCAGGATATAAAATTAATACCCAGAAATCCCTTGCTTTCCTCTACAATAACAATGAAAACTCAGAAAGAGAAGTTATTATGAAACAGCCCCATTGCCCACTGCAGCAAAAAGAATAAAATACCTAGGAATAGACCTGCCTATAGAAATAAAAGGCCTATATGCAGGAAACTATAAGACATTGATGAAAGAAATCAAAGATGACACAAACAGATGGGGAGATACACCATGTTCTTGGATTGGTATTTTTCACAGAACTAGAACAAAAAAATTCACAATTTGTATGGAAACACAAAAGACCCCGAACAACCAAGGCAGTCTTGAGAAAGAAGAAGGAGCTGGACTTCAAGTGGACACTTGACTGTGATGTAGAAGGTCAAGACAGGAAACATACAGGCCCAGGAAGGTTAGTTTCTACCTCTCATTGCAGGTGTGGCTGGGGCAGTTTCCTTTGTTTCACAGTCTGCAGACTATAGGGCTTCCCTGGTGGCTCAGATGGTAAAGAGTCTGTCTGCAGTGTGGGAGACGCAGGTTCAATCCCTGGGTCGGGAAGATCCCCTGGAGAAGGAAATGGGAACCCACTCCAGCATCCTTGCCTGGAGAATCCCATGGACAGTGGAGCCTGGTGGGCTACAGTCCATGGGGTCACAAAGAGTCGGACATGTCTGACGGCTTCCCTTTCACTGCAGACTGTCAGGAGGCTCAAGTCTCATAATGTGTGTTACACGTCTCTTCCAGTGTGCAGCTGTGGTCAGGATTCAGTACTTAGGTGGTGATGATGATATTATTGTTATTAATAGAGATTTTGGGAACTAGGTTGATTTTCATACAAAGAGCAGGAATCCTCCTGGACAAAAGCTTCTGGTCTGAGAAAGACTAGTACTGCCTCTGTTGGGGAGGATGTTTTCCTAGATCCTTTGATGACTTTGGGGTGGTTGTGCTGCTGCTGCTGCTGCTCCTTGACATCTCGGGTTGGGGGCGTGGTCCTGCCTGAACCAGAGCTGGCCTGCAGGACCAGTGTATCCTGGGCCTGCTCGGTCACTCACCATGCTCAGTGTGGAGCGTTCTGTAAACACAAGCCCTAAAAGATGAGCCATACATTTATATTGCGGCATTTCTTGAAGTAACGGCAGTTAACCTCCTTTAACACAGTTGCTACGTCTTTTTGCACGTGTTGCTCACGTATCGCGTCTTCCTGACTTCCCTATCTGGACGCACCGCTCTTCACTGTTGTGTACTCCTGGGGAGCTGTGCACCAGCAGTGAGCAGAGGACACAGGGGGCCCTGCCCTGGGGAGCCCAGTGATGCTCTTGCTTTGCAGTTGGCTCTATCTGACGCATCATGCCCGCGTGTTATCACTTCTTGTGTCTACTGGGGTGACTCTGGACCCTCCAAGGGTGCAGAGACTTTGTTTCTTGTTCTCTGATTTTTACTTATTTATTTTTGGCTGTGTTGGATCTTTGCTGCTGCACTTGGGTTTTCTCTAGTTGCCGTGAGTGGGGGCTACTCTCTACTTGCGGTGCGCAGGCCTCCCATCGGTGGCTTCTCTTGTTGCAGAGCACCCGGGCTCTAGGAGCACAGGCTTCTGTTATTGTGGTGCACGAGCTTAGCTGCCCCGAGGCACTTGGGACCTTAGTTCCCAGACCAGGAATTGAACATGTACCGTGCATTGGCTGGTGGATTCCTAACCACTGGACCACCGGGAAAAGTCCAGAGACTTCGTTTCTGTTTGCCGTCAGCTCCCTGGTGCTCTGAACAAAGCCAGAAACATGACCGGGGTCACAGTAAATATTGATGGTTGGGGCCCAGGTGCAAGAAGAGTGAGCCCCACCTTTGACTCGCTGATAGAACTTATTAATACAAGTAGTGTGTGGAGGAGACGGTTATTTAAGTTTAGTGAAAGGACCACAGGGTTGTGTCCTGGGGCAGGATGGAGCTCTGGACTGGGGGCAGTGGGTCTGCTCCTCAGAAACTGCTTGACTTTGGACAACACTTCCCATTTGTGAGCAAAAAAATTGGATGGGATTCTCTGTAAGTCTCTTCAGACTCACCCTCCCTGCTCATTTAGCATAGGCAGATTTAACCACCGTTCAAGGTACACGTGTTTTTTCAGTAACGCAGATGCTGCTGAGCAGGTGAGCAGTGTGAAACTTTTAATCCTTCAGCTGTATGTAAGGTTTCATCCTGGGTCCAGAATTCTTTTAAAAAAGTGAAAGTGCCTTCAATTCAGTAATCTTCAGTACTGTATGCCTTGCTCGTTCCTCCTTTCCCCATGTTCTTGATCCTTCCTTTACATCCCAGTCATTCAGCCACTGTGGCACCCCTGTATGGGAAACGCTTGTCCCCGGGAAGGCCTGGTATGCAAGCGGCGTGTGCTGAACCATCAGCTAGTGGGGGTTTTCATTGAGGAGACAGCTCTTTGCCTGGCAGCACTTCATCTGTTCTCGAGTTTTGATGGCACAGGCTGCAGGGGCCGGGTGTTGAGGAGGCAGCCGCTGGGAGCCTTGATGAGGCTGAAGTCTCTGCTGTCAGTTGGGGGAAACCTCCTTGTGCTTTGAGCTTCCCTGGTGGCTCAGACGGTAAAGAATCTGCCTACCATGCAAGAGACCTGGGTTTGATCTCTGGGTTGGGAAGATGCCCTGGAAAAGGGAATGGCTACCCAGTCCAGTATTCTGGCCTGGAGAATTCCATGGACAGAGGAGCCTGGCAGGCTACAGTTCAAGCAGTTGCAAAGAGTTGGACAGGACTGAGTGACTTTCGCCACCACCTTCTGCTCTGGGGGAGAGGCACCACCTCAGCACAGCTCCACATCACCAGGTGCCTCAGGTGGGGAGTCTCAGATGGTCCCCTGTCCTCCTCTGCTCCAGGTGATTGATGGTTTAGCCTTTGCTTCCCTGATAGAACATCAGCCTCAGGGACCTTATTCTTCAGGTGCTACTGTCGTCGCTTTTGATTCCGGTGCTTCTGTGGGTTTGTTGGCTGCTTCCCTGGTGGCTCAGACGGTAAAAGTATCTGTTTGCAATGTGGGAGACCCAGGTTCGATCCCTGGGTTGGGAAGATCCCCTGGAGAAGGAAATGGCACTCGACTCCGGTGTTCTGGCCTGGAGAATTCCATGGACGGAGGAGCCTGGTGGGCTACAGTCCACAGGGTTGCAGAGAGTCAGACACGACTGAGCGACTTCACTTTCACTTTCTCTGAGAAGGGTCTTTAAGGGAGTGTGAGACGGCAGAAGGAGCCTGGGGGGGGAGCTATGGTGGAAGGAACCTGGAGGGGCGCTGGTGTTTGTGTTTCCGGGTTCAGAGCTCACCTCCACTGCTCTCTGTCTCGTGTGTATCCGTCTTAAAAGCTCAGCCTGGCCCTCAGCGTCCTCATTCTGCAGTTTGGGAATGGTACTAAGTCACTTGTTAGATGAAGTGGTGTCCGAGAGCACAGGGCCAGCAGCAGGCACAGAGCAGGTGCTCGGGGCGCGGGCGCTGCTCCTGCTACTGCTGCACGTGCCAGCAGCGGCCGTCCTCGCCTGGCCTGTCTCCTCTTCACTGCACGCGGCAGGTGTCCTCAGGTTAAAGCCTGGCGCTCAGCTGGGCTGATCCAGAAACTGTCCCTCTCTGGGCCCGGTGCCCCCTCTGCTCCCCACAGACACATGGACACACGCTCACTCATACATACTCACTCTCACACATATTCACACACTCACACTCACTGTCACACACATACTCACACATACATTCACTCTCACACATACACTCTTACACACATTCTATCTCACACACTCACAAACACATGCAGTTTCTCACACACTCACTTTCTCACACACACAAACTGACATACACACACTCACACTCACATACACACACATTCACTCTCACACACATGCTAAAGTTTCTCACACACACTTACACACACTCACACATTCTCACACACACACAAACTCTCTGAAACACACTCTCACCCACACACTCGCATGCTCACAATACATTTACTCTCACACACACTCTCGCTCACTCTCACACCCACTCACACTCGCATACTCACACTCACATACACTCTGGCTCACACACACACACACACTCACACTACCCATACACACTCTTACATACTATCTCACACTCACACACATGCACTCACACACACATGCACAGTTTCTCACACACACAGTCTTCACACACTCTCACACAGTCTTCACACACTCTCACACACACACACTCACTTTTTCACACACACACATTCACTCACACACACATACACACACTCTTACACACTCACATACTGTCTCACACACGTGCACAGTTTCTCAGACACACACTCACACTCATACACACACACACACATTCTCTCTCTCTCTCTGTGATAACCTTTTTGTGACGTGTCCCCTAGCTCTTAGGCGCAGTCTTGCCCCACGCGTCTAGGGGTCAGACACTTAGCAAACCCTCCCGCCTGAAACAGGTCCAGGAACCGGAAGTCAACAGAAGAGGCCTCGGCTCAGCAGTCCTGGAGTCCAGGCCGGCCGAGAGGGCGGAGGATGGCGGCTAAGGGCAGAGAGGACGTGGCGCGCAGGCGGGGCTGTGGCGTGGTGCCCGGAGGCCCTGCTTCCCACACGACCGTCCAGGTGTTACAGGCCAGGCGGTCTTTGCTGCTCCCAGCGAGCCTGAGCATTAAGCAGAATTGTGCTCCATTCTCTAAGAAAACAGGACAATAGAAAATTTGTTTCTCTGCAATTTCCAACCAAGATAAGTTTTTTTTTTTAACTTTTTTCTTTAGTTTTATGTTTATTTTTTTGAAGTTTTAAAGCTAAAACTTTTTAGTTAAAAAAAAAAAACTTTTGTTTTTTTTCCGTGTCATTTTTTACCCCCAGATAATCAATTTATGTAGAACTCTTAGTTTTCAACTGTGAGGAAATGTTAGACCGTGGGCTGTGGAGTCACAGTCCAAGGTGTGACTCTTGATGACTTCTTCCACCTACTTGCTAAGTGACCCAGTGAAAGCTAATTGTTTAGCCTCAGTTTCTTCTTCTCTGAAACAAAGATAATGCCCCTAGCTCAGAGGGTTCCCAGGAGAATTCATGACACACTGAGCAGAAGGCATCAGTTGCGGGTGATTGGTAGGTATGGGAATTTTCTCTGTTTCCCTGGCATTCACTGTTTCTGGCTGTAACACCCACCCCGAAGTCTACTAGTCAGTTACTTGGTGAATCTTCCTGGACCGTTTAACATGTAGGTTGTGTCTTTCAGTTAGATTAGAAGTCCCTTACGGTCAGGGACCCTGAATCCAGGGATGAAGTTTGTGTTAAATAATGCCATTCTTTGTGATCTATCCACTCCCATGTGCATAGAGGCGTAGACTCTTAGAATTCAAGTCTAGAAAAAACTCCACGCTAGCATTCCTGTGGACAGTGGCAAGTTTTCCAATGAGCCATCCCAGGCTGGGGCTGCGGAGTTGACCATTGGCCAAGGCCACACAGACAGTGGTGGAGCCAGGTTGGCCCCGGGGTGTCCTGCATGACCCAGTTTTCTTCCCTCTTTACGACCGATGGGGGCCTAATGCCTTGTTCTTCTGCTGTGAGGTTTTGGGCTCAACATCCTGCTCTAAGAGCACCTTAAATGTGGAGTGACCCTGGCATGAACTTGGCCTGCACAGCAGGTCTGTGGCTTCACCCTGCCCCTTAACCCTCTCTCTGTCTACTCCATCTGCCCCTGGGTCTCCAAAGTGGGTGGCAGAGCTTTCTGCACGTAGCAATTTTCATGTCTGTGATGGTTGTGGCGTCTATAGGGTTACATAGTTATACACTTGAACCACACATTCAGGCTCGCCTTGTGCTCAGATGGGGAGGGGTTTGCGGGGATGTTGTTGGCTGTGTCTGCCACACACACTCCCTGGGGGCCTGCTGGCAGTGTGCCCTAGAAGTGCCTTGCTGAGGTCATGGGGAGAACCCCTGGGAGGAAATGATAGGTGTCACGTGCCTGCCCATTGGGCCTTTGGGGGATGGGGCAGCACCAGTGGTGCCGTGAGGCCCAGAGGTGGACACTGCAGGCGTGCTGAGTCCCACCGGTGGCCTGCCTCCAAGGGCCAAGTGGAGTTGGCCACCCTGCTCCTACAGAGGAGGCCAGGACCTCCCTGAGGGCCCTGGTCACAGAGGAGGCGCCCTGGAAACCCCTCTGCCAACCTCTGGCTTCTCATTTGGGCTGGTTCTATGTGGGCTCTATGAAGGGAATGTGGGCCCGTCAGCCTGGGTGCTGTGGGGGAGGGAAGGCAGAAGCTGGGGGTCACACCCAAGTTACACCTCCTCTCCCTTATGGAGGAAATGTACTTCATCTCCTGAGCTTCAGTTTCACTGTCTATTGTTGGTCATTCACTCAGCGTGTCCAGCTCTTTGTGACCCCATGGACTGCAGCATGCCAGGCTTCCCTGTCCTTCACCATCTTCCAGAGTTTGTTCAAACTCATGTCCATTGAGTCGGTGATGCCATCCAACCATCTCATCCTCTGTCGTCCCCTTCTCCGCCTGCCTTCAAACTTTCACTATCTATAAAATGAGGGAAGTAGCACCTACATTAACTACCTCCAGGGTTGTTATGAAGCTGAAATGGTACACGTGGTCTCTCTCCTTGGGGCTGAACCTCCATCCATCCTCATCACTTCTAGCGTTTAGCTTGCTGCCAGACACAAGTGGGCATTTAAGGTTTGTTGACTAGCATTCTGTAATCTGCAGGGTATGCTGCACACATGGTGGTGGTTCCTCGTAATTCAGCCGCTGGTGTTTAACCACAGACTCTTTGGTTGGTCAGGGGAAGGGGCAGGAAATGCCAGGCAGTCTCATTGCATCCTCCTTTCTAGAGTCCTGGCAACTCCCAGTGCCACGCACGACTCTGGGGATGTCAGGCCCGGGGCCCTGTGCAGCGGTCATGGTCTCAGTCTTAATCATTTAACACACTTTAGAATGTGTGAAGTGTTAACCCATCCCACGGCTGGTCTGAAAGGATGTGTGGACATCGCCTGATTCCCCGAGGAGAGATACAGCGTGGTGTGTTTTTGTCTAAACTAGTCCACAAATAGCCACCAGACACGGTTGGAAAGCAGTAAGCTGTAGCAGAGAGATTAACCGTGGCCAGTCCAGCGAGAGAACTGGCAGGAAGGAAGGGTGACCTGTCAGGGCCACGGATGGGCCTGGGCTGAACTGAAGGGCTTGAAGAACAGGAAGTGCGAGCCAGCATCTCTCATTTTCTCCTTTCCTTAATTTTTTTTTCCATTAGTTAACCTGTCTAGTTCACCAAGTTTCTCTCAGTGTTTTGTAATGAGCCAGACTGTATGCTTGGCATGTACAGACAGGGAGACATTTGCATGTGGCCTGTAGAACATGGCCCTCAGGGAAGGGCTGGAAGGAAAGCTGTCCCCAGTGTCAGACAGCCGGTAACACTCCCTGCTCAGATGCTGACCGGAGGTGCTGTTGCCTGTGGGCAGGGGAGCAGATAGATGCCTGAGGCCATAGTGTTGGAACTGCATTGGAGTTCAGGTAATTGAGGAACCGGTGACCCTAGGAGTTGATCTTAAAGGCCTTTGGAAGGTACTTGAAGAACTGAGGGCTCATGCAGATGTGAGATTTATTAATACCTCCACCCCTAAGGTGACTGCTGGCTGACATCTCCATGTTGGGAGCTTGACCTTCTGATGAGTCGTACTGACACACACTTGACTTTTTCCCCTCTTTTGAGAAGTCCAAGCCAGGGGAATACATTTTTAGTTAGAAATTAAGTTTTGCTCTTACCAAGGGTTTGTATGTTTGCATTAGGATTGATTATTCACAATATTAATGATCAGTCTACTCTGTTGAGATCCTTGAGCAGGATTCTCTGTTACCCTGGAAAATTAATCCATTATGTCAGGTGCATTTGGCTTCCCTGGTAGCTCGGAGGGTAAAGTGTCTGCCTGCAGTGCAGGAGACCCGGGTTTGATCCCTGGGTCGGGAAGATGCCCTGGAGAAGGAAATGGCAACCCACTCCAGTATTCTTGCCTGGGGAATCCCATGGACAGAGGAACCTGATAGTCCACAGGGTTGCAAAGAGTCGACACGACTGAGTGACTTCACTTCACTTCACGTGCATTTGAATGCACTTATAGTCCCTCCTTGGAAAGATGGATAGCTGAAATGCAAACTGCCTTAAAGACAGTAGTTTCGTTGACTCTTTTGTCTGGGACCTCAGAGGAGAAGTGACTTGTCTCGGGCCACGATATGAGTAGGTGACAGAACCTGCCCGTGCCTTTTCCCAGCCATTGTGCCCACCCTTGGTTTGCACAGTCCATCATTCCTGTCCCTGTAATAAATGTAGACTGGGCTGCCCAGCTTCTACTAGCAGAACGTTTATGGACGCTTGCAGCTCTAGTACTCTTGCCTGGCAAATCCCATGGATGGAGGAGCCTGGTGGGCTGCAGTCCATGGGGTCGCTAAGAGTCGGACACGACTGAGCGACTTCACTTTCACTTTTCACTTTCATGCATTGGAGAAAGAAATGGCAACCCACTCCAATATTCTTGCCTGGAGAATCCCAGGGACGGGGGAGCCTGGCGGGCTGCCATCTGTGGGGTCGCACGACTGTGGACACGACTGAAGCAACTTAGCAGCAGCAGCAGCAGCTTCTGCAGGTTTCTTGAGAAACAATACACATTTTGTATCTTAGCCTTTTGGAGGGATAGTAAATACTTCACATGTTAGCTTTAAAAGCAGATAGCATTCTGGTCTGAGAAACGTAGGATATCTACTTTTATATCATCTGGGATGGCAGCTGCAGTGGGCGTGTGTCCTGAGCAGGGCAGGTTGGGAGGGTGAGTTAGGGGTGGAGAGGAGAATGAGGACTGACCGGGGGTCCTGCAGGCGGGAGGGGGCCTCTCCCCTGGGCTGTGGGAACCAGTCCCCTGCTCTCTCTCTCTCTGACTCTGTCAGCTGGGGTTTAGTTTTCTTTGGATAGAGAACAAAGAAAGTAAAACGAATGGTCTGAAGCCCTTCCTTGGGGAGAAATACTCACATCCCCAGATGCTGAAAATAAACAGGCTCTGAGACCCCCGGCAGCCGCCTCAGTCCGCCGAGAGCTGTCTTGCCTTTGGCTGCCTGTCCCTTCCCCCAGGTCCAGCCGCATCCCGCCAGCTCGCCTGGCTCTGTGGCTGCCTCTTCCTGCCAAGCTGCTGGCTCCTCTGAAACCTCACCTTTCACTTCTCCCTGACCTGGCCGGTCCCACATTTTTGTCAAAGCCACATCTCCACTCCACAGCTTGCTTCCCCTGCTTCCTGTGTGAGAGGGTGCCGTCTGGGGCAGAGTGGTTCAGAGGGAGGAAGAAGGAGTAAGGCCCTCTGTCCCCTGGCGGTCCTCCTCTCTGGTCCCAGGGTTGCTCCCGACTGGGTTCAGTTTGCTTTCCAACGTGGTGGAAGCCGTCTTCCACTGTGTATGTGTTTAGCAGAGGTTTCTGTTCTTTGGATGAACTCATCTGATGCCTTGTCTGTAAAGCAGCCCTGCCGTGTCCCAGGCTGGGGGTGCTGATGGTGAATTCACCCTGCGCCCTCTTTTCAGCTCTCACACCCCTGAAGGGTTCTGCACGCTCCTAAGATTAAATGGAGCAGGGAGCAGGGGGCCCCTGGTGTCGACCCACCTGTAGGCTTCCTGGCGCCAGAAGCCCCATTTGGAGCGCCATGGCTGCGGGCAGGCTTGATGCCCTCACGCCCCGGGCACCTCAGCTTCACCCCTTACACAAGCGTCTGCCCAGTGTTCGTACAAGCTCTGTCCATCACTCCTTACAGATGACCACCCTTATGTTCTGGGGTGGAGCACCCTGGGGAACAAGCCCATCCAGACCCCAGCTGTGAGTGCAGGGTCCTGGGGTCTGGTATCCTCCATGCCATCTGGGGAGGGGCATGGACTTCCAGTAGTTGGCCCCCTTGGGCCCCGTTGTTCTTACCCTAAGTGGACCGAGGCCAGGTCTCCCAAAGCAGCCACCAGGCCCTGTGCAGCCCTGGGTCTGTCCCAGCAGTGACCAGCCACGTGATCCGCACACGGGGCTGGGCTGTGCAACAGGAGTCCAGCGAGCATGTGTACTGATTTACATTTTCACGCTGCTGCGAGGAGGCTCTGTATGTGGCAGGTGTCTCTGGGACCTCAACAAGCTGGCTGGTTCCTTCCTTCCTCCTCCTGGGTTTCCCTCCTCCCTCCTTCCTGCCTCATCACAGGGCAGGGTGCCAGGCCTTTGGGATGGGAAACAGGAACCAAGAAGTGGAAGATCAAGACATGGCCAGATAGTGGTCCTCTCTCTGAGCTTCCCCTGGAAAAGCCTGGAGTCGATGGTGGAACTAGGCAAGCCCGCCACCTGCCTTCAGGCCCCGCCTACCCCTCCTCGGCTCTTGGAAGATTCTGGAACCCCAGACTGGTTATACCCGTGGTCTGGGCAGGTGTGCCCCTGCACCAGGATGAGCTTAGAGGAAGGGGCTTAAAACGAAGCCCAGGGAGCAGGGTGCAAGAGCAGTGATTTCCCAGCGTTAGGGAAGGTGCGTGTAGAAGCTTGCTAAGCTCCCTGTCCACTCTGGAACTCTGGACGCCCAGCTGTCAGCACACAGGGTTGGGGGCGCAGTTCTGGAAGCTTGCTCCTTAGCTTGCAGAACAAAGTCTGTCTTTATGACCCTTGTCTGCACACGGGGCCCGGAAACAAAACATCTCCAGTCCTCCCTGCCCCGTTTGTGTTGCCAGCATGGCATTCGTGTGGCTTGCTCCTGTGCCCCCAGGCTGACCTCACTCCCAGCCACCCCTGCTGCTTTTTCTGCATGGCCAGGCCTGCGGTGCCGGATCCACACCCGTTCCCCACCCCGCTTCCTGCAGGGGTGTGCTGGCAACTTCTGGGATAAGGTCCCTTCTGTTTGTGAGCAGAGCACTGTGGGAGGTGTTGGGGGACCTGGGCCAGGCCCTCCCCCCACCCCTCATCTGTCTGGGAACAGGGCACCAGGGCCAGGTGCCTTTCATTGCTTCTGGTGGATTGTAGCTCTCTTTCCAAAATTTGCCTTTCCCTTTTAGCTCCTCAGATCTCCCAGAACCCACCCCCCAGTAAAAATCAGGATGGGGAGCACTTTATAAAGCTGAGTTCACATCATCTGTTTCGTTTCTCTGCATTAGTGATTCTGGTAAGGCCTGTGTTGGGGGCTGGCTTTCCAGGGAGAGGGTCCATGGGGAGCCTGTGGATACTCAGTCCTTCAGCCTTACATGCCTCAGCGCCCTTCTTTGTTATCCTGGTCTTTGTACATGGTCTCTGTTCTTTTCTACTTAGTGGCTTCAGTTGTGTGACCCAGTTGGCATCAGTCATCCTAACAAGTCTAGACTTGGATCCTAGGAGGGTACTGTCGTGTGTGAGGCTACCCCCCTAGTTGGGCATTTGTGGCTCTTTCCCATTTTTTTCTCAGCAACAGCTACACCTTTAAACATAATCTAAATCCCTGAACACAGTCTAATTTTGTCCATCTAAAAAAAAATTTATGGTATCATATTGCACATTTACTTTTGCAAATTGCATCTTTAATATTTTTGTGAATTTTCATTTGTGTTCTGTGTGGGCAAAGTTTGCTCGTTTCCATCACTGTGTAGCATTCTGTTATATGTATATACTACAGTTCATCCGTTTTCCCATTGATAGGTGTTTGGTTTTGCCCAGTCTTCAGCTCCTTGGAAGCGTGCCACGAACATCTCTGTATATATCTTCCAATGCAGATATTCACATACTATGAGTAAGTTTGATTTATTAGGCAACACCAAAGTTCGACCTTCTGGTTTGTCCTCATGCACACTTTGCACACAGCTGTGATCCAGCTTGGCTATTTATTTGATCTTTATTCTTCATGACACCTGCTATTCTCCTAGCCTCTGCTTTATTCCCTGGAGGAGGGCAATCCATTATTGCTCTCACTTTAAACCGAGCCTGCAGGCCACAGTGCATTTCTGTGCTTCCCAAAAGGCTTCTGGAAATATTTGACACTGTCATTAATGTTCTCTGTGACTTCAGAAGTCAGGTCAAACGTGCGATGAGGCAAAGCCACCATCTCGATGTCTGTAAAACCCTTTTTTGGGAAAGCTGTCCTTAGGGCACAGGTCTGCGCATTGTTTTGTTTTGCTATTTGGTCTTCTGTCCTCAAATCTGTCATTTCCTCTCCAGTTGGTCCTTCTTGAAAGGACTGAGGGGACAGGAGATGGGTCAGGCTTGGATCGTGGCCTGAATGGGGAGGCCTGTGGTCCGCTGTCCTCTAGGGCAGCAGCTCTGGTTTCCAACAATAGGCCAGGCCATTGCCACCCTTGCTGGCTCCAGTTGTGACCTTAGGGAGCTGGGAGTGAAGCTGGCCCTCCAGGTCAGGGCAGGAGAAGCAGGGCGCCTGACGGTGCTGGAGAAACGTTTCTGTGGATCTGCAAGTCAGGGGTCAGCAGAGTTTATCTGCAAAGGGCCAGGTAGTAAATATTTCAGGCTTTTCAGCCCCAGAGGCAAAATTGAGAAAACTGTGTACATGCTTAGATAATAAGAGATAAAATAAATTTCCACAAAACTTTTTTATTAATAAAAATCAAAATATAATAATGATGATGAAGTATAGTTCTTTTGGTTTTGTTGTTGCTGATCATTCAATCTCTAAGTCATGTCTGACTCTTTGTGACCCCATGAACTGCAGCATGCCAGACTCCCTTGTCCTTCACTATCTCCTGGAGTTTACTCACATTCATGTCCGTTAAGTCGGTGATGCTATCTAATCATCTCATTCTCTGCCATCCTCTTCTCTTTTTGCCTTCAGTCTTTCCCAGCATCAGAGTCTTTTTCCAATGAATCGCTTCTTCGCATCAGGTGGCCAAGGTATTGGAGCTTCAGCTTCAACATCAGCCCTTCCCATGAATATTCAGGGTTGATTTCCTTTAGGGTTGACTAGTTTGATCTCCTTGCTGTCCAAGGGATGCTTAAGGGTCTTCTTCAGCATCGCAGTTTGAGAGCATCAGTTCTTCAGTGCTTAGCCTTCTTTATGGTTTTTTGGTAATGCAGGTCTACTAATGAGAAGAGTGGAATTCCTTCTGGGAGGATGACATTTCTCTCTCTCACTTTCTTTCTTTTTTTTCTTACTCATTTATTTAATTGAAGTATAGTTGATGTATGAACCTTTCTTTTAATGGAGGTCAAAGTTAGTATCCCACATCACCCCATCATCACATAGATTGGACAGATCCTTGGCTCATAGCCGCCTGTAAACAGACTGAGGAGCGGACATGCCTGTCGACCCTGGATGCCCGAGGCTGGCCTCAGACAGCCTTGAGGTGTGGTCCCACAGTCCAGCATCAGGACGAGGGTGCCTTTGTACCAGAATGGAGGTCCCCATAGAGCCCTGGAAACAGGCATGTCCCATGGTGATGTTGGTACCAAGCTCACCGAGGGAAGAGGGCATGGGCCCCTAAGTGCTCCCAGTGTTTTATGGGGCAGCTCTGGAGGGTGGCACACAGAGGGACCTGCAGAGAAGAGGAGAAGCATCAAGGGCAACCTGCTTGGAAATGGTCTCTGGTCCATGACCGGAGCTCCAGGGAAAAGGGAGCGAGGCTGAGGAGTTGACTCTGTAATTTTACTCTAAATATTCATCTGTGGCCGGTGGCTGCCATCCTGGACAGCATGGGTCTGCAAAGAAGTGTGTGCATCCTCCCGGGAAGATGTCCTTTCCCACGCTGCACACAGCCCTGGACCAGCCGTGGACTCAGAGGAGAGCTGCTTCCGTGAATAAATAAGAGCTGTGGCTATTAATACAACAGTTTAGGGGATCAAAAGAGAGGCCTTAAAAGTGCTTGTGGACAGATGTTTATTTTCCTCTGAAATATCTGAGACACATCCCCACAGCCTTGTTTATGTGATAAATTTACTCTGTGAATTTGCTTTATAAACTAAAGGTCAGCTGTGGTCCGGCTCCTCAGAATTAATGAGCTTTGGCCAGACGTAGGCTGTTGCACGATGCCTGCTGAGGGCTGTATTGTCCATTATATTTTTGCTTGTTTATAGTTTTTACATGCAAATTCTGGTTGTAATTACAGCTTTTTTCCCCCTCTTTTCCTGAGCTCGTGTAGATTTTAGAGAGGGTAGGGTGTGGGTGAGGGTGTGATCTGGTTAGAAATCTCAGCCTAATTGGTAGAAGCTTTTGGGTCCTTGAAACTCTCAAATTTTATTATTTTTGTTCTAAGATTCCTGTGCTGTTTTTATATATAAATGACAAAGGCTTTTTCCTGTACTCAAGTCTTGATCACTTGAACTTCTGACCACGTTCAACCTTAATTATCTGTAAATATGCCCCATAATGAGGGGTGTGTTTTTGAGTGGGGCGGTAATTGCATTTCCCTCTTGTAATTTTAATTAAAAATTACCTCTACAGCCCACCTCACCTTTACTTCCAGGCTCTTCCTAATAGACTGGAAAAGCAGCTGTTACTGCTTATCTGCTCTTTTCTGAGTTCAGGAAACAGCATGGCCCTTTAATGATAAGGTGAGGATTCCATGGGGCGGCATATTTTTACAAGACTTTGAATGATCAGGGAGGGGTGTGTCCCACAGTATAACCTGGGAGGAGAATGTCAGAGTTTAACCTTGTGATAAAGTGCGTTTCCTCTGCTGTCAGCTTTCCACACTGAAGTTCCCATTTTTTTCAGTATGATCGAGCCAAAGCCTTTGGACAGATTACACTCTTGGAGGACCAGCAGCTGGAAAGTTGAAGCCTGGTTGAGAGTAGATCTCGGTGGCCACTCACAGACCTTTCCAGCGTGTCTGCTGCCCTGCCTTGACCTTCCCACTGTGGGACCCAGCTGGTTCCCCACCTTTGGGTGGGCTTTCCCTGAATCCACTCCCCTGCCTGCCCAGATCTGTGTTCTCACTGAGTCCCCATGACCTTCTCCTCCCCTCTGCCCTCTGCCAAGAAGACTTCAGTGGCTGCTCCTTGTCTGTCCTTAAAAGAGAACATTAAAGAAACAGTAAATTTAGTTTTATTTATATTTTACTTAGCCTACTATGTCCAAAGCAGCATCACTTTAAGGTGTGCCATGAGCCACATTTCCATGCTCAGCAGACACTTGGGCCTGGTAGATACCCTACGAGACAGCATCCATATTGAGGCAGAGCTGGTCAAGTAGAAAAACAGGTCAAGCTCAATCCTGGACCCCTGGCTGTGGTCACAGTTAATTTGTGTTTATTTCGGCATTGAGTTGCTAGATTATAAACTCCATGAAGGCAGGGGCAGGTCCTGTTTTGCGCACCATCATATCTGTATAATGTAGCTCATATTCAGCTCGTGGTAGGTACTCAGTAAATCTTCAGTTCAGTCGCTCAGTCACATCCAACTCTTTGCGACCTCATGGACTGCAGCATGCCAGGCCTCCCTGTCCATCACCAACTCCCGGACCTTGCTCAAACTTATGTTCATTGAGTTGGTGATTCCATCCAACATCTCATCCTCTGTTGTCCCCTTCTCCTCCCACCTTCAATCTTTCCTAGCATTAGGGTCTTTTCCAATGAGTCAGTTCTTAAGCATAGAACTCGGTAGGAGAAGCTGTGAGGAACACCCAGATGACCCATCCAAGAAGATTTTGAGGAGGAAGAGGTACCTCTAAACCAATCAAACCAGATTCAGCGTGGAAGCTGAGGGTCACGAGGAGGAAGGGAGAGTGTTCTGGGTGGTGGGGGGAGGAGGTGTACAGTATTTGGAAGCCAAGAGAAGGTAGCAGGTTGATGGGAGCTTCATTAGTTCATTGTAACGGAAGTTCAGGGTGCAGGTTCATCAAGCTTGGCCGAAGAGCTGAGATGTTGTCCTAGGACCTCCTGGGCAGGGAGCAGTCCCTCCGACTCTTGTGAGTTTCTGTCTTCTGTGCAGAATGTTTTCAACCTTCACACCTCCTATCACACAGAAGGGGTTAATATGAATACTGGCTGACTTTCAGTGTTTCCATGTAGTCTGACCAGGCTGCTGTTGATGCCTTCTGCTGTCTGTGGGAAGCTTTAGAAAGAGAAGCAGGTTTTATTATTTGAAGGCAAGTCAGACTCTTTGCACACTTTTCTACACAGCGTAGTGGTAAAGAATCCACCTGCCAAGGCAGGAGACACGAGTTCCCTCCCTGGGTGGGGAAGACCCCCTGGAGGAGGGCATGGCAACGCACTCCAGTATTCTTACTTGGAGAATCCCATGGACAGAGGAGCCTGGCAGGCTACAGTACCTGGGGTTCAAAGAGCTGGACGTGACTAAGCATGCAGGCACAACAGATTCTTTTCTAGTGATTCCAAAGTCTGGGCAGGACCAAATTCTCTCGAGACACTAGGTGAGATGTTGAGTAGAACAGATGTGTTTTTCAGTGGTGGCCCCTTATGTGGGGATTGGGCCCTTCGGAGCTTTTGATGCCTGTATTGAACCTGTGTCTTTGTATGTGAGAGCCGTGTTCTCTGACACAGCATTGTCCAAGCTTCGGGAAGTAGGGTTTCTGACACAGCCCTGAGCAAACCCTGTCTTCTTGCTGGCCCTGGGGACCCTGGGAGTTGGTGCATGTGTGGGCAGTAAAAATTGATGAAATTTTGTGAGATAGTTCAGTAGTGATTTTCATGGGTTATTGGCTGTTTCCAAATCTCTTTTTATATCTCAAGGGAAAGTCAGGAATGGATTAGAGATGACCTCCTGGCAAAATAAAAGCTAATTCTCTATAATTATGTTTACTGTCTTATATTAGTCCCTGCCTACTCTTGCCTACAAAATATTGGAAAACAACACTTTTTTATTGCATCCTTTCTTTGTATTTAACCACTCTGTCAAATATCTGGTGCCTTAGGATCAGTTTTCTGTGTAAAATTGTCAGCAGCGGTCACATCTGTTTTTAGCATCCAGCAAAAAATAGTCATTGCTGCGTTAGAACTAGGACTTATGAAGCAGGTGTTGAAAAGGGCTTTCCCGGTGGCTCAGTGGTAAAGAATCCACCTGCCAAGCAGGAGATGTGGGCTTAGACCCTGGGTCAGGAAGATCCCCTGGAGAAGGGAATGGCTACCCATTCCAGTATTCGTGCCTAAAGAATCCTATGGACAGAGGAGCCTGGTGGGCTACAGTCCATGGGGTCCCAATAGTCAGACATGACTGAGCAACTGAGCTCACGTTGAAAACAGATTCAAGAGGAGATTCAGGAAGGCCAGACGTCCAGGATCTGTCTCTCTGGGCAGAGGTGTGCTCTGTGTAAGGTGATCTGTCATTGTCCTTTTTTGATCAACTCAAAATGAGTAACAAGTACTATTATTGATTATCTATTGTATACCAGATATTAGGCTGGCTACTTCCCTGCAAGTGTGCGTTAAGTCTTCACGAAAGTCCTGTGTTTGGTGTCCCTGTCCTTGTGTACAAATGCTTTTTCTCTCCCATCACAAAAAGTGACACCCCTTGCTCTTCTGTAGAGTTTCGTTGGGATAAAAGGACATTTTACCCCTGTGTCTTTTGTGATTAAAACTCCAGGTATGATTAGTCATTGAACAAATATTATTTGAGCGCTTACTATGTGCTAGGCATCGTAAGAGCTGTATACACCTATGGTGTGGTGGTTGGTCCAGGCCCTAGCAGGCTGGCACGTCACTGGGCCTGGCTGGTTCATAGGGATAAACTGAGGGTTGGTGGAAGCAGAGTTGCTCCAGGCTGACTCGCTACACTGCAGGAGGCCACTATCCAGCGGGCACAGTGATCAGAGACAACTCGGGTGTGGCAAGGCAATGGCTTTTAGGGACCACCTTGCCTCCCCACCGCACTGAGCCCTGGTCCCAGGGAGATGGCCCCAGACCACCTTCCTCGTGGCTCTCGTGTGACTGTCCTCTGTAGCTGTGATCTAAGCTCAAGCGTGTGTTAATGAGTATATTCTCTGTATTTTAGGCCTTGGACGTGGACCGGATGGTTCTCTACAAAATGAAGAAATCCGTGAAAGCAATAAATATCTCTGGGCTGGGTGAGTATGCGTTCTTTTCTAGTTTTCTTTGTGAACAATTTTGCATTCGCAGTCTGGATATCATAATGTTAATTACCGAGAGTGAATAATCAACCAGACTTCTTTTTCTGGGTGTGCAAATTAGAGAGGTGAGTTGGGATGTGTCATTCTTAGACGCATGTGTGTTTCTTGTCCTCTGAAGTGCAGTTGAGTTTGCCGTGATCACCCTGTGTGAACAGCTTTGTCAGACTGGTTGTGGGGTGGACTCACTTCTGCCTCTGTTGTTTGGTTTGTGCTGTTTGTTAATTACTCCAGATGCCCTTCCATTTTCTCTCTTACCTGTCTTGTCTGGAAAGAAAATAAATAAAAAAGCATAATCAACTAATTTGATTGTAGGAATATTTGATCTAGACTTCATTATATGTTAAAAAAAAACATGGAACTTTTGACCTGAAAACAACGGGCTGCACGTATGTGGCGGGTCTGCTCCCTGCACCAGACCTTACAAATGATAGAAAACGTTTTTTAAGTCATTAAGTGACTGTGAAGTTTGACTCAGAAAGAAGAAGATGGCAGCCTCGGGGGACCAGCAGTTGTGAGGAATCCTGAGGAGGTTGGAGCAGGGCTGATGGTGGGCAGAGAGAAAGGCTGGCTGGTGGGAGACAAACACCGTTGCTGAGGGAGGCAGGTGCCCCGGGGGTGCCTACAGGCGGTGGCCTGGGAGGGGAGGGGCCCGGGCTGCGCCCCATGGAGCACCACGTTGTGCCCTTTACTGTCGTGGCCCCTCCCTTCAGGGAAGACGGTGACTGGAGCAGAGGGCAGGGAGTGCTGCTGGTGGTGTGGTGTCAGGAGGAGGGTTGTGAGACCTTCTGGAAGCGCAGGTCCCATGTGACACTCCCGTCCCCCAGCTCAAATGCAGGTGACCCTCGCAGGTCCCATGTAACAAGCCCCGTCCCCCAGCTCAAATACAGGTGACTGTTGCACAATGCTGGTTTGAGCTGCGCAGGTCCACCTACATGGGGATATTTTTCAGTAGCAGATTCGAATAAGGTCAATGGTTGGTTGACTCTGAGGATATGGAGGAACCGTGGATATAGAGGGCTGGCTATAAATTATACCCTGATTAATTCCCCGCCTTATTCAAGAGTCACCTATAAAACAGACTCAGAGAACAAACTTATGGTTTCCAGAGGGGGCAGATGGGGGAAGGAGACAGGGAGTTCGGGACGGACTGTACACACTGCCATAAAGACATTAAGAAAGAGTCCCCTGTCATGTGAGCACAGCTCTATTAGCTGCTCTGTCTCTCCTCCGGGGAGGGCTGTGCAGACTAAGACAGTGAAAAGAGTAGATTTCAGCTACAAAGATGATACTGCAGTTGAGAATAGCCAAGTATATTTAGGAACAGATTTAACAAAAGATAGGTAAGAAACTGACATTGAAAACTACAAAATGCTGCTGACAGAAACGAAAGAAGACCTAAATAAATGAAGAGGTGTGTGGTGTGTGCGGGGGTTGGAAGATAATACTGTTAAGATGTCATTGCTTCCCAAATTGATGTTACTATTCAATACAACCCTAATCAAAATGTCAGCAGGGGAACTGACAAGCTGATTCTAAAGTTTAACAAATGCTGCCAAAACAGCCAAGTATCTACCTGGGAACAAGGGAGCCACGACCCTCTCCCATCCCTTACACAAAATATTAATTTGAAATGGATCACAGATTTAAGTATAAAAGCAAAACCTACAAAACTTCTTGAAGAACACAGGAGGATATCTTTGCACCTTGGAGTAGGCAAAAGTTTCTTGGGTAGGGCAAAGAAAGCTATGAACGAAGAAAAAAAATGGATAGACTTCATCAAAATGAAAATCTAGCTTTCTCAGATAGTATCAAGAATAGCCTAACAGTTGAAGAGAAGCCGAAAATCTCATACTTGAAGAAACAGATTCAGTAAGGCAATCAAAGCAAGACTTTTCAGTAAGAATGAATGATTTGGATTATTCAAGGGGCTAGGGAGGTTATTCGGAGAAGGCAATGGCACCCCACTCCAGTACTCTTGCCTGGAAAATCCTATGGATGGAGGAGCCTGGTAGGCTGCGGTCCATGAGGTCACTAAGAGTCAGGCACGACTGAGCAACTTCACTTTTGCTTTTCACTTTCATACATTGGAGAAGGAAATGGCAACCCACTCCACTATTCTTGCCTGGAGAATCCCAGGAACGGGGGAGCCTGGCGGGCTGCCATCTATGGGGTCGCACAGAGTCGGACATGACTGAAGCGACTTAGCAGCAGCAGCAGGGAGGTTATTAAATTATTGAAATGGGCAAGTACTAGTGAAAAAGAACCAGTAAAAGGCTTGGAGTTTTTTTTTTTAAACAGCTTGTTGAAATGAAAACTAAAATTTGATAAATGGCAAGCTACACACATAAGAAGACGGAATTAGTGGGGCCCCATGTTATGTGAACACAAGGAGCTGAACAGATGGACACTGTGAAATAAAAATTAAGAGCCAATGAGAATAGATTCAAAAGAGTCAATATTAGCATCCACCTAAAAGGAGCTCCAGAAGAGGGAAAAGAGAATAGAAAGGGGGGAATTTTTTTTAACTGGTAGCTGAAAAAAAGTCCCTGCAACTAACTAAAGAAAGATTTCAGATCTCAGATTTAGAGAGTTCACTAAATTCTCAGGGAAACAAGTTTTATATAAATGTGTGTGTACTAATATCCACCCATACATATATGTATGGGTGGATATGTGTGCGTATCTCAAGACTTGTCCTCCTGTCGTGACATCAAGGATAAAGAGAAAATTAAAAATTTACCAAGATGGGGAGAAAAGCTTATCCATAGGAGAAAATATCTGTTGAGGAAAATAGGCTAAAAATGAATGTTGCAGAGTTTTGACTCTATAGATATTTCTCCTCCCTTTATTTTGCATACTTTATATGTTGTAATTATATTGATGTTTAGATGATTAGACAGGTGTTAATTGTTTACGACAAGTGCCAGATGAATGTGAAATAAGTTTAGGAAAGCCAAGAAGAGCTGGGAGTTAGGTTCCCCACTGAGCTGGTCCCCAACTAAACTGGAAAACTTTTTGGGCCTGGAGTTTGTGGCATAGGGCTGCTGTGCCCTGGAGCAAGCACTTGGCGTCTTTTAGCCCTGGCTTCCTTGTCTCTGAAATAGTGCATTTAGGTTTGGATGCGGATCAGTGGTCCTCAGCCGGAGTGATTTGCCACCATCAACACAACACACACACACTGACAACTGAAGAGTGTGTGTGTGTGTGTGTGTTTCGGGCATGCACACGTGCTGCTGCTGCTGCTGCTGCTAAGTCGCTTCAGTCGTGTCCAACTCTGTGCGACCCCATAGACGGCAGCCCACCGGCTCCCCCGTCCCTGGGATTCTCCAGGCAAGAACACTGGAGTGGGTTGCCATTTCCTTCTCTAATGCATGAAAGTGAAAAGTGAAAGTGAAGTTGCTCAGTCGTGTCCGACCCTCAGCTACCTCGTGGACTGCAGCCTTCCAGGCTTCTCCGTCCATGAGATTTTCCAGGCAAGAGTACTGGAATGGGGTCCCATTGCCTTCTCCGGCACACTTGGTACTGGTACCTAATGTTAGAGGCCAAGGATGCTGCTGAAGGGCTTGTGACACACAGGACAACCCCCAGCAAAGAATTATCTGGTCCCAAATGTCAGTAATGCAAGCTTGAGAAACCCCTGTCTAGGTCCTCACAGTCCTCTACAGCTCTCTTTTAAAATTCATTTTATTGAAGTATAATTGATTAACAATGTTGTGTTAAATTCTATGCAGCAAAATGAGTCAGATATACATATATACACATTCTTTTCCATGTTTTTTTTCCATTATGGTTTATCACAAGATATTGAAGGTAGTTTTCCCTGTGCTATACATAGTGGGACCTTGTTGTTTATCCTCGACAGCTTTTTGAAAACAAGCAACAAAAGAAAAAGAAAACCACCACCATGCTTAGCTTGCCAATATGTAGATGTTACCTGATTACCTGACAAGCATTTAATGAAAGAAAGAAGTGGAGTTTTCAGTGACTAACACCTCACTGGAAGTAAACATGTCGGGAAATTTTTATTAATTTTTTTTCCTATTAAAAGCAAACGTCAGAGACAAGAGCATAAAGCTTCCTCCACTTACTAGAGCCCTGACGTTTGCTGAAACAAGGGTTTTTCAATACCCAAAAAGGTGGTCACCCCTGAAAAAAAGCTTTTTCCTGGTTAAAGTGGGGAGTAGACAAAATAATGATCGTCTTATGTTTTTGAATGTTTCTGTGTACCTTGGTGTTCTATAACTTTACGCTCATCTTTGCAACACATGGTCCTTGTTTTACAAAGAGGACGCTGAGGGCAAAGGTTGCAGGGGTTCTCTGGATGCTCTGGAGCTCAGCCTCCTGCTGGCAGGGCTGTGATCAGTGGCCCCTCTACTGTGAGGCTGCCACTGTTGACCCTGGCAGGCTGTCTTCCAGACGTCAAGAAACCACTAAGAGATGGATGTCAATTTCTTTGACAAACAGCAGATTGCAAAAAGTATCTTAAGAGATTTTTAAAAATTGTGTTCACTTATAAACATTTGAGTTAATCATTTAAAGCTTGTGTAAAAGAGATATTTCATAGTCTGATCAGGTTCAAAAATGACCTTGAAGTCCTGCATTGAGAAGTTGTTCTGACCAGAAATAACGTGAAGTCATGCGCACACGTCTGCATGGCCTCTGCCCACCTCGAGGAAGGATTTTCCGTGGCACCCGGGGCCCGGCAGGGCAGCTTTTCAGCAAATGAGCATTAGGAGAGGAAGGTGTGTGCACTTTGGCGTCCGGAAGCTGCCTGTATGAATTGAACACCACTGGTGGCTGCTCCGCCTTTCTGACCTGTACTGCGGAACACATGCCTTAAACATCATGACCTGCCCCCGCCAGAGTCATTTTCTGAAGCACGACTCGGCGATGTCGCTTCTGTGCTCACAACTCTGCAGTGTTTCTTGGTTGTCCACATTGATGTCTGTGAAGTTCCAAAGCTTGAGAGAAATGAGGAAGGACATGCTTCTGTGGACTCCAAACATTTTAGGGAAATGGGACCAAAGCACGGGTGACAGGTTTCTCTTCCTGCGAAACTAGCCAAAAAGGGTAACATGCTAGAGTGGATTGTGAGGGGGAACTGGTCTTAACCTTTTCCAAATTCATTTGCTTATGAAACTGCCTCTGCCTCCCTGAACCTGCCCCCACCTCAAGCCTCAGCCCAGTCAGCAGGGCAGGAGACCAGACGCGATCCCAGCTCCTGGCATCCCCTGGACCCCAGATACCTGTGCAGAGCCCCTCCCGCCTCTCCGCCCCCTTCTTTGTGCGCCCGCAGCTCTCTGTGTGCCCCAGGTGCCACACTTTGTGACCTCTTTCCTCAGCACACCTCTTCCATCTGCTTGAAATGGCATTTTGCCACTTGGTCGGAAGGGAAACTGAGGCTTCAGGAGGTTGAGGCGTTTGCCTGGAGTTTTGACACGGTGTTCTGGGCACCAGCCTGTTCTTTCTGAAGCACCACACAGAGCAAGCTGACTGTCAGCCTGACCTTGCAAGGGGGACCTCTATTTTTGTGGCCTTTTACCCATCTTTACATCATGCCAAGTTTGAGTTATAAGGCTGTGAGTCTGAATTTTTTTTTTTTTAAAAGCCAGAGTACTGATCCTGGAATCTTTACTTCAGAGCAAGTGTTGTCTCCTTCAAAACAGTCACCCGAGGAAACCCTGTACCTTCTCATGTGAGCTGCTGACATCGTTCACAGCATTTTGGATCTCTTCTCTAGCACATTTTCTTGATTATATTTAGTGGGGGGATTTAAGGATAGATTAAACCGTTTTAGAACTAGATGTCAGAAGTAAGCCAGGCAGATTTAGTAAGGGTTTGAGCTGCTGGCGACGATTCGGTTAGGAGCGTTGTAACTGCTGTCCTTCTGGCTCTGAAGACAGTTCCAGGAGGAGTCAACACAGTGGTTTGGTCATCCTTGTTGTTGTTCAGTCGCTAAGCCCTGTCCAACTCTTTGGGACCCCACGAACTGCAGCACGCCAGGCTTCCCTTGTCTCTCGGAGTCTGCTCAGATTCATGTCCATAGAGTTGATGATGTCATCCAAACATCTCATCCTCTGTCATCCCCTTCTCCTCCTGCCCTCAATCTTTCCCAGCATCAGGGTCTTTTCCAGCGAGTCGGCTCTTTGCATCAGGTGGCCAAAGTATTGAAACTTCAGCATCTATCCTTCCAATGAATATTCAGAGCTGATTTCCTTAGGCAGGTAGGAAGAATGCTCATTTTATGCACTATTAGAAGAACAGTGAAGATAACGTAGTATTTATGCCTCATACTGCCGTATATCTTTTCCTGTCTCATGTTCCTTAATTTAGGTGCCAGAGGGACTTCTCTGCCAAGTTTCATGGTTGTGGTGGGTTGGCCCCATCTGACCTGAGGGCTCTCCCAGGCTGGCTGGTACCTCCTGCTGCAGGAATGTGTCACCTCCGTGTCTGTGCCCCGAGTGGCCCTGCTCCCGCTCTGTCCACACACTCTCCTGTCCCAGGCCTGCCCAGCCTTCCCCATCCAGCCAGGACCTGACACCGTACTGGCCTCCTTTCACTCTCTTGTACTAGCATCCCGTGGCTGCTGTAATTACCACAGGGTGCCTGAAAATGACAATGATTTATCTTCCAGCTCTGGAGATCAGGAGTCCAAGCTGATCTCACCAGGCTGAAATCGTACTGTGAGCTGGCTTCCTTCCCGGAGGCAGAGAGGTTTCCCTACCCTTTCCGGCTTCTAGAGGCCCCTGCGTTCCTCTGCTTGTGGCCTCCTTCCATCTTCAGAGCCAGCCACGGCTGGTGCAGGCTTTCTCATGCTCCATCACTGTCTGCCTCTGCCCGGGACTGCCATAACAGTGCCACCGGCTGCGGGGCTTAAATGTCAGACATTTGTCTCACAATTCTGGAGCCCGGAAGGCCAACAAGGTCAGGGCACTGGTGTGCTCATGTTCTTGTGAAGGCTCCCTTCCTGGCTTGCAGACGGTCATCTCTGCACGAGGTGGAGAGTGAGATGGAGAGTATAGGCGTGCTAGAGCTGTTGGGCTCTCTGGTGTGTCTTTTTCAGGACACTAATCCCATCTTGAGGCCCTGTCCCCCGGTCACATCTAAACCTAATCACTTCCCAAAGGACTGGCCCCTGAGTATCATCAAACTGGGCGTTCTGGCTTTGGGGGTGGGGGAGTGGCTCACAGCTCAGTCCCCAGCAACACTGCCTCTTCCCTCGTCCACCGGGATGATCCCAGATAAGCCTCCATGCTCAGCTGAGCTGATTAACAACTCGAATTCCATCTGCAACCTCAGATGGCAGCACACCCCACTGTCCCCACTCCAGGGATTAGGAGGTGGATGTCTTTGTGGGGGAGGAGACAGCGTTCTGCTGACCACACTTCCCCCTGAATTTTGAGTTTTGAGGTCAAAACTGAAAGAGACTAATATGCAGACTCTGTTCACTCTTTAAATCCTGCTGTTTATTGTTCCCTAAGAGTTTTATGTCAGTTGATCTTTGCCCTCCGATTAGATGACAAACCCTGAGGTCTCCATTCTGAGAGGCAGTGTGGTTTAATGGGTATCAGAATGCCGAAGGCCAAGTGGGTAGTGCTGCTCAGAAAGTCACTGGGAGTGTCGTTTACTATTCTGAGCCTCAGTTGCTGCACTTGTAGAATGAGAACATTAATATTTCATAGGCCTGAGATAACACGGAAAAGTGCGAGACATGATTCTGGACACACACGGTGAGGCAGGTGCAAGTGTACTTCTTGTGTGTTCCTTGCAGTGACCGGCATGGAGGCTGGCAGATACACAGTGCGTGCTGGTAATACTCATTGGTATATTGTTATGTTTCTCCTATAGGTTCTTACACTGTCCTCTTAGTGCAGGAGAGATAAACTTATAATCCTACTTTTCTAAAATCCTTTTTTAAAATTGGAGTATAGTTGCTTTACATCCCGTATCAGTTTCTGCTGTACAGCAGAGTGACTGGGAAATTTAGATCAACAGATTGCTTCCTTGAAATTAACATAGGTTTAATTAATAAGGGTCTCCCAGGTGGCTCAGGTGGTCAAGAATCTGCCCACCACGTGGGAGACCTGGGTCATATGTATACATATATCCTCTCTTTTTTGGATTTCCTTCCCATTTAGGTCACTGCAGAGCACTGAGTAGAGGTAAGCTTGCAGTTTTAGCTGTAAACAGGATTTATATAGATTTGTGTATGTAGAAGGGGAGGCAGTCGAGATGTCTCGGGGCAACCAGCTGTGCTATTTACAGCCTGTGAGCAAAGAATACATATCTACCCAGTAACCTCAGGATTGCCTCTTGGCCTGCAAAAGCTTTTAATATTTCTCTCTGGCTTTTAGGAAAAGTTTGCCGACCCTTGTCTCAGAACAGTGGTCCTGACATGTGAAAGTGCCCCAGACCCCTTTGCAGGTCTTGTAAAAGCCTAGGCTGCTGGTCTCTGCCTTCAGGAGTTTCTGGCTCAGTCAGTCCAGGATGGGGCCTGAGTATTTTCCACACGAATGAGTTCCCAGGTGATGCTGAAGCTGCTGGTCTTGAGAATACACCCCACCCCCACTTTAAACGTTGGACCATGTCCCCGTATATGCAAAACAATAACTTTCTCACACAGTAACAAGTATATTATGTTTGCTTCCAGTTTCCAAAAGGATAACAACACAGCTAGATGTATTTTCTAGATTGTCTTGTGTACAGGTTTATAAAAGCAGTTACTATGATGATTTGTTGAGAAACTGTTTCCACAGTAATCTTTCCCACCTAAAATAGAGTGCTATCTGACCTCTTAAAAAAAAAAAAAAGTTCATATTTATTCTAATCCTTTCTTAGTCTAGACTTTTTGCAATCTCTTTCTCAGCTCTTAGGTGCTTTTTCCCCCCCCCGGGAAGTTGACGCCAACGTTTTTCAGCTGTTTGACATATCAGTGGGTGGAAAATTCATCTTTATCGAAAAGGAAGCAACAGAAGATTTTCATTTTCACTTCTCTAGAATCCCTCTAGCTTAAAAGCTTGATGGAGCTATTTTTACCGAGAGTGAGATATTCCTTCTTTACCCTGTCTGAACATCCTAGAGAAATTGGCACATCCTTGAAATGAAAAATATAAAGAAAGAAACACTAATTTTTCTTCAGACCCTTATCATCTACTACCTACAAAAGAAAATGAGAGTTCAACTTTGTTTCTCTCTGTTATTTGCAATGCTAAAAAGAATGTGGCTGTTAACACAATTATTTTTATTACCATATCATAATTAGGATAGAACAATTCAAAAATATATGTTATTTAGGAAGTAAAATGTAATGTGCATTAAGCAGGTACTGTATCTGGCATGATTTTCCACTTGTTACATGAGAAAATAAGTTATAATCCTCAGTGTTTGTTAAGAATAAGGTGAAACTGGTATTTTGTTACTTTGTTGTGGCATTGAAACTGGAGCATGGAGTTTTTAGAAAGAAATTTGGCCATGCGTATCAAGAAAAAAGGGAAGCACTGACTCACTGGAAAAGACCCTGATACTTAGAAAGATTGAAGGCAAAAGGAGAGAAGGGTGGCAGAGGATGAGATGGTTAGATAGCATCAGTGAGTCAGTGGACATGAGGTTGAGCAAACTCCAGGAGATAGTGAAGGACAGGGAAGCCTGATGTGCTGCAGTCCATGGAGTTGCAAAGAGTCAGATGCAACTTCATGACTGAACAACAACTACATCAAGAAAAATAAAATCATTTTTGGGGAAAGGCACAAAGATGCTATTTGCATTACCTATCAACATGAAAACCTGAAAGCCTTCTATAACTAAGTCAGAATATAGCTCCTTGATGGAATAATGGTTATATAGC
Organism: Aepyceros melampus; assembly: GCA_006408695.1. Lineage (NCBI taxonomy): Eukaryota > Metazoa > Chordata > Mammalia > Artiodactyla > Bovidae > Aepyceros > Aepyceros melampus. The sequence continues at coordinate 93,899 of SJXQ01010446.1, forward strand.
AACATGAAGAAAAATGCTTATGGTGAAACTTTCAGACAATAAAACTGAGGCTACAAAATATGTGTATACCATTATCTGTGATTTGAAAAAGAATAGATTGTAACACACGATGATAAAGCAAAGAAAGTACATCTGTTGAAGTACTTTTATAAATGTAAGAATGGAAGCTATAATAATCTGACACTCATATATATAAAGTGTCATTTATAGGCCAAACCCTCTTCTGAATAAATACATTGAGTCCTCACACTGTGAGTTAGGTACTGTCATAACTCCATTGTAGATGAGGTCCCTGAGCCGAAGAGGAGTGACTGACCCGGGGCTGTGCAGCTGGCACTTAGAGGAGCTGAGATTCAAGACCAGGTCTGCTTCCCAGTCTCTCCTGTGACCATGGCAACCTGGAGACACTGCCTGGGGCACAGGGGAGATGGGGTGATGGGGTGCTGGGGGAAATGCTGGGCAGTAATGCTGTGGGGGCGTCCGAGACCTCATCCGGCTGAGCTGGAGCGGCTCTGATGAAAAACCTCCCGGTGGTCTGGTTGGTCACATGTTCGCTGTGAGCCTGCACGTGACTGGCGTGCCAGAGGTGAGCACAAGTGACCTTCGGGAAGTGGCAGGTAGTGGCCCCACTGTTGAGTTGTTAGAGAAGCTCTCTAAGAGGAGACCCTCATGAGAGCCGGGCCCCGTGGTGGTAGAGGGGGGACGTGGGAAGGACCTGGGATGTCTTCACTTGCAGGGCCGTAAGGGGGAGCAGAGCGAGCATCTGAAGGCTTTCTTGGAATGAGGAAGTGAGAGGATTCCCTGTCCCTCTCTCTGCGGTAGTTTCAAGATAGCAGGTTTTGACTCAGGTCTGAGGGAGAAGTTAGCTGGGGGGTCAGCCTCACCTGGGGTGAGCTGGTCGTTGAAAGAGCTCCAGCAGAGAGAGGACTGGCAGGTGGCCCGGTGTCTCTAGGGCAGTTTAAGGGGGAGCTGGAGTCCTGTACTTGAAGACCTTGAGGTGTCTTCCAGGGGCAAGGCTCTGAGCTCCTAGTTGTCTCTTCTCTGCTGGCTAAGAACAGTGACTGGAATTTAGATGGCTAATTTGTGGAATCCCAGCAACTGTGATCAACATATTAATCATGGAAGGATAGCACATCTGAAGGAAGGCTAAGATCTGTGACTTAATGTCCCAAGTATTAACATGAATCATCTGTGGTTTGTACATAATCAGGTATGATCACATATAATTAAATATATGAAATTAACATACGCTTACTCCTTGGAAGAAAAGTTATGACCAACCTAGATAGCATATTCAAAAGCAGAGACATTACTTTGCCAACAAAGGTCCATCTAGTCAAGGCTATGGTTTTTCCAGTGGTCATGTATGGATGTGAGAGTTGGACTGTGAAGACAGCTGAGTGCTGAAGAATTGATGCTTTTGAACTGTGGTGTTGGAGAAGACTCTTGAGAGTCCCTTGGACTGCAAGGAGATCCAACCAGTCCATTCTGAAGGAGATCAGCCCTGGGATTTCTTTGGAGGGAATGATGATGAAGTTGAAACTCCAGTACTTTGGCCACCTCATGCGAAGAGTTGACTCATTGGAAAAGACTGTGATGCTGGGAGGGATTCAAGGCAGAAGGACAAGGGGACGACGAGGATGAGATGCCTGGATGGCATCACTGACTCCATGGATGTGAGTCTGAGTGAATTCCGGGAGTTGGTGATGGACAGGGAGGCCTGGCGTGCTTCGATTCATGGGGTCGCAGAGAGTCAGACACGACTGAGCGACTGGACTGAACTGAACTGACTGAACGTGGTCATGTTTTCCGTTCAGTCGCTCAGTCGTGTCATGGCAGGAGGAGAAGGGGACGACAGAAGATGAGATGGTTGGATGGCAACACCGAGTCAATGAACTTGAGTTTTCGTGAACTCTGGGAGTTGGTGATGGACAAGGAGGCCTGGCGTGCTGCATTTCATGGGATAGCCAAGAGTTGGACACGACCAAGTGACTGAACTCAACTGAAATTAACTGATCAAGCCACCAACAATATTTTTCAGAGAACTAGAACAAATAATTTCACAATTTGTATGGAAATACAAAAAACTTCAAATATCCAAAGCAACCTTGAGAAAGAAGAATGGAACAGAGGAATCAACCTGCCTGATTTCAGTCTCTACTACAAAGCCACAGTCATCAAGACAGTATGGTACTGGCACTAAGACAAAAATATAGATCAATGGAACAAAATAGAAAGCCAAGAGGCAAATCCACACACCTTGGGACACCTTATCTTTGACAAAGGAGACAAGAATATACAATGGAGAAAAGACAACCTCTTTAACAAGTGGTGCTGGGAAAACTGGTCAAACACTTGTAAAAGAATGAAACTAGAACACTTTCTAACACCATACACAAAAATAAACTCAAAATGGATTAAAGATCTAAACATAAGACCAGAAACTATAAGACTTTTGAGAAAAACATAGGCAAAACACTCTCCAACCTAAACCACAGCAGGATCCTCTATGACCCACCTCCCAGAATATTGGAAATAAAAATTGACAAAGGAGACAAGAATATACAATGGAGAAAAGACAACCTCTTTAACAAGTGGTGCTGGGAAAACTGGTCAAACACTTGTAAAAGAATGAAACTAGAACACTTTCTAACACCATACACAAAAATAAACTCAAAATGGATTAAAGATCTAAACATAAGACCAGAAACTATAAGACTTTTGAGAAAAACATAGGCAAAACACTCTCCAACCTAAACCACAGCAGGATCCTCTATGACCCACCTCCCAGAATATTGGAATAAAAGGAAAAATAAACAAATGGGACCTAATTAAAATTAGAAGCATCTGCACAAGAAAGGAAACTATTAGCAAGGTGGAAAGACAGCCTTCAGAATGGGAGAAAACAATAGCAAATGAAGCAATGGACAAAGAATTAATCTCAAAAATATACAAGCAAATCTTGCAGCTCAATTCCAGAAAAATAAACGACCCAATCAAAAAGTTGTCCAAAGAACTATATAGACATTTCTCCAAAGAAGACATACAGATGACTAACACACATATGAAAAGATGCTCAACATCACTCATTATCAGATAAATGCAAATCAAAACCACAATGAGATAGCATTTCATACCTGTCAGAATGGCTGCGATCCAAAAGTCTACAAGCAATAAATTCTGGAGAGGGTGTGGAGAAAAGGGAACCCTCTTACACTGTTGGTGGGAATGCAAACTAGTACAGCCACTATGGAGAATAGTGTGGAGATTCCTCAAAAAACTAGAAAGAGAACTGTCATATGACCCAGCAATCCCACTGCTGGGCATACATACTGAAGAAACTAGAATTGAAAGAGACACATGTTCATTGCAGCACTGTTTATAAGAGCCAGGACATGGAAGCAACCTAGATGTCCATCAGCAGACAAATGGATAAGAAAGCTGTGGTATATATACACAATAGAATATTACTCAGCCATTAAAAGAATACATTTGAATCAATTCTAATGAGGTGGATGAAACTGTAGCCTATTATACAGAGTGAAGTAAGCCAGAAAGTAAAACACCAATACAGTATACTAATGCATATACATGGAATTTAGAAAGATGGTAACGATAACCCTGTATGTGAGACAGCAAAAGAGACACGAATGTATAGAACAATCTTTTGGACTCTGTTGGAGAGGGAGAGGGTGGGATGATATGGGAGAATGGCATTGAATCATGTAAATTATCACATGTGAAATGAATCTCCAGTCCAGGATCGATGCATGATATAGGGTGCTCAGGACTGGTGCACTGGGATGACCCAGAGGTATGGGGTGGGAGGGAGGTTGGAGGGGTATTCAGGATGTGGAGCACACGTACACCCATGGCAGATTCATGTCATTGTATGGCAAAACCAATACAATATTTAAAGTAAAATAAATAAATAAATGGAAAAACAAATTTTCTAGGCCAGTAGAATAGATAACATGCTTGTGTGTAGAAGGGATTCCCAAAGATACAATACACAAGAAAACCACAGTTCAGTTTTATTTATTTTCTAATAAGAGAAACTTACCATATTTTGTAGTTCTCAGTGTGACTTGGAAGTTTCCATGATTCTGTAGTGTTTTGTTGTTGTTGTTGTCTTTTATTTTTAATAGAATATATCTTAGGAAGTATACTAGATATTTAGAGCTTAACAGCTGTCTGATCCAATGGTTCCCAAATCTGGTGCTTCCTGAAACAGAGTTTCTCTGGGAGGAGGATTCAAGGGCATGCACTGTTTAACAAGCTCTGCAGTAGACATTTGCAACAGTTCTATTGCTGGAATGTGGCAACTGCTGGTTTTTAAATATGAGAAAACTGAATTTCTGTGGTATACAGGGGTTTCTAAAATGCTCACTGTTTAGATATTTGACTGGAACTGAAATCTACCCAGGTTAGTGCTTTTCTCCACATCAGTGCTTTCCTCAAAACCCTTATACTTTATTATTTACTGATTATCTTGCCTTATACTTTTAAAACAGACTGCCTGGCAATTTCACCTAAAAATATTTCCATACTTCCACATTTTCAATCTTCTTTCAATTCTGTCTGTAAGATCTGCCCTTCTTTATTGCTAAGACTCCTTTCCAACTGATTTTTTATGGCTTGCACTGGCTCTTTTTTCTTCCAAGATCAATGTGTTGTTCCATTTGCTTTCTAAGATCAATATTTTTTAGATGTTCCACCAGCATGTGCTCTTTGTAAATACTTCCTTCAGCTAGTTATATTACTCACACTTCATTGTTAGAAACTGCTCTTCTATATTGAAATGATTAGAGTAGAAAAGAAAATGATCTTTAACATTGGATAAAAATATACAAAACTTATCTTACCTGCCTTATTTATTTTAAAAGCTCATTCTTTCTAAGGAAGTATACATCATTAAGATACAATTGCCAACAACCAAAAATATTTAGGAGGTGTACTACAAAGTGTCGTGTCTGTTAAAAATCACTCTGTGTGTGTGTGTCTGTGTGTGTGTGTGTGTGTGGAGAGAAACTTATTTCACTCTATTTGAAATTTCCACTTATTAAAATAATAGATAAGGAGTACAGTAAAGATTTGTTATTAATACTTTAGTGATGCCAGGATAATGCACAATGTGATATTTTAAATTTATCAACAGAGATCAATAAAGTGCTCTGTCTTATGTCTTAATTTTAAAATAGTGAGTGAAAGGTGGTGATGATCTAGAGATATGAGTAAAATCATCTGTTGAATCATAAAAAAAAAAGAGAGAGAGAGAGAATTCCACATGAACATCTATTTTTGCTTTATTGACTACACCAAAACCTTCGACTGTGTGGATCACAACAAACTGTGGAAAATTCTTAAAGAGATGGAAATTCCAGACCACCTTAAGTGGCCCCCTGAGAAATCTGTATGCAGATCAAGAAGCAACGGTTAGAACTGGACATGGAGCAACAGACTGGTTCCAAATTGGGAAAGGAGTACATCAAGTCTGTATATTTTCACCCTGCTTATTTAACTTATATGCAGAGTACATCATGTGAATTCTGGGCTGGATGAAGCACAAACTGGAATCAAGATTGCCAGTAGAAATATCATTAACTCAGATATGCAGATGACAACATGCTTATGGCAGAGAGTGAAGAGGAACTGAAGAGCCTCTTGATGAAAATGAAAAAAAAGAGAGTAAAAAAGCTGGCTTAAAACTCAACATTCAAAAAACTAAGATCATGGCATCCAGTCCCATCACTTCATGGCAAATAGATGGGAAAACAATGGAAATAGTGAGAGAATTTATTTTCTTGGGCTCCAAATCACTGCAGGTGGTGACCACAACCATGAAATTAAAAGATACTTGCTCCTTGAAGAAAAGCTATGACCTACCTAGAGAGCATATTAAAAATCAGAGATATAACTTTACCAATAAATGTCCATATAGTCAAAGCTACGGTTTTTCCAGTAGTCATGTATGGATGTGAGAGTTGGACCATAAGGAAAGCTGAGGCCTAAGAAATGATGCTTTTGAACTGTGGTGTTGGAGAAGACTCTTGAGAGTCCCTTGGACTGCAAGGAGATCCAATCAGTCAATCCTAAAGGAGATCAGACCTGATGATTCATTGGAAGGACTGATGCTGAAGCTGAAATGCCAATACTTTGGTTAAGTGATGTGAAGTCCTGACTCATTGGGAAAAAAACCTAATGCTGGGCAAGTTTGAAGGCAGGCAGAGAAGGGGATGACAGAGAATGAGCTGGTTGGATGGCATCACTGACTCAATGGACGTGAGTTTGAGTAAGCTCCGGGAGTTGGTGATGGACAGGGAAGCCTGGCATGCTGCAGTCCGTGGGGTCGCAAAGAGTTGGACAAGACTGAGACTGAACTGAACTGATATGTATAATTTATTTATTAAATAATAAGTCATATTCTATAACCCTGCAGCGTGATATTTTTGAAAATTGGAATTTCTTTATTTGTATTCATTTATAATGGCAAATGATTTGAAAGAAACAGATACTGTTTGAATGTTGACTATTATTTACTACCATTTTAGCTATTATTTAGCATGGGTGGTAAAAAGAAAATATTTGTTTTACAGAATTATTGTTGGATTAATGGGTCACTCATGCGAAGTAATGAGGAAGTTGCAGTCACACATTAGGTGCCAAGTAAAATATTATTGTTCATAAATGACTATTTTCACAAAGTTGGAGTGTTTTTGTTAAGTCACTAAGTTGCATCCAATTATTTGCAACCCCATGGACTAGAGCAAGCCAGCCTTCTTGGTCCTTCACTATCTTCCAGAATTTGTTCAAACTCATGTCCATTGAGTCAGTGATGCCATACAACCATCTCATCCTCTGTTGCCCCCTTCTCCTTTTGCTTTCAATCTTCCCAACATGAATTTCTTTTCCAGTGAGTCAGCTTTTTGCATCAGGTGGCCAAAGTACTGGAGCTTCAGCTTCAGCATCAGTCCTTCCAATGAATATTCAGGGTTAATTTCCTTTAGGATTCACTGGTTTGATCTCTTTGATCTCCAATGGACTCTCAAGAGTTTTCTCTAACACCACAGTTTGAAAACATCAATTCTTCAGCACTCAATTTTCTTTATGGCCCAGCTCTCACATTCATATATGTTGGAGTTATCTCCCATTGTGTCAAAGTGTTAACATTTTAAAAACATTTTATTCAAAGTCTGTCTACAAAAACTGCATAGTTTCTGCCACTTTTAAGTGTGTAAAGTAAATGTTGCTCAGTTGTGTCTGACTCTTTGCGACTCCGTGGACTGTAGCCTACCAGATTCCTCCATCAGTGGGATTTTCTAGGCAAGAATACTGGAGTGGGTTGCCATTTCCTTCTCCAGGAGATCTTCCCAACCCAGGGATTGAACCCAGGTCTCCCGCGTTGTAGGCAGATGCTTTACCTGAGCCACCGGGGAAGTTGGTGTAACAGAATTTAAGTGTGTAATAGAATGGAAATGTTATTTTTAAATGGGATATAAAGATGTAGGGTTCCCTAAAATTTTTCTCAGAGACCATGAATGGAAGAGCAAGGGGGTGATTGCATGGGAAGCATTCTTCAACCCAGTAGAAGTTGTTGTGGCTGCTCATATATGAGAGTTCCTTATAAGATTTTCTGAGAATATTGGTTTCTGTTGCTCAAAGAAGCACAAAAATTCAAATAAATATTGATATACTATTTCCCTGAAACTTTTTTTGAAACACTTTACACCTACAGCAAAGTTGAGAAAATAGTATAATCAGATCAGTTCAATCGCTGTTGTGTCCAACTCTTTGCTACCCCATGAATCGCAGCGCGCCAGACCTCCCTGTCCATCACCAACTTCCAGAGTTCACTCATACTCACGTTCATCGAGTCAGTGATGCCATCCAGCCATCTCATCCTCTGTCGTACCTTCTCCTCCTGCCCCCAATCCCTCCTGGCATCAGAGTCTTTTCCAATGAGTCAACTCTTCGCATGAGGTGGCCAAAGTACTGGAGTTTCAGCTTTAGCATCATTCCTTCCAAAGAACACCCAGGACTGATCTCCTTTAGAATGGACTGGTTGGATCACCTTGCAGTCCAAGGGACTCTCAAGAGTCTTCTCCAACACCACAGTTCAAAAGCATCAATTCTTCAGGGCTCAGCCTTCTTCACAGTCCAACTCTCACATCCATACATGACCACAGGAAAAACCATAGCCTTGACTAGATGGATCTTTGTTGGCAAAATAATGTCTCTGCTTTTGAATATGCTATCTAGGTTGGTCATAACTTTCCTTCCAAGGAGTAAATGTCTTTTAATTTCATGGCTGCAATCTCCATCCGCAGTGATTTTGGAGCCCCCAAAAATAAAGTCTGACACTGTTTCCACTGTTTCCCCATCTATTTCCCATAAAGTTATGGGACCAGATGCCATAAACACCCATATATCTAGGTTTTTTTTTTTTTTTTGATAGTCATTCAGTCGAGTCCAACTCTCTGCAACCTATGGACTGTAGCTTGCCAGGCTCCTCTGTCCTTGGAATTCTCCAGGCAAGAACACTGGATTGGGTAGCCATTCCCTTCTCTAGGGCATCTTCCTGACTCAGGGACTGAACATCTAAAATTAATCAGTGATTAACATTTTGTCACATATTCTTTATATTTTGGTCTGCCTCTGTCTCTCTTGTTTCTGTCTCTGTAGATAAATAGATATGTAAAGAGATCCTCTCTCTTTCTGAACTGTTGTGACAATTTGCCCTTGAATATTTCAGCAATTGTCTCCCAAGAACAATATAATTCCATTATTATACATAAGCCTAAGCCCAGTATAATAGTCACATTTAAGAAAATTAATATTGATAGCATATTGGAATCTATATCTATAATGTCTGTATGCAGAATTTTCTCATATCCATTAAAGATTTAAAGGAAAATTCAGAATACAGTATTTAGTGTCATATCTCTTTAGTTTATTTTAAACTGAAACCATTCCTGAGCCACATTCATGTCTTTTTAAGAATTCAGGCCAGTCATTTTACAGAATGAGTCTCAAATCAGAACTGTTTAATTGCTTCCTTCTGATTAGAATCAGTTTTTTCAAATGATGGCAAAACTGCTAATGTCAATTTTATCCCGTTATCATTAATGATAAGTTTAATCACTTGGTTAAGGTGGTATCCACCAAATTTCTTCATCATAAAGCCCTTTTTGCCAATCTATTTAACATGTATTCTGTGAGATGATACTCTGAGACTTTGTGAATTTCCTATTCTCAGTATAATTTAGCCAATGATTTCAGTATCCATCTGCCATTCCTTTTATATTAATTAGTTATCCATCTTCCATAAAGATTTTTCTCTTCTTGCCTCATAGTTTAATTTATTTTTAACAAATTATCCATGTGGATTAATGTACTCATTTTAATTCATTATGTTAAAATCCATTATTATCATAATTCATTTTCATGTTAAAATTGTCCCACCCTGAGCCAATGAAAGTTCTTCAAGCTGCCACCTTTGTTTTATAAAGGTTTCCTTACTTTCTGAAGTAAGTTGCCAACCAAACTTAGGACATAAAAGTAGAATTTAGGCTTACTTTTTCTTTTCTGTCCCCACCTTGTTATCCACCTTTTCCTCCAAGGACCTGGGTTTACTTTACCTGAGAATGGTTTTTAGAAGCCAAGATTCAGGGCTATGAGTTTGCTTGTTGCTACTAGGATGTCATTTACTCTAGGCACTCTCAGCAGATATTAATTACTGTACACACACACACACACATATATATATATGATATTTTTCTTATCTAGCCAGTAAGCTAACTATGAGTGCACACTGATATCTTAGATGCTAATCAACACCACACATTTCATTCTAGTGTATTTTCTTGCTCTCCTGTAACTTTCCTGACAGAAATCTTATTTCCAATATTTACTATTCCTTTAGATATTTGTTCAGCCCTAGTATACTTTAAAGAAATCATAACTGTTAATTCCTACCTCCATGAGAAGCAAATTTTCCCACTAGTGTACACTATCTCTGTACTATATCTTTAGTTTTAATACTTAGAGTTTTTAGTCAAAAACCATTTTACAAAGTTAATTAGGTCAACTCCCTTTTGATCCCAACAACTTCTATGCAGTCATTTTATACATTTGTAAAGTAGTCGTATTTATTTGTCAAGGTTTGCATTTCATTCAGGGATGCCTTGACACGTGATGGATTTATTATTGTCATTCTAGTTTGCATAAATTAAAGTTCACTCTTTTGTAATATACAGTTCAAGGGGTTTTGACAAGTGTAACGTGTTCACTACAACAGTATCATACAAATTATTTCATTCACCCTAAAATTCCCTTGTTCGTTCACTTGATTGTTGACAACCACCCTATTCCTCCAGTCTCTGGCAACTACTGATATTTTCTGTCCTTATAGAGATGTTTCTTTAGAAGTATCATATGAATGGAATCATAATATGTAGCCTTTTAATCAAGCTTCTTTCTCTTAGTAAAAATACCTTTAAGGTTCATCTATATGCTGCATGAATCAATGGCACATTCTTTTTTATAGCTGAATAGTATTCCATTGTGTGGATGCACTACAGCTGTTTATTCATTTCCCTGTTGAAACTGTTGAAGGACATCTTTTTATTAGTTTTTTGTTTTCTATTTATATATAAAGCTGAAACAAACATTTATATATAAAGCACACAGGCTTTCATGTAGATATAATTTACAATTTACATGTGTAAACAACTAGGAGTTGATTATGTAATTCTTGGGTCATGTACTAAGTTTATATTTAACTTTAGAAGGAAATGGAAACACACTCCAGTATTCTTACCTAGGAAATACCATGAACAGAGGAGCCTGGTTGGGCTGCAGTCCATGGGGTTCCAAAGAGTCAGACAGGACTAAGCAACTAACACTTACACTTTCACTTTAGAAGAAACTGCAAAACTATCTCCTTAAGTGGAAGACAGCAATGAATGCAAGTACTTGTGTTCTCCTATTGATTCTTACAGGTGTATTTTGTATCCTGTACATTGCCAAATTATTTTTTGTTTGTATATATGAGCTAGTCATGAAGTTTTAGGTATATGATCGTATCACTTGCAAATATAACTCAATTCATTCTCTTTCCAGTTATTATGCCTTTTATTGATTTCGCTTTAATTATAGCAGCCAATATCTCTCAAAAATGTTCAATAGCAATGTTGTTATTTTTGTTTAGTTGCTCAGTTGTGTCCGACTCTTTGTGATCCCATAGACTGCAGCACACCAGGCTTCACCATCTCCCAGACTTGCTCAAACCAATGTCCATTGAGTCAGTGATGCCATCCAACCATCTCACCCTCTGTCATCCCTTCTTCAAATTTCATTTGCCTTATTTTCTTTAGAAATTTTCAGAATTTTTCCACGGATATTTTTAGTGAGGTTACTCTATCAATTTTTGCTGCTTTTATTTTTTGATTTAATTATCAATTTTATGTTATTTTCACAAAATTTGTTTAAAAGTTTTTATCTTATATCTGGAATATAATATTGAAATTATTTGATGTTTTAAATTTAATAGAATTTTCCTATGAGATTATCTGTGTATATCATATTTTTGTTATTTTTTTTCTCTTTCTTGTGAGATAGTTGTTTAATATTTTTAAAGATTTTTATGATTTACATTCCCTTAGACCTGAGATTGAGCCCTGGGTTGGGAAGATCCCTTGGAGAAGTAAATGGCAATACACTCCAGTACTGTTGCCTGGAAAATCCCATGGACAGAGGAGCCTGGTACGCTATAGTCTATGGGGTTGCAAAGAGTCGGACACAACTGAGCGACTTCACTTCATGCTTCTTTAAGAAATTTCTGGAAACTCCCATCAAATATAATTAATCTAAAAGTTTATTTCTCCTAATCCATCTAATTCTAGATTTTTCTGATCTTTTCTAGGCAGTCTCAAGAGGATCATTCATCATGTCTGAATTGCTATTAGCTGTGCCCTTCATTTTATTATTTATGTAGGTATTGTTTTAACTAATTTCAAACTTCGTTTAATTTAATTGCTCATCATTTCTATTACTAAAGAGAAGAGCATTCTTCCAATGAATACAAAAAAAAAAGTTGTTCATTAAAGAAAATAGCTACATAATTCTACATTTGTCTCTTATGAACCTTCTTTTCCTGGCTGTGCTAACTGTACTTGCATTCTGTCTTCTGGCTGATATAAATTGAGGAGTTCTTTAAATTAATGTTGATGGAAAGGTCTTTTCCTGGTCAGAGTCTCAGTTTAAGTTTTTTAAAAAATCCATTTCATAGCAGCATGACATTCCTGTATCTGTTTATGCTACGAAAACTCAAAACAAATAAATATGTTCTTTGACTATGCTGTTTGTTTAAAAGTATTTAACACTAAGTTAATAATATGTCATCTTTTGTCCTTTTAAAGACTTCTGCAAATTCACTCCAAGTTAATCTTTATACTTACTGTGCCTCTATGTTACAATCACTAAAGAGTTCCAATTGAGTACACAGTGTTTACACTTGTATGACTGAAGATCCCAGTCAGTTTTCACACCTTGCCATACATAAGACTGAACTGAAGAGTGAATTTCAGAAAAGAGAAAGTTAGACTAAGCTAATGTATGGATGCTTCACCTTGAGGAATAATCTGGTTTTATCAACATTTACTACCATAAGTCACATAATTTCCTGATTTCAAAACATTTACAGCCAGAGTCTTGGTAAAGGAAGAAATGCTAGGAAACTGTTTAGAATAGAAATGATTTCATACTTAGGCAATTACAGAGCTTCTTCTAAGGGATACTACTACTTCATTCCCCTTTTCTATGTCATAAATTTTATTCAAAACATCTAAAACAAGCATATTATATTATGGTTCTATTATCTTCAATATATTATTAGGATAGAAAAAGATTTTAAGATCAATTTTATCCCTTCTATATACTAGTCTCTTCTACTCTTCTGGGGCATCTCAGATGGTGCTAGTGGTAAAGAACCTGCCAATGCAGGAAACAATGCAGATTTGATCCTGGATCAGAAAGATTCCTTGGACTAGAAAATGGCAACTGGCTCCAGTATTATTGCCTGGAAAATTCCATGGACAGAGGAGCCTGGTAGGCCACAGTTCATGGGATCACAAAGAGTCAGACTGGACTGAGCCACCAACCACATCTACCCTACTACAAGCACAAGTTAGAATAACTTAGCCCTACCACCTGGGAATCCCTGGTGGCTCAGTAGTAAAGAATCCACCTGTAGTGTAGGAGATATGGGTTTGATCCCTGGGTCAGAAAGATCCCCTGAAGGAGGAAATGGCAACTCACTCTAGTATTCTTGCCTGGGAAATCCCATGGACAGAGGATCCTGGTAGGCTACACTCCATGGGGTCACACGAGTCAGTCAAGACAGAGACTAATTCACTACCACTTACATCCTACATGATTAACATCTTTGCCAGTATTGAGTAATGGTAGCCTATGGAAGGATACTTCCAGGTTGTTTTACTTTCTTTTAATTTTTATCTTTAAGAGCAATTTCATGGCATTGTCCTCTTGCTGGAAGGATTAAGAAAAAAAGAATATATGTAAGGAATTCCATATATATGTAAATTTATACACCCATAAGCAAAAGTATCTAATGATAAGAGGACAGTCTATCCCCTTTGGCTCTCTTCCTAGTCAAGGATTAGATAACAAATAGAAATATAAAGTTAGGGGAAATGTTCAGTTATTTTTATATGTTCATGGAGAAATTGATGAAATTAACTCATTGTTTTAAAAGCAAGATCATCATATCAAATGTATTTCTTGCAGCTTTTAAGATCCTTTAAATTCAGACTTAAATTGAAGAAAGTAGGGAAAACTACAAGATCATTCAGGTATGACTTAAATCCCTTATGATTATACAGTGGAAGTGAGAAATAGATTTAAGGGACTAGATCTGATAGACAGAATGCCTGATGAACTATGGAATGAGGTTCGTGACATTGTACAGGAGACAGGAATCAAGACCATCCCCATGGAAAAGAAATGCAAAGCAAAATGGCTGTCTGGGGAAGCCCTACAAATAGCTGTGAAAAGAAGATAAGCAAAATGCAAAGGAGAAAAGGAAAGATATAAGCATCTAAATGCAGAGTTCTAAAGAATAGCAAGAAGAGATAAGAAAGCCTTCTTCAGCGATCAATGCAAAGAAATAGAGGAAAACAACAGAAGGGAAAGGCTAGAGATCTCTTCAAGAAAATTAGAGATACCACGGGAACATTTCATGCAAAGGTGGGCTCGATAAAGGACAGAAATGGTCTGGACCTAACAGAAGCTGAATATATTAAGAAATGGAAAAGAAATGCAAAGCAAAATGGCTGTCTGGGGAAGCCCTACAAATAGCTGTGAAAAGAAGATAAGCAAAATGCAAAGGAGAAAAGGAAAGATATAAGCATCTAAATGCAGAGTTCTAAAGAATAGCAAGAAGAGATAAGAAAGCCTTCTTCAGCGATCAATGCAAAGAAATAGAGGAAAACAACAGAAGGGAAAGGCTAGAGATCTCTTCAAGAAAATTAGAGATACCACGGGAACATTTCATGCAAAGGTGGGCTCGATAAAGGACAGAAATGGTCTGGACCTAACAGAAGCTGAATATATTAAGAAGAGATGGCAAGAATACATGGAAGAACTGTACAAAAAAGATCTTCACGACCCAGATAATCATAATGATGTGATCACTCATCTAGAGCCAGATATCCTGGAATGTGAAGTCAAGTGGGCCTTAGAAAGCATCACTACAAACAAAGCTAGTAGAGGTGATGGAATTCCAGTAGAGCTATTTGAAATCCTGAAAGATGATGCTGTGAAAGTGCTGCTCTCAATATGCCAGCAAATTTGGAAAACTCAGCAGTGGCCACAGGACTGGAAAAGGTCAGTTTTTATTCCAATCCCAAACAAAAGCAATGCTAAAGAATGCTCAAATTACCACATAATTACACTCATCTCACATGCTAGTGAAGTAATGCTCAAAATTCTCCAAGCCAGGCTTCAGCAATACATGAACCATGAACTTCCTGTTCAAGCTGGTTATAGAAAAGGCAGAGGAACCAGAGATCAAATTGCCAACATCTGCTGGATCACAAAAAAGCAAGAGAGGTACAGAAAAACATCTATTTCTGCTTTATTGACTATGCCAAAGCCTTTGACTGTGTGGATCACAGTGAACTGTGGAAAATTCTGAGAGAGATGGAAATACCAGACCCCCTGACCTGCCTCTTGAGAAATCTGTGTGCAGGTCAGGAAGCAACAGTTACAACTGGACATGGAACAACAGACTGGTTCCAAATAGGAAAACGAGTATATCAAGGCTGTATATTGTCACCCTGCTTATTTAACTTCTATGCAGAGTACATCATGAGAAACACTGGACTGGAAGAAACACAAGCTGGAATCAAGATTGCCAGGAGAAATATCAATAACCTCAGATATGCAGATGACACCACCTTATGGCAGAAAGTGAAGAGGAACTAAAAAGCCTCTTGATGAAAGTAAAAAAGGAAGAAAAAAAAAAGAAAGTAAAAGAGGAGAGTGAAAAAGTTGGCTTAAAGCCCAACATTCAGAAAACGAAGATCATGGCATCTGGTCCCATCACTTTTCATGGGAAATAGATGGGGAAACAACGTCAGACTTTATTTTTGGGGGCTCCCAAATCACTGCAGATGGTGACTGCAGCCATAAAATTAAAAGACGCTTACTTCTTGGAAGAAAAGTTATAACCAACCTACATCGCATATTCAAAAACAGAGACATTACTTTGCTGACTAAGGTCCCTCTAGTCAGGGCTATGGTTTTTCCTGTGGTCATGTATGGATGTGAGAGTTGGACTGTGAAGAAGGCTGAACACCGAAGAATTGATGCTTTTGAACTGTGGTGTTGGAGAAGACTCTTGAGAGTCCCTTGGACTGCAAGGAGATCCAACCAGTCCATTCTGAAGGAGATCAGCCCTGGGATTTCTTTGGAAGGAATGATGCTAAAGCTGAAACTCCAGTACTTGGGCCACCTCATGCAAAGAGTTGACTCATTGGAAAGACTCTGATGCTGGGAGGGATTGGGGGCAGGAGGAGAAGGGGATGACAGAGGATGAGATGGCTGGATGGCATCAGGACTCGATGGACGTGAGTCTGAGTGAACTCTGGGAGTTGGTGATGGACAGGGAGGCCTGGCGTGCTGCGATTCATGGGGTCGCCAAGAGTCAGACACGACTGAGTGACTGTACTGGACTGAACTGAACTGAATGTCACTAAAATTATTCCTGAAATCTAAGGCATGTAGATGAGTAGTTTTCTTCATTTCTATTATGTGAAATGGCAAATAGCGAATTAAGGGACAGAACACTTGGACTTTTAAGTGCTTTAAGCATCCAGTTTGTTGTCCTGAAATTATTATCCATTTTGGGAATGATTTTCTCCTATATATAACCTGTTTGTGCTAAATTATGGGTTGACAAACTACTAGCCATGGGTCAAACCATACTTCTGCCCAATTTTGTATATAAAGTTTTATTGGAACACAGTAATGCCAATCTGTTTAGGTATTGTCCGTCTACTTTCCTGTTACAATGGCAAAGTTGAATAATTGTAAAAGATATTGCATTGCCTGCAAAACCTCAAATATTTACTATCTAGGTTTTTATAGAAAAAAATTGCTAACACTTGTGTTATGTGATTATACTTTGGTTTCCTTGTGGAGTAGTTTCCCTTGCTCTGTCTCTCTTATCTCTTACTTCCTGGTTTAAATACTATTTGTGGAAAAATATTATCAAACAAGGGTCAGGCTCAGAAAAACCTTCTATACATCCATTGACTGTTACCTGTGAAAGTGAACAATAGATTCAATTATCTTTTTGTATGTCTTCAGCTTCAAAAGAGTGGTAATAATGAAATGGTAGATAGATACATAGATAGATTTATGCACATGGATCCTCAATGTGATTTATAAATTTTTATCAATCAACTGTGTGTTTCAGTGAATTGGTATTCCTAGGCTTTGTCAGTACAGAGGCTCATGTGATACACATGGCATCAGTGCTAGCACCCCTGTAGGCTGGATTCTTTTTTTTTTTTTAAGTTCTTTTAACAATCATTTATTAATCTCTGCATCAAAGGGTGATACAACAATAGCTCTTCAGAGACATATGTGGTACTCAAGTGGTAAACTAATAGCTGAAGGTAGGGTAGATTTCTGTATATGACTTTTATTCTGCAGCTTGTTGAATTTATTTTTTTAATTAATTTTTATTTTTTAGTTTGTTTTGCTTTACAATACTGTATTCGTTTTGCTATGCATTGACATGAATCAGCCATGAGTGTACATGAACTCCCAATCCCGACCCCCACATCCCCCCTCCCGCTGGGCTTTGTAATACCAGACCTATGAGTTTTAGGGAGCACTCCCTGCTTTTAGAGCTCCCCAAGTGGTGTTGTGGTAAAGAATCATCCTGCCAGTACAAGAAAGAGACACTAGATATTTGGGTTTGATCCCTGGGTCAGGAAGGTCCTATAGAGTAGGAAATGGCAACTCACTCCAGTATTTTGCCTGGAAAATTCCCTGGATATAGGAGCCTGGTGGGCTACAGTCCATGGGGTTGCAAAGAGTCAGACATGGCTAACAGACTGAGCATGCACGCACGCGCGCGCACACACACACACACAGACATCTAATTCTTCATTAACTCACCCAAGTCCAGCAGATTAGTTCTATCCTATTTTTACCTATTTTTTCATCAGACCAAGCTTGTTTTTATTCTTTAGTAGTCTGTATAATTCTCCCCTAGTTATCCATAGTGGATCCATTATATGTGGCAATTGATCTTCCATACAGAAATTCAAAGAAGATATTTTACAGAAATAAAAATGTATGCAAATAAGAAAGGCAAAGTAGAACAGGAAAAAATTAGCTGTGGAGGGGAAATGTAAAAACACATGGAAGAACAAGCATGGGTGAAAGAATGACTGAGACAGAAGCTACAATCTGGTGACCAAATAGTAGACTACAGTTTGCAATTGAGAGATGCAAAATGAAAAGTCATTAGTGGAACAAATGCTAAAATCTGAATAAGTAGTAGTATAGTAGGTAATTCAATTAATAGTATTATATTAATGTTACTTTCTTAGTTTTGCTAAATATATTGTGTTATGTAAGATGTTAATGTGAAGGGAAACAATTAACAATTTTTGTATCACTTGTATTAGCGTGGAATTATTTCAAACTAAAATGTTTAAAAGGTGTATATTCTTCATATTAAACAGCTCAGCAACTAGTAGAGAGAGACAGGAAAATTGGCAACAAATCACAACAAAGAATAATGTGCCAAAATGCTCTGAAAGTGGTTTTTCTCAAGCTACCATGGACACACAAGATAGTTTTTGATAACTCAAACAACAGTTTGAGAAATGGAAGTAGATAGATATCAGGCAGTTCTTCCTGGAGATGTTACTAAATTTCCTTGTAATGGGTGAGCATAAGATATCCATGCAAAGAAAAGGGTAAAGAATTCTAGGCCACTGTAACACCATGTTTAATAACATAACAACATGAAGAAACATGACATTTTTGGGGACATTTGATAAGAATAAGAATGATTTTTTAGAAGTGAAGTGGGAAGAAATAACACTATAGAGATTGGCAGTAAATGTAATCATTGGGGACTTGTATAGTATACTAAATAATTCAGATGTTAACTTGAAGAAAATAGAGCTGATCAGTTTAACAGAGATTGATATGATCAGTTTTATGTTTTACAGTGTTATACAGAAGGCTATGTGTAGCATGGGTTTGAAGAGATCATAATGAAAACTGTGCAGAGTAACTATGACTATCTTACTTCATCCTAGGTGAGTTAGGACACTAGATATGTGATTTGAAAAGAATGGAAGGTTTTAGATACTATTAATTAGGTGAAATTGCCATAATTTAGTATTGCTTGAATTTGGGTCTATTGAAACAGGAAAAACTAGAATAGCTCTAGGTGACTGTTCAGAAAACTAGTTGCTAACAAGCATTATGCATCAAGACGGAAAGAAAGAGGTGAACAGCTTTGCTTGGAAGAAAAATAATAGGTCACCATGTCCACTTTCACCTGTTATTTTTGTTGCTTTTAGAACACAAAGAGTCTGTTGTTGCCCAACAGTGTCCCTCAAAAGGAACTGTAAATTTGGAAGTTATCAGGGAGTTGACTATGTTAGTTGACTTTTCAAGTTTTCAGTGAAGAGAAAAAAAAAAAAAAAAACAATAAAAATATTACTCTTGGAAAACATTTGAGTGAAGTGATGAAAGAACAAACCACAAAGAAAATTAAGACAAATTTACCTCTGATTTCTGGAAAAATAAAACAAAATATAGTAGTTTTGCAGTAAATAACAGAAAGCGTTTCAAGAAAAAAAAAGGAAAGGCACAAAACTCTTAAATGTTTGGGGTGTCAAATAATAAAATGATTGAAAATATCTTAGATCTAGTAACTAAAGACTCATTGATAGTTAATTTGTATAACTTTTTAAGATGCCACATGTAAGGAATATGATAGGATACTTGTCTTTCTCTGTCTGATTTACTTCACTCTGTATGACAATCTCTAGGTCCAACCATGTTGCTACAAATGGCATTATGTCAGTCTTTTTTTATGGATGAGCAATACTCCATCATATAAATGAACTTACAAAACTTAGTGTCACAGATGTGGAAAACAAACTTACAGTTACCATGAGGGAAGTGGATGGGAGGAAGAAATTGGGGAATTGTAATTGACATGTACATCCTACTATATATAAAATAGATTACTAATATGATCCTACTGTGCAGCTAACATGAGAACTCTACCCAATACTCTCTAATGACATATGAGAAAAGAACCTAAAAGAAGAGTGAATATATATATGTATGTGTGTGTGTGTAACTAATTCACTTGCTGTACACCTGTAACTAGCACAACATTGTAAATGAACTATATGCCATTTTAAAAATTAATGTGAAAGGAGAGAATAAATTCATTGATAGCTCAAGAGAGGTATTTTAAAAGCCGAAGTGAGTTATATTGAATTGGATCAAAAAAAAAAAAAAGAAAAGATGACACTATTGGTGTCTGTATGTAAATGATAAAATACTATTAAAGTGTCTTTTAAGATGGTGTGTGTCATAAGTGTGTGCATATGATGGATATAAAATGCAAGTAGAGATAGTGGAGAAAAAAGAAAAATAGATAACTGGCAAAGGCCTCTGTATTTTAGAACAAATTGAGTCCTGGGTCCAAGTGTAAATTTTATTGTTGATCAGGAGACAAAACTCCTTTAATATATGAAAAAGGTAGAGAAAAAAAGTTATAATAGAATAATCCTGGGCTTTGAAGAAAAACTTCAAACTAAAATGACTTAACCTATTAGGCAACTTTAATCTGTAAGATAAATATATATCTTCTACAACCTCAGTGTTTAAATTAAAAGGAAAAAAGTTTTAGAGTTTGTAAAAGATAAAAGAGGTAATAAAAGTAAATGAAAACAAGCTTGGAAATAAAATACTCCGCTGCCTATAACACAGGAAATGAGAAATGCAGAGGAACAATATGTCCATGTTGTGAGAGAAAAGAACTGTGACCTAACAACCCTATTCTTTCTCAAACATGCGAAGATGGATCTAGATCTTTGTATTTTTCAGAAGAAATTTCTCAAGTAACTTCTCTGGGTAAATGGCCTCCCCTCAGTCATTTCATTCAAGACTGTTTAAACAGCACCTTTTATAGAGGATTTTCCTGAACACCACAACTAAACTTGCATCACACTCTATCATTTTAAAGGGGTGTGATTTTCTTTGTGTCATCACTTAACAATATACCACATGGTATTTGTCTATTGCTTTCACTACTATTTCTTTATTGCCTACGACAGCATCTGATATCTAAGTGCTCAATAAATACATAAACCAGCAGCTGAAAATGAAACTTCATGGCTTTTATTGTCTCTTACAAGCAGGAAGGAATATTATCTGCTCTAAAAACAAGAGAACTGTGATGTACTTGTGAACATGAGGAAAGTAGTCCAAGTTTCAAATTGTTTCGGACAGTGGAAAAGTTAATTAAATAAGGCACACCCAGAGGGATTTTTAAAGAGCATTTAATGGGTCATTTACTCATTTATTCACTTAACATTTCCTGAGTTCTTACTGTGCTAACATTATCACTTCCCTCCTACATTCTCAAGGATTTGGCTCTTTAGGTCATTTGAGATTTGTGTCATTGCTTTCTATTTCTTACTCATTACTTTCCCTTTCTACTGTGTATTTCCACCAGTCATATAAACACGCTGGAAACAATCCTATTCTAAAAACTGTTTTACATTAGCTCCACATCTCAATTCAATCTCTGTCCATATTTTCCTGCTGTGTTTAAAAGTAACATATCTCTAGTTCATGTTATCCCAATCATTTGCTATTTTTTAAGTGTGGAAAAAGTTTTAATCTATCAAAGAGTACAGTGACTCATATAATATTCACCTGTGCAACACTATAGTTAAAATTACCAGATGTTAATATTTTGTCATATTGCTTAAGATCTTACTTAATTCAAGGAAACAGCACATAACTAATAAAACTGAAGTTTCCTTTTTATCATTTGTAATCACTCTTCTCCCTACTAGAAGTAAAGACTGTTATGAATTTGGTACTTATTTACCCTCTACCCATTTGATATAGGGGCTTCCCTGGTGGCTCAAATGGTAGAGAATTTGCCTATAGTGTGGGAAATCTGGGTTCAGTCTCTGGGTTGGGAAGAGTCCCTGGAGGAAGGCAGGGCAACAAACTCCATTATTCTTGCCTGGAGAATCCCCATGGACAGAGGAGCCTGGTGGGCTACAGTCCATGGTGTCAAAAGAGATGGACAGGACTAAACAACTAAGCACACAGCACATTCTCATATTGATGAATAACTATTTCCACTTTTCATTATATTTTATATCATTATGCATAGGTATTATGTTTTGCAAACTAGTATTTATCATAAGTTAATATTGTTAACAACTTAAATAATCTTCCATGAGTAATTTTACTTATGTAGTAATTTTACAAAGTAACTTTGTTTCCATATCCCACCAGTGTTATCATATGAATGGATAATTGTGACAACATGTACAGTGTGAAAAGAAACTTTGGAGGAAAAAAGAAAGAATTGAAAGGGTGACTGGAAGAAGGAGTTAGGATGCTCAAGGAGAAGAGTTAAAAATACACACAAAATTGTTATTCTTGCCAAGCGAATGTTTTAGGCAGAAGGATATGTCAGCAATATCAAATAATTAGTTCCAGAATTTTAAAGGTTATTGATATCCTTATTAATTATCATTTTAATAAAATGGTGGGGTAGAAATGAGTTTAAGAAAGATTATTATAGGTAAATGAACAATTGAAAGAGAAATTGTCCTTTCAAAGAGTGTGACTTAAATACACACACACACATATACATGAAAGAGAAGGTAGAGTTAAAAACTTGCCATCTTAAAGGAAAAGAAAAAAAGTTTAAATCAAAGGAAAGCACTGTGCCCACAAGAATATTTGTTTACACTGGCTGAACACCATACACAAAAATAAACTCAAAATGGATTAAAGATCTAAATGTAAGACCAGAAACTATAAACTCCTAGAGGAGAACATATGCAAAAAACTCTCTGACATATATCACAGCAGGATCCTCTATGACCCACCTCCCAGAATATTGGAAATAAAAGCAAAAATAAGCAAATGGGACCTAATTAAACTTAAAAGCTTCTGTACAACAAAGGAAACTATAAGCAAGGTGAAAAGACAGCCTTCAGAATGGGAGAAAATAATAGCAAATGAAGCAACTGACAAACAACTAATCTCAAAAATATACAAGTAACTCCCACAGCTCAATTCCAAAAAATAAATGACCCAATCAAAAAATGGGCCAAAACTAAATAGACATTTCTCCAAAGGAGACATACAGGTGGCTAACAAACACATGAAAAGATGCTCAACATCACTCATTATCAGAGAAATGCAAATCAAAACCACAATGACGTACCATTTCACACCAGTCAGAATGGCTGCGATCCAAAAGTCTACAAGCAATAAAGGCTGGAGAGGGTGTGGAGAAAAGGGAACCCTCTTACACTGTTGATGGGAGTCCAAACAAGTATGGCCACTATGGAGAACAGTGTGGAGAGTCCTTAAAAAACTGGAAATAGAACTCCCCTATTTTTTGTTTTAATGTTAATTTACTTTTCAGGAAAAACAAGTTGGGTATAAGTGTGGCAATAAAAGCTCACTTTAGTCTTCATCACAACAATATCAAATGCACAACACTGTGAATGACTATCTATACTGATGATTTTCTGAGTATTACCCAAACATTTTAATCATATAATAAAGGAACCAAGCATTATCAAATTTCAAGAATTCAGCTCATTATTTAAAAATTAAAGTAAAAAAATCCCGCTACTTAATGAGTAGAATTGTGGATTACATGTTCATGGTTGTAAGAATTAAATCTAAAATTTAAAACTAAATACAAATCAGTTTAAATGTTAGTTAATCTTGAGTGCATTGATGCATACTATAAAACTCCTGAGTTAACAGAATGATAAAAGTAAAATAAAACTTCAGATTATATGTGAAATATAGAAAAAATAAAGAATATCATATGACATCCCTTATATGTGGACTCTAAAAAGGAATGATACAAATAAACTTACTTACAAAACACAAAGAGACTCAGAGAAAACAAACATGTTTGCTAGGGGGAAGGGATAGGTAGGGATTTGGGGAAGGTCATGTATGCACTGCTATATTTAAAATGGATAACCAACAAAAAACTATTGTATAGTACATGGAACTCTGCTCAATGTTATGTGTCAGCCTGGATGGGAGGTTTTGGGGGAGAATGGATATATGTGTATGTTCACTGACCCTTTGCTGTTCACCTGAAAGCACAACATTGTTAATCAAGAATAACCCAATACAAATTAAAAAGTTTAAACTTTGGGGTGAAAAAGTAAAAAACACAAAAACATTGTTCAACATATGAAAATAATTTTATGACTAGATGCATCTCCAGGGTATCTTCCTGAACAAGGATCAAACCCAGGTCTCCTGCATTTCAGGGTTATTCTTTACCATCTGAGCCACTAGAGAAGCTGCTACAATATTGATAAACATAAATATATTAAATGCTTTTTAAACTAGATCATAACTAACTTAAAATCAAACATTTATGAAATAACAGTTGGATTGAAATTGAAATATCAGTTGGATTGAAAGTGAAATATCACACAATATAGAAAACAGTGATACTAAAACAAGTGTATATTGGAACTGATGAGAACTAGCTAAAAATTTGTGTCCTGTAAGGGTAAAATTCTGAGCTGAGCACAGAAGAATTGATATTTTTTTTAATTGTGGTGTTGGAGAAGACTCTTGAGAGTCCCTTGGACTGCAAGGAAACCCAACCAGTCCATCCTAAAGGAGATCAGTCCTGGGTGTTCATTGGAAGGACTGATGTTGAAGCTGAATGGAGAAACAAAAAAAAAGCTGATCTCAGAAGACTATAAGATCCTATTTATATAGCAGTTTGAAATGACAAAGTTCTAGAAAGGGAGAACAGTTTAGAGAGGTTTACTGGCTGAGCCACTAGGAAAGCCCAGAAAGAAGAGAGGTAGGTATGGTTATAAAAGAGTAACAAGAGGGAGCTTAGTGATGGAATTGTTTGCATATTAACTATGTTGGTAGTCATGTGAACCAAAATGTGACAAATTTGCATAAAACTAAATGTTTGCACATGCTCACACCTAAAACTTGCAAAGTCTGAATAAGGTTAAAGATATGTATCAAAATCATTTTCCAGGTTGTTATTTTTAGTTAATTGAGGTGCTTTCAATAACTTCCAGATGTAAAAGCTGGATTTTGTAAAGGCAGAGGAATCAATTGCCAGTATCTGTTGGTGCATAGAAAAAAAACAAGGGAATTCCAAAAAATATATACTTCTGCTTCATTGACTATGAGAAAGCTTTGATATGTGGATCACAACAATGTGTAGAAAATTCTTAAAGAGATGGGAATACAAAACCACCTTATCTGTCTCCTGAGAAATCTGTATGCAGGTCAAGAAGCAACAGTTAAAATTAGAAATGGAATAATGGACTGATTCAAAACTGGTAAAGGAGTACGTTAAGGCTGTATATTGTTACCCTGATTGTTTAACTTATATGCAAAGTGTATCATGAGAAATGCTGGGCTGGATGAACCACAAGTTGAAATCAAGATTGCTTGGAAAAATGTCACCAACTTCAGATATGCAGATGACACCCCCCTTATGGCAGAAAGTGAAGAGGAACTAAAAAGCCTCTTGATGAAAATGAAAGAGGAGAGTGAAAAAGTTGGCTTAAAGCTCAACATACAGAAAACTAAGAGCATAGCATCTGGTCCCATCACTTCGTGCCAAATAGATGGGGAAACAGTGGAAACAATGTCTGACTTTATTATTTTGGGCTCCAAAATCACTGCAGATGGTGATTGCAGGCATGAAATTAAAAGACGCTTACTCCTTGGAAGGAGAGTTATGACTAACCTAGACAGCATATTAAAAAGCAGAGACATTACTTTGCCAACTAAGGTCCGTCTAGTCAAGGCTATGGTTTCTCCAGTAGTCATGTATGGATGTGAGAGTTGGACTGTGAAGAAGACTGAGCGCAGAAGAATTGATGTTTTTGAATTGTGGTGTTGGAGAAGACTCTTCAGAGTCCCTTGGACTGCAAGGAGATCCAACCAGTCCATCCTAAAGGAGATCAGTCCTCGGTGTCCATTGGAAGGACTGATGTTGAAGCTGAAACGCTAATATTTTGGCCACCTGATGCGAAGATCTGACTCATTTGAAAAACCGTGATGTTGGGAAAGATTGAAGGCAGGAGGAAAAGGGGATGACAGAAGATGAGATTGTTAGATGGCATACAGACTCAGTGGACATGAGTTTGGGTAAACTCTGGGAGTTGGTGGTGGACAAGGAGGCCTGGTATGCCACAGTTCATGTGGTTGCAAAGAGTCAGACATGACTGAATGACTGAACTGAAAAGCAGAAAGCTAAGAGGAACAAAGAAGCTTCTTGATGAGGGTAAAAAAGGAGAGTGAAAAAGCTGGCTTAAAACTCAACATTCAAAAGACAAAAATCATGGCATCTGGTCCTATCATTTCATGAAAAATAGATGGAGAGAAAGTAGCATCAGTGGCATATTTTATATTCATGGACTACAAAATTACTGTGAACAGTGTCTGCAGCCACAAAATTAAAAGACACTTGCTCCTGGGAAAGAAAGCTATGACAAACCTAGCAGCATATTTAAAAGCAGAGACATTGCTTTCTGACTATGGAGGTCCATATAATCAAGGCTATGTACAGTCATGTATGGATGTGAGAGTTGAACCATAAGGAAGTCTGAGTGCCAAAGAATTGTTGCTTTTGAACTGTGGTCCTGGAGAATACTCTTGTGAGTCCCTTAGATAGCAAGGAGATCAAAACAATCAATCCTAGGGAAAATCAACCCTGAATGTCTATTAGAACATTGGCCACCTGATGCAAAAAGCCAGCTAATTGGAAAAGACCCTGAAGCTGGGAAAGATTAAGGTCTAGAGGAGATAATAATAACATGTAAACAGAGTTTAGATGCTATAGCATTCAACAAAGCAATGATAACCATCCACCTAGTGTTTTGGAAATGACACAGTGCCACACATTTTAAAAAATCAATGAACATTTTATAAAATGTAAATTCTAACTTTCCATGAAGAGACATATTATGAGTAAATTGTAAGAAGTATTTTTCAAAGAATTTAGTAGTTTCAAATAAGCTGCACATATGAAACCAAGTATTACTTTTTTCCCAAACTCCTAATTTTGGTCATCCTCCTCTACTATCCACTTTGGTAGCCATAATTTTGTTTTCTATGTCTGTGAGCTTATTTCTGTTTTGTAAGTAGTTCATTTGTATCAATTTTTTTAGATACGACATATAAGTGATATTATACAACATTTGTCTTTGTCGGACTTACTTCCAATCTTTTATTTAGGAATTTAATCCATTTGAGTTTATTTTTTGTATATGATTTTAGAGAATGTTTTAATTTCATTCTTTTATATTCAGTTGTCTAGTTTTCCCAGTGCCACATATTGAAGAGACTATCTATTTTCATTTCATAGTCTTGCTTCTTTTGTTGTAGATAATTGACCATGAGGTTGTGTGTTCATTTCTAGACTTTATATTCTGTTCTTGTTTCTATCTTGTTCATCTATATGCTTGATTTGTGTCAGTGCCATACTGTTTTGATTATAGTAGCTCTGTGGTATCCTCTAAAGTCAGGAAGCATGATTCCCCTAGATTTGTTCTCCTTTCTCAAGATTGTTTTGGCTATTTGGGATCTTTTGGATTTCCATACAAATTTTAAGATTATTTTTTCTAATTTTGTGAAGAATGCCATTGGTAATTTGACAGGATTGCATTGAATTTGTAGATTGCCTTGGGTAATAAGGTAATATTAACAACATTGATTCTTTCTTTTCAAGACTAAAGTATGTCTTTTCATCTGTTTGTGTCATCTTCAGTTTCTTTTGTCAGTGTCTTACAGTTTTTAGAACAGGTATTTTGCCAAAGGTAATCAAGCATTAGTTTTTAACTAATAAACAGAAGTGTATTTATAAAATATAAATTTGAGTTTTTAATGAAGACACACATTTGAAATAAGTAATCTTTGGGGGAATTTAAAACACACTGTGATATAATGACAAATCATGTTATTTGCAATAAAAACATTCACTATCCTTTTGTGATCCATTCTCTATCAAGCTTGAGACAAGAAGTATCTGAATGATATCTTTTAAAATATTTATTTATTTGACTGAGCCAGGTCTTAGTTGCAGCACACAGGATCTTTGATCTTTGTTGCAACATGCAGGATCTTTAGTTGCAGTGTGTGGGATCTAGTTCCTTGATCAAGGATCAACCCAGGCCCTTGTGTTAGGAATGCAGAGTCTTAGCTACTGGGTCATCAGAGAAGCCCCTGAATGATATATTGAGGAGTACACATTACCATACAGACAAGACATCATAGAAAATCATGGTTATCTCCTAGAGTATGATATGATTAATTGATAGGTCATATTTTAAGTCTCAATGCATACAGTGAATGAATGAAGATAAAAAATACATCAGTTCAGTTTAGTCACTCAGTCATGTCTGACCCTTTGCAACTCCATGAATTGCAGCACGCCAGGCCTCCCTGTCTGGAGTTCACTCAAACTCACATCCATCGAGTCGGTGATGCCATCCAGCCATCTCATCCTCTGTCGTCCCCTTCTCCTCCTGCCCCAACTCTCTCCCAGCATCAGAGTCTTTCCCAATGAGTCAACTTTTTGCATGAGGTGGCCAAAGTACTGGAGTTTCAGCTTTAGCATCATTCCTTCCAAAGAAATCCCAGGGCTGATCTCCTTCAGAATGGACTGGTTGGATCTCTTTGCAGTCCAAGGGACTCTCAAGAGTCTTCTCCAACACAGTTGGACACATCCTAAACTTCTCAGACACCACAGTTCTAAAGCATCAATTCTTTGGCGCTCAGCTTTCTTCATGGTCCAACTCTCACATCCATATATGACCACTGGAAAAACCATAGCCTTGACTAGACGGACGTTTGTTGGCAAAATAATGTCTCTGCTTTTGAATATGCCATCTAGGTTGGTCATAACTTCCCTTCCAAGGAGTAAGCATCTTTTAATTTCATAAAAAGTTCTAAAAACAAAAGGATATTAAGTCAGAAGCAAAGTAAAAAATTATGGATGGAGAAACACCAAAAAAATCCAGATTAAAACATGAAGCATCCCTGGGGTGGGGGGGGGGAATGCTTAACAATAAATCAGTTATTACATAAAAATGTCATATGGGAGAAGGCAAGGGTAGGAGAAGCTAGGAGAGAATAGAATTAAAACATGTATACTATCATATGTAAAATAGATGACCAGTGCAAGTTTATGAATGAATCAGGGCACTCAAAGAAAGTGCTCTGGGACAACCCAGAGTGATGGAGTGGGGAGGGAAGTGTGAAGGGGGTTCAGGATGAGGGAACACATGTGCTCCCATGGCTGATTCATGTCAATGTTTGACAAAAACCACCATGATATTGTAAAGTAATTATCCTCCAATTAAAATTTTAAAAAAGAAAGTCATTTCCCATGGCCCCACTGCCATCAGGATAAGACCAAAAGAAATTTGAAAGAGCCATGAAAGAAATTAGCTTTATTGGGTTTTACTGCTTCATTTCTGTGAGGGCAGGTTTGATGAGAGTACTCATATACATAATGGAAATAAGGATGATGAGTATACTTTCTAAAGAAAGCCAGTTTTTCCTTATAGTTTAAAAGGAGTCTATGAAATAAGGATGATGATGGTATGACTTAAAAAGTTACTGTCTCAATATACTGTAGGTGAAAGGAGATTTCTGGATCATTTCACTGAAGCATTTAAATTGCAACCTGGAAGCTTTGTGTTTATTTGAGTATAAATTTGAAAATAGAAGTTATCCCATAAAAATATTATTTTATTTTATCATTATTATTCTAATTATTATTCTAAAGAAACTTTAGGCTTAATAGGACCTCAGATTGGGCATCTCAAATTCATGAACTAAGAACACTGAAAAACATGACCTGGAATATAAATAAATGTATTTGCACTATTAGAAAACACACAAGGCTTAATAGAATTTGTATATGTGGCCCCAGATTTTACTTCTCCAAATCATAAAGAGAAAACAGATTTTTTAAAGACTGGTTACAGTCATCAAGACAATATGGTACTGGCACAAAGAGAAATATAGATCAATGGAACAAAATGGAAAGCCCAGAGATAAACCCATGTCCCTATGGACACCTTATCTTTGACAAAGGAGGCAAGAATATACAATGAAGAAAAGACAATCTCTTTAACAAGTGGTGCTGGAAAAACTGGTCAACCACTTGTAACAGAATGAAACTAGAACACTTTCTAACACCATAACAAAAATAAACTAAAAATGGATTAAAGATCTAAACATAAGACCAGAAACTATAAAACTCCTAGAGGGAAACATAGGCAAAACACTCTCCAACTTAAACCACAGCAGGATCCTCTAGGACTCACCTCCCAGAGTAATGGAAATAAAAGCAAAAATAAACAAATGGCACCTAATTAAACTTAAAAGCTTTTGCACAAAGAAGGAACCTATAAGCAAAGTGAAAATACAGACTTCAGAATGGGAAAAAATAGCAAGCAAAGTAACTGAAAAATAATTAATCTCAAATATATATAAGCAACTTCTGAAGCTCAATTCCAGAAAAATAAATGAACCAATCAAAGAATGGGCCAAAGAACTAAAGAGACATTTCTCCATAGAAGACATACAGATGTCTAACAAACCCATGAAAAGATGCTCAACATCACTCATTATCAGAGAAATGCAAATCAAAACCACAATGAGGTACCACCTCATGCCAGTCAGAATTGCTGCTATCCAAAAATCTACAGCTAATAAATGCTCGAGAGGGTGTGGAGAAAAGGGAAGCCTCTTTCACTGTTGGTGGGAATGCAAACTAGTACAACCCCTATGGAGAACAGTGTGCTGCTGCTAAGTCACTTCAGTCGTGTCTGACTCTGTGTGACCCCATAGACAGCAGCCCACCAGGCTCCCTTATCCCTGGGATTCTCCAGGCAAGAGCACTGGAGTGGGTTGCCATTTCCTTCTCCAATGCATGAAAGTTAAAAGTGAAAGTGAAGTCGCTCAGTCGTCTCCAACTCTTAGTGACACCCATGGACTGCAGCCTACCAGGCTCCTCCATACATGTGGAGATTCCTTTAAAAGATGGAAATAGAACTGCCATATGACCCAGCAATCCCACTGCTGGGCATACACACCAAAGAAACCAGAATTGACAGAGACACGTGTATCCCAATGTTCATCACAGCACTGTTTACAATAGCCAGTACATGGAAGCAGTCTGGATGTCCATCAACAGACAAATGGATAAGAAAGCTGTGGTACTATACTCAAGGGAATATTACTCAGCCAATAAAAAGAATGCATTTCAATCAGTTCTAATGAAGTGAATGAAACTGCAGCCTATTATACAGAGTGAAGTAAGTCAGAAAGAAAAACACCAATACAGTATACTAACACATATATATGAGAAACACATGAATAGTATGAAAAGGCAAAATGATAGGATAGCAAAAGAGAAACTCCCCAGGTCATTAGGTGCCCAACATGCTACTGGAGATCAGTGGCGAAATAACTCCAGACAAAATGAAGGGATAGAGCCAAAGCAAAAACAATACCCAGTTGTGGATGTGACTGGTGATAGAAGCAAGATCCAATGCTGTAAAGAGCAGTATTGCATAGGAACCTGGAATGTCAGGTCCATGAATGGAGGCAAATTGGAAGTGGTCAAACAAGAGATGGCAAGGGTGAACGTCGACATTCTAGGAATCAGCGAACTAAAATGGAATGGAATGGGTGAATTTAACTCACATGACTATTATATCCACTACTGTGGGCAGGAATCCCTCAGAAGAAATGGAGTAGCCATCATGGTCAACAAGAGAGTCCAAAATGCAGTACTTGGATGCAATCTCAAAAATGACAGAATGATCTCTGTTCGTCTCCAAGGCAAACCATTCAATATGACAATTATCCAAATCTATGCCCCAACCAGTAATGCTGAAGAAGCTGAAGTTGAACGGTTTTATGAAGACCTACAAGACCTTTTAGAACTAATACCCAAAAAGATATCCTTTTCATTATAGGGGACTGGAATGCAAAAGTAGGAAGTCAAGAAACACCTGGAGTAACAGGCAAATTTGGCCTTGGAATGCGGAATGAAGCAGGCCAAAGACTAATAGAGTTTTGCCAAGAAAATGCACTGGTCATAGCAAACACCCTCTTCCAACAACACAAGAGAAGACTCTACACATGGACATCACCAGATGGTCAACACCGAAATCAGATTGATTATATTCTTTGCAGCCAAAGATGGAGAAGCTCTATACAGTCAACAAAGACAAGACCGGGAGCTGACTGTGGCTCAGATCATGAACTCCTGATTGCCAAATTCAGACTTAAATTGAAGAAAGTGGGCAACACCACTAGACCATTCAGGTATGACCTAAATCAAATCCCTTATGATTATACAGTGGAAGTGAGGAATAGATTTAAAGGTCTAGATCTGATAGATAGAGTGCCTGATGAACTATGGAATGAGGTTCGTGACATTGTACAGGAGATAGGGATCAAGACCATCCCCATGGAAAAGAAATGCAAAAAGGCAAAATGGCTGTCTGGGGAGGCCTTACAAATAGCTGTGAAAAGAAGAGAAGCAAAAAGCAAAGGAGAAAAGGAAAGATATAAGCATCTGAATGCAGAGTTCCAAAGAATAGCAAGAAGAGATAAGAAAGCCTTCTTCAGCAATCAATGTAAAGAAATAGAGGAAAAGAACAGAATGGGAAAGACTAGAGATCTCTTCAAGAAAATTAGAGATACCAAGAGAACATTTCATGCAAGGATGGGCTCGATAAAGGACAGAAATGGTCTGGACCTAACAGAAGCAGAAGATATTAAGAAGAGGTGGCAAGAATACACGGAAGAACTGTACAAAAAAGATCTTCATGACCCAGATAATCATGATGATGTGTTGACTAATCTAGAGCCAGACATCTTGGAATGTGAAGTCAAGTGGGCCTTAGAAAGCATCACTACGAACAAAGCTAGTGGAGGTGATGGAATTCCCGTTGAGCTGTTTCAAATCCTGAAAGATGATGCTGTGAAAGTGCTGCACTCAATTTGCCAGCAAATCTGGAAAACTCAGCAGTGGCCACAGGACTGGAAAAGGTCAGTTTTCATCCCAATTCCAAAGAAAGGCAATGCCAAAGAATGCTCCAACTACCGCACAATTGCACTCATCTCACATGCTAGTAAAGTAATGCTCAAAATTCTCCAAGCCAGACTTCAGCAATATGTGAACCGTGAACTCCCTGATGTTCAAGCTGGTTTTAGAAAAGGCAGAGGAACCAGAGATCAAATTGCCAACATCCGCTGGATCATGGAAAAAGCAAGAGAGTTCCAGAAAAACATCTATTTCTGCTTTATTGACTATGCCAAAGCCTTTGACTGTGTGGATCACAGTAAACTGTGGAAAATTCTGAAAGAGATGGGAATACCAGACCACC
Organism: Aepyceros melampus; assembly: GCA_006408695.1. Lineage (NCBI taxonomy): Eukaryota > Metazoa > Chordata > Mammalia > Artiodactyla > Bovidae > Aepyceros > Aepyceros melampus. Next base: position 127,162 of record SJXQ01010446.1, read on the forward strand.
TGACCTGCCTCTTGAGAAATCTGTATGCAGGTCAGGAAGCAACAGTTAGAACTGGACATGGAACAACAGACTGGTTCCAAATAGGAAAAGGAGTACGTCAAGGCTGTATATTGTCACCCTGCTTATTTAACTTATATGCAGAGTACATCATGAGAAATGCTGGACTGGAAGAAACACAAGCTGGAATCAAGATTGCTGGGAGAAATATCAATAATCTCAGATATGCAGATGACACCACCCTTATGGCAGAAAGTGAGGAGGAGCTAAAAAGCCTCTTGTTGAAAGTGAAAGAGGAGAGTGGAAAAGTTGGCTTAAAGCTCAACATTCAGAAAACGAAGATCATGGCATCTGGCCCCATCACTTCATGGGAAATAGATGGGGAAACAGTAGAAACAGTGTCAGACTTTGTTTTTTTGGGCTCCAAAATCACTGCAGATGGTGACTGCAGCCATGAAATTAAAAGGCGCTTACTCCTTGGAAGAAAAGTTATGACCAACCTAGATAGTATATTCAAAAGCAGAGACATTACTTTGCCGACTAAGGTCCGTCTAGTCAAGGCTATGGTTTTTCCTGTGGTCATGTATGGATGTGAGAGTTGGACTGTGAAGAAGGCTGAGCGCCGAAGAATTGATGCTTTTGAACTGTGGTGTTGGAGAAGACTCTTGAGAGTCCCTTGGACTGCAAGGAGATCCAACCAGTCCATTCTGAAGGAGATCAACCCTGGGATTTCTTTGGAAGGAATGATGCTAAAACTGAAGCTCCAGTACTTTGGGCACCTTATGCGAAGAGTTGACTCATTGGAAAAGACCCTGATGCTGGGAGGGATTGGGGGCAGGAGGAGAAAGGGACGACTGAGGATGAGATGGCTGGATGGCATCATGGATTCAATGGATGTGAGTCTGAGTGAACTCCAGGAGTTGGTGATGGACAGGTAGGCCTGGCGTACTGCGATTCATGGGGTCGCAAAGAGTTGGACACAACTGCGCCACTGAACTGAACTGAACTGATGGAATTTAGAAAGATGGTAATGATAACCCTATATGCGAGACAGCAAAACAGACACAGATGTATAGAGCAGTCTTCTCGACTCTGTGGGAGAAGGAGAGGGTTGGGGTGATCTGAAAGAATAGCATTGAAACATGTATATTATAATATATGAAACAGATCGCCAGTCCGGGTTCGATGCATGAGACAGGGTGCTCAGAGCTGGTGAACTGGGATGACCCAGAGGGATGGGATGGGGAAGGAGGTGAGAGGAGGGTTCAGGATGGGAAACACATGTAAACCCATGGCTGATTCATATCAATGTATAGCAAAAACCACTACAATATTATACAGTAATTAACCTCCAACTAATATATATATATATAAATTTTAAAAAAAGGCTGGTTATAGGTCACATGCATTGATCTAGTAAGACTGTGAAAGTTGCTCGGGCACCTGAGGATAAATTACTTGTTCTTAACTGAAAAGGCAAAGAACAAATAACTTTGAGACAGAAAATTGACAGGAGAGACTATTATGGCTGCCTTGTGGAAATTCCAAATTGTTAATACTCAAGACAGCTACTTTAGTTACTCTAAACCTTCTGAAGAAAAAGCACAGATAAGGATAGCATATTTTTCTCTTAAAATTCTTACTAGTAAAAAAAATATGATTTCTTTACTGCATTAGGGTAAATGCTCCTAATTTTAGTGAATTATTTCATCTTTTGATTCTATTGCTTTGTAAAAAATATTTCCTGCAAACATTTGTCTTAATGAATTCTTCAACAACAAAAAAAGGAAAACTACACCCTTGACACTTGGATTTTCAGTGTGATTGATGTTTTACTCACACAGAGTTCAATAGGGTATCTGACCATAAAAAATCTTATTTTGTCAAGTTGTTCATTTTTGAAGGACAATTATAAAGACTGTTCTAAAATAAGAGTTTGGATAGTGAGCTATATACTGTATGTAATAAATATATATATGCCTAATTCATCAAAAAATTTAAAAATAACAATTACAACATAGAATTATGTGCTTTATTTATTTCTGTTGTTGCATTGCCCTATAGCCATGGTTCTCTAATTTGAATATGCATCAGAGTGAGTTTGTTAGAACACAGATTATGGGACCTATCCTAGAGTATCTGGCAGAGTAAGTATAAAGTGGGGCCCAAGAATTCTTATTTGTAATGATTTCTCAGATAATGCTAATGCTGCCAGTCTGATGACTCTACTTTGAGAAACACAACCCAAGAGAAATTCAGAAGAGGAAAGACATAATTGTAAACTGGGATAGTTGAGCATGTTTTGTTTCTATACTGTGATTCAGATTTATACTGAACAACAATCTTAATCACCATATAACATTTATTCAGGCTGGTGATAATAACCTTAATTTAGGTCTTGTTCTTATCTTTTATTTCCCCTCATGCTCCTTTTTCTTCTTTTGGCTGAGAACAAATAGTCTCATCAATTCTTCATAGCAGTCTTCACGTTTGTCTAAAAGGAAGGGTGTTCTTGTCCTAGTTGTTTGAATCTCTCCTATCTAGTCCAAACCAACTTCCCAATAACATTTTGTAGGCTATATGTGTAACTTGTTTTGGACAAAACTGTCTCTTCTATAAACCAATCAAATTGTTTCCACTGACCAAAGCAAACGTCATTATTGAAGCAAGAGAGACCAAGTTGGGCTACACACACTATAATGAGTGTCATACACAGATAAACTCTGCAGTGTCAGCAGTGTTTGCCAGTATTTCCAGTTGCAAAAGCAATGTAAATAGTGTAAGGTCAGGATAAAGATATAATAGGATGAAGGCACACAGGCCAGTATTTCATTTAACATTATTCAATGAAAAATTTAACACAGCAACTCTTTTATAACTTCAATAAACATTTTTGGGGGATACATGAATTATTTTTGTTTTTTCCTGATAAAAATATATCATATTTATATAAAAAGGTTATGCTTTGTGTTTCTCCTCTCTAAATTTACCTTTGGTGCTCTTCCTAGAAAGGGAGAGGTGCAGAAAGATTCACTTTTTTAAAAGAGCTAAGGAATGCTTTCAAGAAAACAATATACATCAAGATATATTTGCTGACATTTACATTAAGTATTAAAGCATACTCACAACATTTATACAAGATGGTATTGATATTTTTGAGAGTGATAAAATCTTTAAATATGGCTCAAAGCTTTTATTTTATGGATAGTGAAAGAAGAGTATCATATCTCTCTGAGCCCAAACTAATATAATAATAATAGTCCTTCTGGATATCAACGTTTTAAGTTAATTGAACAGTGAGTGGCAAACACACTGCAGCCTCCACCATCCAACACTTGACCAGAAGGTTGAGTGCTCAAGAAGTATCTGTTCAAATGCAATGTTGCTGTTAGCTTCCCAGAGTCTATTCAGGCCACACAGTTCTCTCGCAGAACCTTCAAGCCAAAGAACAGCTTTTCATCTTTTTTTTTTCTTTTACTTTTTTCCCTTTTGCTTTTGATGAGAGCTTTTAGGGTAAGGTGCTTTATTACTCATTTTGTGAGAGCAAAGGGAAAACTCCATGAACCTCAGTGATACAGTGCTAATTGAGCTGAAACCTTATCAATCAAGAGATGTACAATAATAATTAATATATTCAATCCCCATATACACTAAATAGAGCAAAATGAATAGGCTTCAAAAAAAAATTTTTTCCATATATAAGGAAACAATTCTGTTACCATAGTGGTTGCTATGAAATTTCATATTTCTTAAAATCCAAATAGCTAAGAGCCATGCTTCCATAATCAAAATAAACTTTAATTGGTTCAGAAAATCTGAGGGATGCTTTACTCATAATGATTCTAAGCAGGTAAAAATTATTACCACGTCAATAATTATTCTTCTGAAAATTATTTATCAAGAGATGTGGACTTTTGAATAAACATAAAATGCAAAATAAAAAGATGTTAAGTAAATTAAGAGTTTGCAATCTTTAGATATTTCTGGTTCATTCTCAATTATATCCTTATGTATATTTATATAGAGCAAAAATGTATATAAAGATTAAGAGAAAACGTATATATGTAGAATTGAAAGAATTTATTTCTTATAATTTCCCTATAGCATTTTCAGTCATATGTATTTCTGTAATTTATGTATTCTTATGACTCCAAAATAAGAAAATGACAAAATATGGCCTTCTAATGTATCATTTTATGGGCCAGTATTCTAGTAGAAATAGAACCTCAGAATTTTGAGCCATGTCATTGTCAGTTGCACAAATATTATCTCATTCAAATGCATAGATAGTGTCTCTTTAAAATTTCTTCAGTAAAAATGAGAGTTTTCAGCCTACACACTGAACAAAAATCTGACAAGTTTAAAGCTAGAATTCTTCTTAACTGATTGATACTGAATAGCTTGCTTACACTTCATTCAACTCAAGATCTTTCTATAAACCAACCAGTCACCTGAGAGGAAAAGTTTTCTCATTGTAATATACAATGTGCATTGTCTCCTCTTGAGCCATTTTTCTTATAACAAAGGTATAAATAGAATCTTCTCAACTTACATGTCACTTGCACGTGTTAAGTATGATATAAAATAAAAATCTGTGCTTTTGTTTCTAATTTATACACACTAGAGTTTCTTTTCATATTTTCCTCTACTAAAATTTGGAAAGATTGCTTATAAAACATTGTAAGAATCCAAAATGCTATTTTAAGAATACCTGTTTCTGTGTGTGGAAGATAACTTGACATTTATTTACTTGTGATTTGTCCCTAGAGATAGACTTGGAGGAAAATGAAGAAATATTGATTGTCAGCTTGTGGGTAAGCATTAATCTTTATAAGTGGCACAGGGATGAACTCATATTTCTACAAAAAATAATTTGAGGAATGAATCCAATATATTCCTTTTGGAAATAAAACTTTCTAACTTACAAAAAATAAATATTAAAGTCACTAGGTTGAAATGAGGTAGCAATTGAATTATAACTAGTTCTGTTACATGAGCCTTTCCAACTTTTTTGCCTGGGGCCCTCTATGCAAAATTACCTATTAGGAAATATCAAAAAGGAAAATAACATGATGTTTTATTTCTAGGTTAAGCATTGAGTTCAGCATAGACTTAAACATGTCTCTTAAACATGTCTGACTCACTGGAAAAGACTCTGATGCTGGAAACATTGAGGACAGGAGGAGAAGAGGGCAATATAAAATGAAATCATCAACTCAATGGACATGAGTTTTAGCAAACTCTGGGAGACAATGAAGACAGGGAAGCCCAGTGTGCTACAGTCCATGGGTCTGCAAAGTCAGACACAGCTGAGTGACTGAGACACTGAACAGCAACAACAAAACATGTCTGTTAACAATATTGCCATATTCCCATTTTATCCTGGAATATTAACTATAAATTTACTCCTTAAGAGCATAAAAGAGATATATTTTCTCCAAGGTCCAGTCATCAAAAAAACAAACAAACAAACAAACAACCTTCTCTATTTCCATCCCAATCCTAAAGAATTATTAGGATTTTGTTAAGATATCACATCTGACATGCCAAGATAAAAGCATGAATTTGCTGTTTAATGGTACTGAAGAAGGCCTGAGTCACATCTGGAAGGGAGTGAGGTGTCTGAGAACTGACAGAAGGAATTTATACAGTAATCATGGAAATCTGACTCTGCTTGAGAGAACACCTTGGAGAGAAAGAACAATGTAACAGATGGGGCAGTGGACACATGGATGCCTATAAGAACTAAGCAGTGAGTATCCTGGCTACAATGGGTATCCTGGGCTTCCCTGTGGCTCAGCTGGTAAAGAACCACCTGCAAAGTGGGAGATCTGGGTTCTATTCCTGGGTAGGAAAGATCCCCTGGAGAAGGGAATGGCTGCCCACTCCAGTATTCTGGCCTGGAGAATTCCGTGGAATTCCAGTCCATGGGATAGCAAAGAGTCAGACACAGCTGAGCGATGTTTATTTTCACTTTCGTTTTCATCCTGGCTGTGAGTGACTGGGAGAAAGACTTACTGGCATGGAGGAATGGAAACACAGGAACTTAATTTACCCTAACACTGCCTTAGTTCTTTCTCCAACTACACTCCACTGACTGGAAAACTAATCTACAGTTAAGAGATTTGAATTGAAGAGTAGATAATGGGAGGAGGAAAATAAAAGAAAGTGACTCCCTCCTCCATTTTCAAAATTATTTACTTTCACTGAATATCTTGCTATCCTCTTTCATAGGTATATCTAAATTCAGCATAAAATTTATGAAGCCACTGAAGAACTTATGAAAAAAGGAAGAATTTTTAAAGTGCAGTGTAATTTTATTTTGAAAATGTAGTAGATATAGATAAGCTATATTCAAATAGTGAAAGGAGAGGTTAATTAAAGAAGATATGCTAGGTTACACGGCAGAGCCCAGCACATCCCTTGACACTAGTATATAATTTGATTACAACTATCTTGAGTGATCTGAATCAGTGGCAAGGTCAATGCTCTTAAAGTTTAATGCATTAAAAGTTCAGCTTCTACCTGGGTTGCATAAATCTGCAAAGAGCAACAGCTAGATAAACTGTAAAGAGAACTCTCTGGATAAAGTACAAAATCATAATTTTCTATAAGCCCATTAGGGAGTTGAGGCCATTAGACAATGAAGAACTCTGCTTTCAAAAAGAAACAAAGACCTCTAAGAAAAGATATCTAAGGCAGAATATGGATAAAGAGGGACTAGAAGCCATAGAATTGGGTAAGGAAAAAAAAGGATTAAATTTTGGTAAAGGACAAATATGAGCTATATGGCAGTTTATAATCCTCAAGAGACACAGACTAAAGAGGTTTCACACTCATTTGCAAGTTCTTTTCTACTAACCTCTACTAGTTACCCTCAAGAAAAACTGGGGACAGGATAGTTGAACAGAGGACACCCCTGTGGTTATACAAGGATGCAAGATGGAATGAGCTGTGACTGTGGGAAGAGCTCAGAAATTCACATTACTACTGATCCTTCTCTTATACAGAGAAAACTCAGCTTCTGAGGGGTGGGCAGGAAACAGTGGCAACTTTATGATACAGTGAAAGTTGACTTATTACTGATATAGTAGGGGAGGAAACCTTCTTTCTACCTTTGAGGAAAAGCAGGCTACGAGATCATACCAATATAATCATAGATGTTCTACCAGTGAGGGAAAGGCAGAAATCCACCATAGATACCAAGTGAACTTTCACTAATCACAAGACCTGTCTAATATTGGCTGGACCAGGAAAACACACTGCCTGCTGTCACCCTTCACCACCAGTGTAATCAAACATCAAGTAAGAAGCAACAGCATTCCACCATAAAAGGAAGGGCAAGAGGACAGAGAGATATTTTCTTTTGTATCAGCTATATTAGCTGATAGCTTGAAATAGAGCACTGAGGTGAGGTGAGGTGAAGTCGCTCAGTCGTGTCCGATTCTTTGCGACCCCGTGGACTGTAACCTACTAGGCTTCTCAGTCCATGGGATTCTCCAGGCAAGAATACTGGAGTGGATTGCCATTTCCTTCTCCAGGGGATCTTCCTGACACAGGGATCGAACCCGGGTCTCCCACATTAGAGGCAGACGCTTTAACCTCTGAGCCACCAGGGAAGCCTGAAATAGAGCACTAATACATAGAAATATGCCCCTGACCATGAGCCTCTCTATTAATTATCATAAGGCCATGGTAGACCAGTGCTAGAAGAAATTGATGCCTTTAGTACACTAAAGTTACCAAAATCAAAGCAAAACTCAAATTCACTTCTACTCCTGAATAGAATTATTCAGCCACCCACAATTAATAGCAGACAGAGGGATGGTCATGCTCATTTCAAAAGGCAAATATTATTTACCTTGGCCTCTACTGTTTTACACTCTGTAATCAACAGATGAGATAAATAAGTACAAAAATATCCAACTTGGTCAAAGAACAAAGAAATCAGTGGAACTAGAAATGAAGTTGTTCCCATTGTTGTAACTATCAGTCTGGGATTTTAAACAAACTATAATTTCTACATTAAGTGATCCAAAGGAAATAGAGAAATGAATAAATATACAGGCTTCCCTGGTGGCTCAGAGGAAAAGAACCTGCCTGTCAATGCAGGAGACACAAGTTTGCTCCCTGGATTGGGAAGATCCCCTGTAGAAGGAAATGGCAACCCTCTCCAGTATTCTTCCTGGGAAATCCTATGGACAAAGGAGCCTGGTGGGCTATAGTCCATGGGGACGCAAAAAATTCAGACATAACTTAGTGACTAAACAACAACATCAACAAAATAAACAACTTCAAGAAGGAGATGAACTCTCTAAATGTCAAATGGACATAGCTAAGGGAATAAGGAAGTGGGTCAGTGGAAATACCCAAACTGAAACACAAAAGGAAAAGGAGAGGGGGAAAAATAGAGTATCCAAGAGCTATACATTATTCAGCAGTCTAGCATATATTTAACTGGGGTCTCATAAAGACAAGAGAAAGAACAAGGTATAAAAACACAGGAAAAAAGTAAAAATTGATGGCTCAAATTTAAAAAAAAATAATGAAAGATGTCAAACCATGAGTTCAAGAAGGCTATAGCCTGAGTAAGATGATTACTAAGTACATACACATACAGACCTCATCTTTTCAAATACTGAAGTCAAAAATAAAATCTTTAAGGCAGCCAGAGCCAGGGGTAGGGAGGGAACATAATACCACATACAGAAGAGCAAAGAGAAGAGTGATAGTAAACCTCTCCTCAGGAACCGTGCAAACCAGAAGCTGATGGAATGACTTATTTTAACTGTTCAAAAAGAAATAAATAACACCCAAACAACCACAACAAAAACCTGTCAAGCCAGAATTCTCTAACTAGTGAAAATAAATATCTTTACCAAGTGAAGATGACAAAAAGACTTTTGCTTCAAAGCCTAAGATAATTTATTGGCAGTGCAGACACAGTATGAGAAATGTTAAAGGAAATTCTTCAAGCAGAAGGAATATGAATTCATTTTGAAAATTAGATCTTCACAAAGAAATTTTGAGCTCTGGAAATGGTAGAAATGAAGCACAACAATAAGCTATTTTGTCTCTATTTTATATCCTATTGCTTTACTATATTAATTCATGAAAAGTATACACTTTTAAACTTCCACTTGTTAGTTTATAATTTACTTGCCTTATAACATTTTTAAGAGAGTATCATTAGTGTCTTGATTGTACTGTATAGAGTTATTCAAGTACAAAAATATTCCTATAAGTGAATCTAGACAACTACTTATTTCTATATGAACTTTAGTGACTGCAAATACTCTTTTGGGGAAAATCTGACAAATAATAAAATTATAATAATTGTACTTGTAAATAAGTGCACTGATTTAAGAATAGTGGCAAAAATGAAATACAAGGTGACTTATTTTAAATTTTGGAAATTCCCAGGCTGTCATACTTTGGCTATCTGATGAAAGAGCTGACTCATTGGAACAGATCCTGATGCTGGGAAAGACTGAGTACAGGAGGAGAACGGGGTGACAGAGGTTGAGATGGTTGGAAGGCATCACTGACTCAATGGACATGAGTTTAAGCAAACTCTGGGAGATAGTGGTGGAAAGGGAGGACAGGCATGCCAAAGTTCGTAGGGTCACAAAGAGCTGGACACAGCTTAGTGACTGAAAATGTTTGCTTACTAAGTCGCTTGAGTCATGTCCAACTCTGTGCGACCATATGGACTGCAGCCCGCCAGGATCCTCTGTCCCTGGGGATTATCCAGGCAAGCATATTGGAGTGGATTGTTGTGCCCTCCTCCAGGGTATCTTCCCAATCCAGGGATCTTCCCAACACAGGGATCAAACCTGTGTCTCTTACATCTCCTGCATTGGCAGATGGGTTCTTTACCACTAGTACCACCTGGGAAGCCAACAACAAGTAATTCAATTGTAAAGGATCCACCTGCCAATGCCAGAGATGCAAGAGACAGGGTTTAGATCCCTGGATGGGAAGATCCCCTGTAGGGGGATATGGCAGCCCACTGCAGTAATCTTGCCTGGAAAATTCCATGGAGAGAGGAGCCCGATGGACTACAGTCCATAGGGTTGCAAAGAGTTGGACCCAACTGAGCACACATGCTACATTATGCTATTTTAAACTTTGATATTGTCTAAGGCAAAAGATCTCTAGTCTTTCCCATTCTGTTGTTTTCCTCTATTTCTTTGCATTGATTGCTGAGGAAGGCTTTCTTATCTCTCCTTGCTATTCTTAGGAACTCTGCATTCAGATGCTTATATCTTTCGTTTTCTCCTTTGCCTTTTCCTTCTCTTCTTTTCACAGCTGTTTGTAAGGCCTCCTCAGACAGCCATTTGGCTTTTTTGCATTTCTTTTCCATGGGGATGGTCTTGATCCCTGTCTCCTGTACAGTGTCACGAATCTCCATCCATAGTTCACCAGGCATTCTGTCTATCAGATCTAGTCCCTTAAATCTATTTCTCACTTCCACTGTATAATTATAAGGGATTTGATTTAGGTCATATCTGAATGGTCTAGTGGTTTTCCCTACTTTCTTTAATTTATGTCTGAATTTGGCAATAAGGAGTTCATAATCTGAGCCACAGTCAGCCACCAGTCTAACTGGACATGGGACAACAGACTGGTTCCAAACAGGAAAAGGAGTACGTCAAGGCTGTATATTGTCACCCTGCTTATTTAACTTCTATGCAGAGTACATCATGAGAAACGCTGGACTGGAAGAAACACAAGCTGGAATCAAGATTGACAGGAGAAATATCAATAACCTCAGATATGCAGATGACACAATCTTTATGGCAGAAAGTGAAGAGGAACTAAAAAACCTCTTGATGAGAGTGAAAGAGGAGAGTGAAAAAGTTGGCTTAAAGTTCAACATTCAGAAAATGAAGATCATGGCATCCAGTCCCATCACTTCATGGCAAATAGATGGGGAAACAGTAGAAACAGTGTCAGACTTTAATTTGGGGGGCTCCAAGGTCACTGCAGATGGTGATTGCAGCCATGAAATTAAAAGACGCTTACTCCTTGGATGGAAAGTTATGACCAACCTAGATGCTGCTGCTGCTGCTGCTGCTAAGTCGCTTCAGTTGTGTCCGACTCTGTGCGACCCCATAGATGGCAGCCCACCAGGCTCCCCCACCCCTGGGATTCTCCAGGCAAGAACACTGGAGTGGGTTGCCATTTCCTTCTCCAATGCAGGAAAGTGAAAAGTGGAAGAGAAGTCGCTCAGTCGTGTCTGACTCTTAGCGACCCCATGGATTGCGGCCCACCAGGCTCCTCCGTCCATGGGATTTTCCAGGCGAGAGTACTGGCGTGGGGTGCCATTGCCTTCTCCACCAACCTAGATAGCATATTATAAAGCAGAGAGATTACTTTGCCAACAAAAGTCCATCTAGTCAAGGCTGTGGCTTTTCCTGTGGTCATGTATGGATGTGGGAGTTGGACTGTGAAGAAGGCTGAGCGCTGAAGAATTGATGCTTTTGAACTGTGGTGTTGGAGAAGACTCTTGAGAGTCCCTTGGACTGCAAGGAGATCCAACCAGTCCATTCTGAAGGAGGTCAACCCTGGGATTTCTTTGGAAGGAATGATGCTAAAGCTGAAGCTCCAGTACTTTGGCCACCTCATACGAAGAGATGACTCATTGGAAAAGACCCTGATGCTAGGAGGGATTGACGGCAGGAGGAGAAGGGGACAACTGAGGATGAGATGGCTGGATGGCATCACCGACTTGATGGACATGAGTTTGTGTAGACTCCGGGAATTAGTGATGGACAGTGAGGCCTGGCATGCTGCAATTCATGGCGTCACAGAGTCGGATACGACTGAGCGACTGAACTGAACTGAACTGAACTGAAGGCAAAAGAAGTGCTTAATGACACCCAGAAACATAAAATAATTTTAACAGATGGGCAAAGAATATTTGTCAATAGTATCATAACCTTGCCTTATTTGAAATGTAACCGATAAAAATGTACTTCTTTTGTGTGCCTAAAAGTCTGTCAGTTTATTTCTGTTCCTTAACTAAAGCTCTGCAAATGACATTTTAGCACTTGTATTTTGCATCAAAATTTGCCAAGGGGAAATAAACCTTTGATGAACTTCCATATGTGTCTCATTAAGAATTCACGGAAGATTTTATTTGCCAAATAAAAAGCAAGATGTTATTTTCCAGAATCAAAGTGAAAATTATAGTAATAAAATGAAACTTCTCCAATCACAATAATTAGTATGTAGATTGACACTAAATACATAAGGAATTACTTACTCTCTCACACTTAAAATATCGGAGAAGCATCAAAAATGAGGGCCTAAAGAGAAGAATTGCATTATGATCCTGAAAATGTAGTCAAACATAAAATATAAACATTTTGTTCATCATATGACTATCTATAAATTAAAAATATTTTTGAAAGAAGTAAAAATGGTACATAAATGGTAGTAGTCCAATGTCCCAATATATGGAATGAAAGATGCCTGATAGTTGTATCTCTTTATGTAGATTGACACTAAATACATAAGGAATTACTTACTCTCTCACACTTAAAATATCGGAGAAGCATCAAAAATGAGGGCCTAAAGAGAAGAATTGCATTATGATCCTGAAAATGTAGTCAAACATAAAATATAAACATTTTGTTCATCATATGACTATCTATAAATTAAAAATATTTTTGAAAGAAGTAAAAATGGTACATAAATGGTAGTAGTCCAATGTCCCAATATATGGAATGAAAGATGCCTGATAGTTGTATCTCTTTATTACCAAGTATGCTATTTTCCCCAGTCTCAACTACTAATGGGAAGATTACATCAGAAGTGTGCTCTTATAGCATATTATTTTCTCTTTCTCACTTCTTACCTCTAAAAGCTTGGCTTAAACTCTGTTACTTTATCTACAAAGGCTGGATTCTGCCATCAAAGCTGCCTAAAGCAATCTCTCAGTGAGTGACTTTGCAGCTTCAAGATCATGCTCATGAGTGCAGGACATTTGACAAAACTGGGAACTCTGGTGCCCTTGGTTTAGTTTCTTTAGATCCCGCATGCATCTGCCTCTTCTGAGTCTTTCTGTCTCCCCAGGGTCCTGTCACTTGACTTGCTTCACTTAGCTCTCCCTGCCATCACCAGCAATAGTTAGACTTCTACACAGTACTGAGAAAAGTGGTGCCATCTCTTATTTTCTCTGAAGCCAGCTAATGTCAATAAAATAGCAAAGCCTTGGAATGAGGCAAAGGTAACATAACAGAAGAAAACCATAATTTGCTCTCTCAGTATTATGATCTGCTATGAATGATCATCTTATACATAATGTAAAATACAGGGGATCCAAAAGACTTAAGCTGGACCCTGAAAAGAGATATCTGAATAGGACATGGTATTATATTCATTAAAATATTTTCCCAAATATTAAAAACCAAGAATACTCAGAATAGTGGTTCTACAATTGCTTCTATCCTGTTGAAAGGAAATTAATGCTGAGAAAGGAACTGGTATGGAAGGGTTGAATCATCTTCTACATTATAAGTCGTGATTCACTTGATGCAGAAAGAAAGTTACTTTTCCCCCTAACTAAGGGAAAATTAGCTATTATAGGAAGATTTGTAAAATAAAATATCTACATAGAGTTAATGTATGAGGCAGAGAGTGGACACAAGGAGATTAATTATTGATTCTTATTTCATCTTTATTTTGTATGAAAATATTATTCTTAAAGTATTATATGCTCCTCTCATATTGCAATATAAAGATGGATGTGTATAACAACCTGCTACCATATTGAAGCTTTCTATGTATAATTTTCTGTCCATGGAATTCTCCAGGCAAGAATACTGGTGTTGGTAGCCATTTCTTTATCCAGGAGATCTTCTGTACCCAGGGATCAAACTCTGTTCTCCTACATTGCTGGCAGATTCTTAATCATCTGAGTCACCAGAGAGGCCCCATATAATTTCCTACTTTAATATATAAAATTTATATTTTATAGACATAGTAATTTTTTTCTTAACTCAAATTAAAAATGCTCCAAAACTTGTAAATGGTAAAAATAGATTTAGCATATGATAAGTGAAAGATATATCCAATTCTACTTGTACTTAAATATATGTATTTCATTTTTTACACTACAAGTCAAACTCCATCTATTAGTTATTTTCTTAGATTCAAACCCATTCTTTGCTCTATGATTGGGATTCTGTGTATCACAATTTTGTTTGCCAGCTGGCTTCTTGTTGCTGCTGCTGCAGCTAAGTCGCTTCAGTCGTGTCCAACTCTCCACGACCCGAGAGATGGCAGCCTACCAGGCTCTTCTGTCCCTAGGATTCTCCAGGCAAGAACACTGGAGTGGGTTGTCATTTCCTTCTCCAATGCATGAGAGTGAAAAGTGAAAGTGAAGTTGCTCAGTTGTGTCTGACTTCGCGATCCCATGGACTGCAGCCCACCAGGCTCCTCCATCCATGGGATTTTTCCAAGCAAGAGTACTGGAGTGGGGTGCCATTGCCTCCTTGTTAGACTCTGACAATAAAGGGATTTAAGAAAGACAGACAAAAATGTGGGGAAAGGAAAATAAGTTATACATCCTCTCCTGTTTTACTTCAAATTTTCATTTTCCATTTGTTCCTCTTATTGATGCTTCAGAAAGGTTTCATCCCCCTGGAATTGGCAGATAGTTCAAGAAGCTGCCATTTTCCAGTATTCATTGAGTAAAGCTCATGACACTCCCTCAGTTGTCCCAACACCAGCCATCTAGCATCCTTTCTCAGAAATGGGATTTCAGCCCTAAAGAATCCTTCCTTCATGCTTCTAATTTTTAATCATTGCAAGCTCTTCTCTTCATTGTTATCCCTAAGATTGCTAGATGAATCTTGTAGTTACTAACCTTAATTTTCCCTTTTCTATTTTTTTAATCACTAGTTAACAGTTTTTTTAATATTAAATTCTTTCTGTTAAACTAACTTAGGTAGTGTCTTCCTCCTCACTGGACCTGACTTGCTGATTAAGACATTGGTACCAGGATTGGGAACTCAAAAAGGAGACCCTCAAAGATGAAGATTTGGAATCAGTTTGGTCATGTCTTTGGTCAGGAACAGAATACTGAGCATCTTACAAACAGGAAAATAAAATGTAACTAATCCGTATGATATAGTGACATCATTATTAATTACATTATCATCTATTTTTGGTGTGTTTTATGGTGATGAAGCATGCTCCCTGGGGGACTAAGTGGCTGCTTCACTCAACTGTTAACTGCAGTTATAGTGACCCCAAGGAGTATCTGGAGCACTTATAGGAAAAAAAAAAAAAAAACAAGCTCAGCTCTTTAAACTCTCATCTCAAATTCGAGTCAGATAACTATGGAGATTCTATGACAGTCCCCAAATGATTTCTATTTCTTTGTAGCCACAGGCCTGGTCTTAATTAAAATCAAACAGAAACTTTAATTGAATGGGTCATAAAATCATAGAAAGTTGAATTTGCAGCTGCATCAATTTTCTCTCTTGTAAAGGTTAAGGTACTGCTTGGAAGAGAGTTGGATCCTCACAATAGGAAAGGTTCACTGGGATGGATATGGATAAAGCTCAGGATCTTCAAGCCTAAGTGTATGTGTTCACTGAGCTTCCTCTGCCAGTAGAAGTATCCTGTTCTCTCATTTCTGCAAATATCAGCCTCTCCTTGCTTGAAGAGCCTATAACCTTGAGAGAGTTAACTTAAGCCGGTTGATAGGGAGTCTAAGTCCAAGCCCCCTTTAAGGAGGAGGTGAACATTCTTTTTCACATTCTTTTGCCTTAGACATGTAGATCTCATTGGCAGCAATATCTCTTGCTCGAGGACATGCTATTTTGAGCTCAGAATGTATGTTATAGGAGAAGATCTGGGTAAAACTTTCACAACCTTGAGTTCTGAGTTAACCTATTCCTTCTGGTTAATTGTCTTGATGTCATCCCAGAATGTATGTTATGGAAAAGGATATGGGCAAAATTTTCACACCCTTGAGGCATTCCTTTTATCTATTCTCAATAGCTAACAGAAAAGTATATAATGCCCTGCTTAAACTCATGAGGCAGGTAATCTTCCTACCCCCTTCTGATGACTATATCAAAAGCTTTTTCTGTCACTGTCACTTTAATAAAATTTCTACTACACAAAGCTCTGAGTGACAGAGAGTATCTTTGGTCCCGGAGTTAAATCTTCTTTGGAGAGTCGAATCTGGTGGTACCAAGCACTGTAAGCTATATACTATCATCTTATGACTCACCTGAGATCTCAAGACAAGGTAAAGTTATCAACCTCATCTTTCAAATGGATGCTTATTCTCAAGGCCATCTTATTGACATTCTGTTCACAACTAGAGTCATATCACAGCATATCCAGAAAGGCAGGTACAAAGTAGGTGTGCACATGTGTGTGTGTGTGCATGTGCACGTGCTCAGTTGCTCAGTCATGTCCGATTCATTGCTACTCCACGGACTGTAGTCTGCCAGGCTTCTCTGTCCATGTGATTTTTCAGGCAACCACTGGAATGGGCTGCCATTTCCTCCTCTAAGGGATCTTCCCCATCCATGGATATAACACGTGTTTCTTGCATCTCCTGCATTGGCTGGTGGATTCTTTACCAATGAGCCACCTGGGGAGGAAATAACTTACACATCAAAAATGTTGCAAGAATTTGGTGCATTTATATTGGAAGAAATATGGGAGTATGATTTAGAGCTAGATCCATTTCTGAGATGATACCACTGTAATGGCAGAAAGTGAAAAAGAATTAAAGAGCCTCTTGATGTGAGTGGGAGAGGAAAGTGAAAAAGCTGGCTGAAAACTCTACATTCAAAAAACTGAGATCATGGGACCCAGTCCCATCACATAATGGAAAACAGATGGCAAAAGTGGAAACAATGACAGATTTTATTTTCTTGGGCTCCAAAATCACTGGAGGTGATTGCAGCCATGAAATTAAAAGATGCTTGCCCCTTGGAAGGATAGCTATGACAAACCTAGACAGCATATTAAAAAGCATAGATATCACTTTGCCAACAAAAGTCTGTCTAGTCAAAGCTGTAGTCATGTACAGATGTGAGAGTTGTACTATAAAAGAAGGCTGAGTGCTGAAGAATTGATGCTTTTAAGTTGTAGGGCTGGAGAAGACTTTTGAGAGTCTCTTGGACTGCAAGGAGATCAAACCAGTCAATCCGAAAGGAAATCAACCCTGAATGTTCATTGGAAGAAGCTGAACGTGAAGCTCCAATACTTTGGCCACCTGATGTGAAGAACCAACTCATCAGAAAAGGCCCTCATGTTAGGAAAGATTGAGGGCAGGAGAAGAAACAGGCAACAGAGGATGAGATGGTTGGATGGCATCATCGACACAATGAACATGAGTTTGAGTAAGAAGCCTAGTGTGCTGTAGTTCATGGTGTCTCAAAGAGTTGGACACAACTTAGCAACTCAACAACAGCAATAAACCCAAACCTAACTTTTATAACATAGTAAATTCTATAAATGCCATATATTATTCATGCATGCATGCATGCTGAGTTGCTTCAGCCTTGTCCAACTCTTTGTGACACTATGGACTGTAGCCCACTAGGCTCCTCTGTCCACAGGAGTCTTCAGCCAAGCATACTTGCCAAAATGGGTTGCACTTTCCTTCTCCAGTATTATTCACTGTCGTTGTTGTTGTTCAGTTGCTAAGTTGTGTCCATTTATTTATGTTAATAAATAGATAGTACCTGTGATTTATGTATTATCACTTTTAATTTGCCTCAATCACCAGTAAGATTGTCAACTATTATCCCGATTTTATAAACACTCGCACAAACTTAGCTTATTGTCTAGGGTCAAGTGGTTGTTTAGTGACATAGATTGCATTAAACCCTACATCTATCTGTCACACATGGTTTCTCTTCATCCCTATACTCTATTTTGAAGTAAAGCTTTATGATTAACATTTAAAAATTATGTATTTATTTACTTTTGGCTGTGCTGGGTCTTTGTTGCTGCTTATGGGCTTCCTCTAGTTGTGTCAAGTGGGGGCACCTCTTCAGTGTGGCTCATGCACTTTTCATTATGGTAACTTCTCTTGTTGCATAGCACGGGCTCTAGGGGCACACAGGCTTCTGTAGTTGTGGCACATGGGCTCAACAGTTGTGACTCCTGAGCTCTAGATCACAAGATCAATAGTTGTGGTGCAATGGCTTATTAGTTACTCTGCAGCATGTGGAATTTTCCCAGATCAGAGATAAAAAACCATGTCTCTTTCATTGGCAGGGGATTCTTTACCACTGAGACACCAGAGAAACCCTATGATCAGGATTTATTTCTCTCATTGACACAAACAGTGCAATGTGCCATTAAAGGAACTCAGCAGAGTAAATTTAGAATACTGGGAAAAATACAATTCATGAATATCCTTTGTTGAGTAATATTTATATTTGAATAGTATATATATATATATTCGATTTAAGGGGCTGCTTCATTTCTTTTATGAGAAATCAAAAGAAGTTTCATAACTTGGCCTGAGCCTAGAATCTCTTGTTCTTATATTCAAGATATACAGTTTGTGGACTGTTTCACATAGATAAAACCAATTATTTTCTAGCATTTTGTATTCTTATAAAATATACCCATTATCTTCTGTTCTGTTTCATTCACATTTGATGCTTTTTTCTATCCCATCCCATCTTTCTCCCAAATGCAATCCCATACTGACTAGGTGACACCACCTGAAAACGTCATCCCTGGCCATTTCTAATGTGTCATTAGGTACTATGTTGAGTTGGGCAGGCTTCACAATGGAGAAGCACATGAACACACCAGATTACTCGGCTGAGATATTGCTCCTGTTCCCTCCTTTCTTCTAAAGGTACTCAGTATTTCAAAGATAAAAACGCAGAAGAAGGATCTGATTGATCATGCACTTTGGAGTCTGGCAGACTTTGGGTTCAGTCTTACTCCCGTCACTTGCACCTACTTAGATTGAGATCCATCACTGAAACCCTCTGGATTTTAGATTCCTCATATGTGCAAAGGGAACAATAATCCTTGACCCTGAAGTTCCTGGGCAGACTCGATGTGATTCAAGCACAACCTCTAACTAGCATGGTACCTGGGAAATTTATGTACCCAGTATTAGAAATAGTCTACTTCTGAAGTAAAGCATCTAATACCCCCTCTACTATTAGCAGCAAAATGACTGTGTGTGTGTGTGTGTGTCTGAGAGAAAGAGAGAGAGAGATGGGGAGGGGAAAACCTTAGAGAAGGAAAGTGTAGGGAAGGGAAACAGAAGAAAACTTGTATATGTAGATAAGACATTTTATGATTAGAAGACTAGCATGTGCTTTTTTTTTTAATAAAGCAAAATATTTAACTTAGATTACAGAAATCCATAACAGCAAGTCTATGATGACATTGGAAAAAATGAAGCACAAATTTAAGGCAATTGTTGCAAAAATTTTGTTTCAAAACTCAGTACAAGTAAGTGAGAAAATTAGAAATCTGAAATCTAAAGTTAACTAAATTATTTTTAAATTCCTTATGCCCATATAATTGCAGCTAAATAAAACTTCTAAAATTTAGGAAATTTATAGATTACTAACATTTAATTTATAGATTACTAAAATTTAATTCATCAAAAATTGAGGGCCAATTCATAAATATTGTGTAATTAAGCATTTATAGAAAATGCTGCTTATCCTGTGTGTTTGAGGCACAGCAAACCAAATAGCAGAGGTTAACATGACAGATACCATATGAATTCACTTTTATCAGACACATTCAAAAGATTGCTTATTTCAAACAATGAAATGCAACTCAGTCACCTCTCCACACATTTGCAGAAGCAAATGTGCACATTTTCCCATTTCTGGTTAGATTAGGGAACTCAGTATGACCGTGAGGCTATTGACGGAGGTTAGCAGTAGTCCTGGCACAGTTGCATTGGCCTCTTTCCTGGTGGCCTTCTCGGAGAGAGATGCCTTTTGCTTCCCACAGCTTTGTGTCCAATCAACCACTGAGCATCTGGTACAGCAGATGGGCTCTGCCCTGTACCTGGAACAGTCACCAGCAAGCACAATCAGTGCTTCCTCTGTTTCTGCATGAATTTAGTTAGTGTTCTACTTTCAAATCATCCACCCTTGGATATAATTATTGATCCCCAGATTTGTTCAGGGCCATAGAGATTATCAAGGTGAACGTACACATAAATTCTTACCTTAAGAGCTGTGCTCAGTTTTGCATCCAAATCTTGTTTCTGATGTTTCCCTGATCAGGCTTACTTCTGATCTGACATAGATGGTTTAATTTATGCATAATACTTTCATTTTTATATTATATTTCTTCTTCATGTTATATGCTCTTCTTATGTTGCTTTGTTTTAACAATTATCCCAATCCCTATGTCTTGTCACAAATTTGGAGCTTATTTCTCTTCCCAGGCTTACTGCAGAATGGTACCAGGGATAGAGATTTATTCATCCTTCCAAACAAAGAATTTTTCAACACACATATGACCCAAGTTCACTCTAAGAGTGTATAATTTGGTAAGTCCAGCTAGTGTCCCGGTATTATGTTTTCTGTCCAGTTTTGTTCATATTATTTATTCTGAAAAGACCACTGGGTTATGAGAATGCGTCCTTTTCTTGAACTTTATCATCAAATACCCTGGTGTGATTCAGGTAGTAACTTTACATTTTGTTTATAGCATTGAAGGGGAGGAAAAGGTGAGTTAGAATGAAGGGTACTATTTGTAGGGAATAACAAAACCAAATGGTATTAATATTCAAGTAGGGAGTACAACTGACAAAGTTGTTTAGGGAAATTCAATACACATAAAGCATGACTGAACAATAAAATATCCTTTTATTTTATCCTAATCCTAGGCTGACATTTTGTGATCATGGCTGTTTCCCTCTGCTCTAAAGACAAAACCATGGAGTTCTGTAGTCAGCTCCTTCAGGTTCTGCCTCAGCTACAACCTTTGTTACCAAACTAGCTCTGTTTGTCCAATGTACAACAAGACAAAATACTGAGATTTGCAGCAAAGACAGGGTTTATTCACAAGGCAATCAAGTGAAGAAATGGAAGAGTAAGTCTCAGATCCACCTTTTCAAAGACAAGGAGTTCTTGGTATTTATTGGATAAAGAATATAGAAGCAGGGCAGTCTGAGGCATGAGGAACATGGGGCAGGAGATTGAAAAATGGTGCAGTAATCATTCTGCACAGGTGTAACTAAGTTGCAATTCTCTGCACATTCAAAAAATGGAGTCACTAGCATGATCTGAAGGTGGAGTTTTCAGCCTCCTTATACCCAAATGTCCAGAACAGACAGTTGCACATGCCTAGTTGGAGGGTCAGTGATCCTATCCAGTCTTAACTGGCTTAGCTTAAACTAAACAAAACTGACTTCAAGTTCCTGGAAAACAACTTCAGCACACTTATTATTGTTTAGGCTACATACCACTGGAAGTACATGCAAATCTTTTGTAGCATGTTAAAATTATCTTGATTAATAAAGGCAGATTTCAAATGAAATTGATTTTACTAATGACCACCCACTGTTTCACCTTGGCAGAAGTTATGAGCTTCCCAGGGTAACCTATATCCAGTGATTCAGTGAGATGGGTATATAAAGGCTTGGTCATCTCACCAAAACAAGACATGGAGATATGTGTTCTAGATTTAAACCCTGCCACCAAGTTAGTTGAGGGCTACTTGTGGCTCACATGGTAAGGAATCTGCCTACAATAAAGGAGATCTGGATTCAATCCCTGGGTTAGGAAGATCTCTTGGAGAAAGAAATGGCAACCCCCTCCAGTATTCTTGCCTGGAGAATCCCATGGACAGAGGAACCTGAAGAGCTGTAATCCATGGAGTTGCAATGAGTTGCACATGACTCAGCAACTAAACCACCACACCACACCAAGGTAGCTGAGGATTTATAGCATAGCACTTGAACTTTTTTTTCCCTACACAGTGAAGCTTCCCCCCACTTCCCTTCACAGGGATTAGGTCCTAATAAACAGCTTTCAGCATCTTCTTTCAGAGGACCTAAATTGTAATACATGCAGCAAATAAGAGTATGATATGTATATCCAAAAATATTAAAATATGAAATTATCATTGTAATCTGAAACTCCATGTTCCATTCAGGCACTAGTATTGTTAGCAGATAGCTAGTTAAGACACAAAATAACTGTGCTTACAAAAGCTGAGAAAATATAAACAATTCTAATATAATAAGCCATAAGTACCTGGCCAAGTAAAATTTTATAAACTGAGTTTCTGTAGCAAAAAAAAAAAAAAAAGAGAGAGAGAGAGAGAGAGCGAGAGAAAAGAAGACAACATTTTGGTCAATGCCTCTTTTTCTGCTTCAATCTCACTGAAGACAGCATCTATTCTCCTCTCACATGAGATAAGAAACTTAGTTTAAGGGAAAATATTCACATATCTGCATGTACACCATCATAATCTCCTTCCTTAAATTTTGGATAAAAATCTTTTCCCCTTCCTATTTCTGGCCCACCCATCTGAATCCTATCCCCTTTCACAATCTCTGAGACTTTATTCTATTGATTTACTCTTTTTTTTTTTCTTACTCTTCAACCTCAATCTCTTAGTTTTTAAATATGTTCAAGGCTTTCCCAAAATAATTTTTGCTATAAGAGAAATTATAATTTTATTTTTGCTTTCTACTTGGATGAGTAAATTGCTTCAGTATCAGTTTGTGAATAGTAAATTAATACCCAAAGATTTGAAATATAAAATATTTACTATACTAAAGTCTGCTATAGTCACAGACTATGACTGTTTGACTAGTATTAACTAAAATTAAGCATTTTATTCACTATATCTATAATATATGTTTTTGTATCCTATAGGGAACAATCTTTCTCATTACACTTGATGATATACTTGATAAGTAAAACTGTTAGTTGCTCAGTTGTGTCCAACTCCTTTTGACTCCATATACTGTAGCCCACCAGGCTTCTCTGTCCATGTGATTTCCCAAACAAAAATACTGAAGTGGGCAGCCATTCCCTTCTCCAGGGGATCTTTTTCTATCCAGGAATCAAACCTGAGTCTCCCACATTGAACATAGATTCTTCATTCTGTGAGCCACAATGGATGCCCCATTATACACTATACTTGATGATATACTTGATTATTTTCTGGGTAGAAAATAATATAGTAGCAATTTATCCAACACTAAATATTTGTTAGGTTGCAGAGAAAATAAAGTTTTCTATATCAAGATGGAAATTAAATATTAGTTTAGCTATTTAGAAGGGTAATTTGACAAAATTTGGAAGAGTTGAACAAGGGTCTGTTCATTAATTGTTCTATTATTAGACAGAATTTTGTAACATATATGGTTATTAGATCATAACTTGTAAAAACAATTATTCATCAATATCAAATGTTAAATAGAATAAAAACCATAGGTAACAACTAATTAAACAGTGTGTATACTTAAACAAGGAAGTATAATGTATTATATTTACCTAAGGAATTTTGAAGAACTATATAGCCTTTAGAATTTATATGTGGCCATGGATGCATTTCAAAAATGAGAGTGAAAAATATTGTCAAAGAAATATAGTATAATGCTGTAAAGTTTAAAAGTAATAAAAATAGTCCTTAAAATTTGTGTTAAAATATAAAATCAGTTCAGTTCAGTCACTCAGTTGTGTCCAACACTTTGTGACCCCATGGACTGCTGCAGGCCAGGCCTCCCTGTCCATCACCAACTGCCAGAGCTTACTCAAACTCATGTCAGTTGAGTCAGTGATGCCATACAACCATCTCATCCTCCGTTGTCCCCTTCTCCTCCCACCTTCAATCTTGCCCTGCATCAGGGTCTTTGCCAAGGAGTCAATTCTTCACATCAGGTGGCAGTTTTGGCTTCAGCATCAGTCCTTCCAATTAATAGTCAGAGCTGATTTTCTTTAGGACGGACTTATTGAATCTCCTTGATGTCTAAGGGACTCTCAAAAGTATTCTACAACACCTCAGTTCAAAAGCATCAGTTCTTCAGTACTCAGCTTTCTTTAGGTACAATTCTCACATCCATATATGATCACTGGAAAAACCATATCCTTGACTAGATGGACCTTTGTTGGCAAAGTAATCTCCCTGCTTTTTAAGATGCTGTCTCAGTTGGTCATATATTTTTTTACCAAGGAGCAAATGTCTTTTAATTTCATGGCTGTAGTCATCATTTGCAATGATTTTGGAGCCCCAAAAAATAGTCTGTCACTGTTTCCATTGTTTCCCCATCTATTTCCTATGAAGTGATGGAACCAAATGCCATGATCTTACTTTTCTGACTGGTGAATTTTAAACCAACTTTTTCACTCTCCTATTTCACTTTCATCAAGAGGCTCTTAGTTCTTCTTCACTTTCTGCTATAAGGGTGGTGTCATCTGTATGTCTGAGGTTATTAATATTTTTCCCAGTGATCTTGATTCCAGCTTGTGCTTCATCCAGCCCAGCATTTCTCATGATGTACTCTGCATATAAGTTAAATAAGCAGGGTGACAATATAGAGCCTTGACGTACTCATTTCCCAATTTGGAACAAGTCTGTCATTCCATGTCCAATTCTAACTGTTCTTTCCTGACCGACATACAGATTTCTCAGGAGGCAGGTCAGGTGGTCTGTTATTCTCATCTCTTGAAGAATTTTACAGATTGTTGTGATCCACACAGTCAAAGGCTTTGGCATAGTCAATAAAGAAGAAGTAGATGTTTTTCTGGAACTCTCTTAATTTTTCAGTGATCCAGCAGATGTTGGCAATTTGATCTCTGCTTCCTCTGCCTTATCTAAATCCAGCTTGAACATCTGGCAGTTCCCAGTTCACCTACAGTTGAAGCCTGGCTTGGAGAATTTTAAGCATTACTTTGCTAACTTTTGAGATGAGTGCAATTGTGTGGTAGTTTGAGCATTCTTTGACATTACCTTTCTTAGGGATGGGAATGAGAGCTGACCTTTTCCAGTCCAGTGGCCACTGCTGAGTTTTCCAAATTTGCTGGCATATTGAGTGCAGCAGTTTCAAGGCATCATCTTTTAGGATTTGAAATAACTCAACTGGAATTCCATCACCTCCACTAGCTTTGTTCATAGTGATGCTTCCTAAGGCCCCCTTGACTTCACATTCCAGAATGTCTGGCTCTAGATGAGTGATCTCACCATCATGATTATCTGGGTCGTGAAGATCTTTTTTGTATAGTTCTTCTGCATATTTTTGCCACTTCTTCTTAATATCTTCTGCTTCAGTTAGGACCATACCATTTCTCTCCTTTATTGTAAGCCCATCTTTACATGAAATATTTCCTTGGTATCTCTAATTTTCTTAAAGAGATCTCTAGTCTTTCCTATTCTGTTGTTTCCCTCTATTTCTTTGCATGATCACTGAGGGAGGCCTTCTTCTCTTGCTAATGTTTGGAACTCTGCATTCAAATGGGTATATAGTTCCTTTTTTCCTTTGCCTTTCACTTCTCTTCTTTTCACAGCTATTTGTAAGACCTCTTCAGACAACCATTTTGCCTTTTTCATTTATTTTTCTTGGAGATGGTCTTGATCATGGCCTTCTGTACAATGTCAAGAACCTCTGTCCATAGTTCTTCAGTCACTCTACCTATCAGATCTAATGCCTTGAATCTATTTGTCACTTCCACTGTATAATCATAAAGGATATTATTTAGGTCATAGATGAATGGTCTAGTGGTTTTCCCTACTTTCTTCTATTTATGTCTGAATTTGCAATAAGGATTTCATGATCTGGGCCACAGTCAATCCCTGTTTTGTGTTTGTTGAGTATATAGAGCTTTTCCATCTTTGGCTGCAATGAATATAATCAATCTGATTTCGGCATTGACCAGCTGGTGATGTCCATATGTAGAATCTTTTCTTGTGTTGTGGGAGAGGGTATTTGCTATGACCAGTGCATTCTCTTGGCAAAACTCCATTAGCCTTTGCCCTGCTTCATTCTGTACCCCAGGGGCAAATTTGCCTGTTATCCCAGGTGTTTCTTGACTTCCTACTTTTGCATTCCAGTCCCCTATGATGAAAAGGACATGTTTTTTGTGTGTTAGTTCTAGAAGGTCTTGTAGGTCTTCACAGAACCATTCAACTTCAGCTTCTTCAGCATTATTGGTCAGTGCATAGACATGGATTACTGTGATGTTGAATGGTTTGTCTTGGAAATGAACAGAGATCATTCTATTGTTTTTGAGATTGCATCCAAATACTGCATTTTGGACTCTTTTTTTTTTTTTTTTTTTACTATGATGGCTACTCCATTTCTTCTAAGGGATTCTTGGCCACAGTAGTAGATATAATGGTCATCTGAGTTAAATTCACCCATTCCAGTCCATTTTAGTTCACTCATTCTAAAATGTCAGTGTTCACTCTTGCCATCTCCTGTTTACCACTTCCATTTGCCTTGATTCATGGACCTAACATTCCAGGTTCCTATGCAATATTGCTCTTTACAGCATTGCAATTTACTTCCATCACCAGTCTCATCCACAACTGAGTGTTGTTTTTGCTTTGGTCTGTTTCTTCATTCTTTCTGGAGTTATTTCTCCATTGATCTCCAGCAGCGTATTGGTCACCTACTGACCTGGGGAGTTCATCTTTCAGTGTCCTATCATTTTGCCTTTTCATACTGTTCATGGGGTTCTCAAGGTAAGAATACTAAAGAGGTTTACCATTCCCTTCTCCAGTGGATCATGTTTTGTCAGAACTCTCCACCATGACCTGTCTGTCTTAGGTGCCCCTACATGGCATGGCTCATAGTTTCATTGAGTTAGACAAGGCTGTCGTCCATGTGATAAAATAAAAAATAAGAGGGTACAAAACAATTTGGACAGTAGCTTTCTCTAGTAACAGCTGCCTTAGAGGATGGGAAATGGGCTAATAAACAGGATAAAGGGCTTAAACTGAAAATATTTTATCATTAAAAATTGTGATCTGAAGGAAATATCTTAAGATTTGTTAATTCTGAATGTTGGGCATACAGAAAGTCTAATTATTGGTGCTGGAAATTTAAAGTCATTAATTTTTGTTTTGTTGGTTTATTTTTGAACAAGAAATGAAATATTATCGATGAAAAAGACATGTCTTTTCAAGTTGTTTTATTTTAACAAAATATTGTTTTAAGACATATAGGAAAAGACAGATACAATAGTGAGTTGTCATCAGATGATATAACAAGTATAATCTTTAACTGTAGGAATTAACTCAATAGTCACTAGATTTCAGATCTTAATATAGAAAATCTATTTGCAGAATCTCTTATTTAAGTTGTGTGATTGACATGGGAAAATGAATGAGCAATGGAGGCAGGAACACATCTACCACTAGTTTAGTCAGCTTATTTGTTTTTCAGATGAGCAAATGGAGGTGAATATTGCTCACATGCATCTATAGGTCACTCTGCCTTCTACCTGTGCTTTTTGAAAGCACCATGTTTTCAAATTTCTCTGCCAATTTCCTAGTACATTCCCAAGATTTTTAAAAATTAGTTTCAGGATGTTTGTGCATTAATATAATTGCTTCTGTAAGAATTTTTCTAAATATTAACAAATATTATACTTATGTATGTAGAAACATAATATAAAGTTTGTCTTTTGCACTATTAACAGTTTAATTCTTATATTTTAGAAAGCCTTATGTAAAATATAAGGGTCTGATATTTTCTTCTTTTAAATTCCATTAGTATTCTATTTTCAACATGTCTTTAGAAAATATCGATTTCTGTCTGGGTTGTTTTGTGGCTACTAATTTCTTATGTGCATTGCTTTTTACATAAAACTAATTTTTGTATCATTGAAAAGATATTGAAGAGTTCATAATGGCCCATGAATCAATACTAAATGTTTAATCTAACCCTTCACCCCTTACTGATTGTATCTAAGTCAACAGTAATTAAGCTCAATATTTTCCTTCTGTCTATCCCCAAAGAACCTCATCAGTTGCTGTGTTACTTCAACATGACTTCCATTTCTGTTGCTCTGCCAATATCACCTTGTCTCTCAGGAAATGGGCTGTGTACAAGGGAATAATCTTTAAAGAATAAAGTTGATCTATGGCTGGATGGCATCACTGACTCGATGGACATAAGTCTGAGTGAACTCCGGGATTTGGTAATGGACAGGGAGGCCTGGCGTGCTGCGATTCATGGGGTCACAAAGAGTCGGACACGACTGAGCAACTGAACTGAACTCAACTGAAAGTATCTCTGTGACCACTATTCAATATTGCTCTGAAACTCTGCAGAATACTAATTTTATTCAGAGGCATAAAAAAAGGAACAAACACAGTTGGATATATTTAAAATATTATCCCACTCTTGTTCCTATAAAATTGATTTCAAAACAAACAGTTCAGGTAATCCAAGATTTGGATGGCTTCTAACATGATTTCCAGTTGTCAGTTACAAAATAGATCAACTAAAATTAATGGAAAGTTTTAGGATAGCCTAATTATTAATGCTTCTATGATAAATATATATTTAATTTTTTTATGATTTAGATTGTTGCTTAGAAATTTTGTTAGCCTTGTAAATAAATGTAACAATACAAAGTAGTATTCCCCTTTCATGGATCAGAACCTTGTCACGGTGAGGGGCTTGCATAACTCAATGAAGTTATGAGACATGCCATGCAGGGCCACCCAAGACAGATGCGTCATAGTGAAGGGTTCTAACAAAATGTAGTCCACTGGAGAAGAAAATGACAAACCACTCCAGTATTCATGCCACAAGAACCCCATGAACAGTATGAAAAGGCAAAACTATATAACACAGAGTATTACCCCCCTCCCCCAGGTCCTATATGCTACTGGGGAATACTGGAGGGCAGTTAATAATAGGCCCAGAAAGAATGCAGTGGCTGGGCCAAAGCAGGAATGACACTCAGCTGTGGATGTGTCTGGTACTGAAAGTAAAGTCTGATGCTATAAAGAACAATACTGTATATAAACCTGGAATGGTAGGTCCATGATTCAATGTAAATTGGACATGGACAAGCAGGAGATGGCAAGAATGAACACTGGTATCTTAGGAATCAGTGAACTAAAATGGACTGGAATGGGCGAATTTATTTCAGACAACCATTTTATCTAAGACTGTAGAAAGACTCCCTCAGAAGAAATAGAGTAGCCCTCATAGTCAACAAGAGCCCAAAAGGTAGTGCCTGAGTGCAGTCTCAAAAAAGACAGAATGATCTCAGTTCATTTCCAAGACAACTCATTCAGCGTCACAGTAATCCAAGTCTATGACCCAACCCCTAATACCAAAGAAGCTGAAGTTGACTAGTTCTATGAATACCTACAAGACTTTCCAGAACTAACACAAAAAAAGATGTCCTTTACATCATAGGGGATTGGTATGCAAAAGCAGGAAGTCAAGAGATACCTGGAGTAACAGGCAAGTTCGACCTTGGAAGCAGGGCAAAGGCTAACAGAGTTTTGTCAAGAGAATACACTGGTATAGCAAACACCCTTTTCCAACAACAAAAGAGATGACTCTACACGTAGACATCACCAACTGGTCAGTATTATAATCAGATTGATTATATTCTTTGCAGCCAAAAATAGAGAATCTCTATGTAGTCAACAAACAAGACCTGGAACTAACTGTGGCTCAGATCATAAGCTCCTTATTGCAATATTCAGACTTAAATTGAAGAAAGTATGGAAAACCACTAGGCCATCCAGATATAACCTAAGTTAAATCCCTTATGATTATACAGTGGAGGTGATGAATAGATTCAAGGAATTAGATCTGATAGACAGACTGCCTGAAGAACTATGAACAATGTTCATAACATTGTACAGAAAGCAGTGACCAAAAATCATCCCAAAGAAAAAGAAATGCAAGAAGGCAAAGTGTTTGGCTGAGGAGGTTTTACAAATAGCTGAGAAAAGAAGAAAAGTAAAAGGCAAGGGAGAAAAGGAAAGATATAACCTATTTAATGCAGAGTTCCAGAGAACAGCATGGAGAGATAAGAAGGTCTTAAATGAACATTGCCAAGAAATAAAGGAAAACAATAGAATAGCAAAGACTAAAGATGTCATCAAGAAAATTGGAGATATCAAGGGAGCATTTCATGCAAGGATGGGTATGATAAAGGACAGAAATAGTAAGGGCCTAACAGAAGCAGAAGTTAAGAAGAGGTGGCAAGAATACACAGAATAACTATAGAAAAAAGGTCTTAATGACCCAGATAACCACGATGGTGTAGTCACTCAACTTAGCCAGACATCCTGGAATGTGAAGCCAAGTGGGTCTTAGGAATCACCTTATTTCTTGTTGTTGTTCAGTTGCCCAGTCGTCTCAAACTATTTACAACCCCATGCACTAAAGCTCGCCAGGCCTCCCTGTTCCTCACCATCTCCTGGAGTTTGCCCAAGTTCATATTCATTGCATTAGTGATGCCATCCGGCCATCTCATCCCCTGATGCCCTCTTCTCCTTCTGCCCTAAATCTTCCTAGGATCAGGGACTTTTCCTGAGTCTTCTGTTCACATCAGATGACCAAAATACTAGAACTTCAGCTTCAGCATCTAGTCCCCTGAGCTACTTGGACCTGGGAAAGGCACAAAACACAGGCCCAACAGAGTCTGTGCCTTTGTGGAATATCCGAGAACCTGAACCTGACTGGCTTAGACCTGGGAAGTGCACATAACCCAGGGCCTGCTTTAGACAGTTTCTCTGCAGAGCAACCTGGAACCTGAGAAGTGTAGACTGGGAAAGCACAGACACAGTGAGTGGAGAAAAACCCAGTGTGGCACATTGTGAGCACTCCCCACACATGCCAGTGATATTTGTTTGCAGTGTTCCTCCCTCCCCAAAGCACAACTGAACAAGTGAGTCTAAATAAGGGACCACCTTTGCCCCCTTGTGTCAGAGCAGATATTAGTCACTGAAGAGATTTGCAAACGGAGGAAGCCAAAATAAACAAAGAGGGAACCGCTTTGGAAGTAACAGGAGCAACAGATTAAAACCCTGTAGTTAGCACCGACTACCATTGGAAGGGGCTTATAGACCTTGAGAAGTATAAGCTGGAACAAGGAACTATCTGAAACTGACCTGACTCCACACTGCTGTCAACAGCTCCAGAAAAATTCCTAGATATATTTTACTATTATAATTTTTTAACTTTTTAAAATTTATGTATTACTCCTTTAATTTTCATTTTTATAACCTACTATTACCTTGCCAAAAAAGACCCTATTTTTAAAGCAAATTTAATATATATGATTTATAATTTTTGTGATTTTGTTTTCTTTTTTAATATTGTATTTTTGAGAGTCTAACCTCTACTCTAGATTTTTAATCTTTGCTTTTTGGTATTTGTTATCAATTTTGTACCTTTAAGAATACAATATTCAGTACCCATTTTTACTTAGAAGTGTGAATACTGACTTGATTGCCTTCTCCCCCTTTTGACTCCTTTTTTTCCCCCAGGTCACCTCTATCTCCTCCCTCCCCTTTCTCTTCGCTACCTAACTCTGTGAATCTCTTTGAGTATCCAGGCTGTGGAGAACACTTAGGGAACTGATTACTGGCTAGATCTGTCTCTCTCCTTTTGACTCCCCCTCTTCTCCTCTTGGTCACCTCTATATCTTTCCTCCCTCTTCTCTTCTTTATGTAACTCTGTGAACCTCTCTGGGTGTTCCAGACTGTGGAGAGCACATAGGGAATTGATTACTGGCTAGATTTCTCTCTCCTCTTTTGATTCCTCCTCTTATCCTCCTGGTCTCCTCTATCTCCCTCCTCCCTCTTCTCTCCTCCATGTAACTGTGAACCTCTCTGGGTGTCCCTCACTGTGGATAATCTTTTCTCCATTAACCTAAATGTTTTATCAATGGCGCAGTACAGATAGAGAAATCTTGAGGCTACTGTAAGAATAACACTGAAAACCAGAGGCAGGAGGCTTAATCCCAAAACTTGAAAAACACCAGAAAACTCCTGACTCCAGGGAACATTAATTGACAAAAGCTCATCCAAAAGCCTCCATACCTACACTGAAACTAAGCTCCACCCAAGAGCCAACAAGTTTCAGAGCAAGACATACCAAGCTAATTATCCAAAAAAGCAGGAACATAACCCTAAGCATTAACATACAGGCAGCCAAAAGTCACACCAAACCCATAAACACCTCAAAACACACTCCTGGACATTTCATCGTACTCCAGAGAGAAGATATCCAGCTCCACCCACCAGAACAACCATGCAAGCTTCCCTAACCAAAAACCTTGACAAGCCATTTGTTCAACCCCACCCACAAGGAGGAACCTCCACAATAAAGAGGAACCACAAACTTCCAGCATACAGAAAGGTCACCCCAAACACAGCAATCTAAATAAGATAAAAAGGCAGAGAAACATTCATCAGGTAAAGGAACATGATAAATACCCACCAAACCAAACAAAAGAGGAGTAGATAAGGAGTCTATCTGAAAAAGAATTCAGAATAAAAATGTAAACATGATCCAAAATCTTGAAAACAAAATGGAGTTACAGATAAATAGCCTGGAGACAAGGATTGAGAGATGCAAGAAATGTTTAACAAGGACATTAAGTAAATAAGTAAGTAAAGTCACTCAGTCATGTCCGACTCTTTGTGACCCCATGGACTGCAGCCCACCAGACTCCTCAGTCCATGAGATTCTCCAAGCAAGAATACTGGAGTGGGTTGCCATTTCCTTCTCCAGGGGATCTTCCTGACCCAGGGATCGAACCCGGGTCTCCCGCATTGGAGGCAGACGCTTTAACCTCTGAGCCACCAGGGAAGTAACAAGGACATAGAAGAAATAAAAATGAGTCAATCAATAATGAATAATGCAATAACAGATCAAAAACACTTTGGAGGGAATCAACAGTAGAATGAGGCAAAAGACATGATAAGTGTGGTGGAAGATAGAATGTTGGAAATATATGAGCAGACAGGAAAAAAGAAAAGAATGAGGACAACCTCAGAGACTTCTGGGACAATGTCAAACATCCCAGCATTCAAATCATAGGAGTCCCAGAAGAAGAAGACAAAAGATAAAATACTTGAAGAGATAATAGTTTAAAACTTCCTTAAAATGGGGAAGGAAATAGCCACCCATGTCCAAGAACCCAGAGAGTCCCAAACAAGATAAACCCAAGGTGAAACAGCACAAAACACATATTAATAAAATTAATGAAGATCAAATACAAAGAACAAATATTAAAAGCAACAAGGGAAAAACAACAAATAACACACAAGGGGATTCCCATAAGGATAACAGTTGATTTTTAAATAGAAACTCTTCAGGCCAGGAGGGAATGGCCGGACATACTTAAAGTGATGAAAGAAAATAACCTACAGCCAAGATTACTGTAAGCAGCAAGGGTCTCATTCAAATATGAAGGAAAAATCAAAGGTTTACAGGCAAGCAAAAGCGGAGAGAATTCAGCACCACCAAACCAGCTCTCCAACAAATAAATGGCAACGAGATCATTAGAAAGAAAGAAAGAAAGAAAGTGAAGTCGCTCAGTCGTGTCCGGACTGTTTGCAACCCCGTGGACTATAGCCTACCAGGTTCTCCATCCATGGGATTTTCCAGGCAAGAATATTGGAGTGGGTTGCCATTTCCTAATTACCTTAAATGTAAATGGGTTGAATGCCCCAACCAAAAGTCAAAGACTGGCTGAATGGATACAAAAACAAGACCACTATATACGTTGCTTACAAGAGACCCACCTTGAAACAAGGGACACATACATACTGAAAGTGAAAGGCTGGAAAAATATATTCCACGCAAATAGAGACCAAAAGAAAGCAGGAGTAGCAATACTCATAATATATAAAATAGACTTCAAAACAAAGGCTGCGAAAAGAGACAAAGAAGGACACTACATAATGATCAAAGGATCAATCCAAGCAGAAGATATAACAATTATAAATATATATGCACCCAACATAGAAGCACTGAAATATGTAAGACAAATGTTAACAAGTATGAAAGGGGAAATTAACAATAACACAATAATAGTGGGAGACTTTAATACCCCACTCACACCTATGGATAGATTAACTAAACAGAAAATTAACAAGGAAACACAAACTTTAAATGATACAATAGACCACTTAGACTTAATTGATCCTGTGGTCATGTATGGATGTGAGAGCTGGACTGTGAAGAAGGCTGAGCACCGAAGAATTGATGCTTTTGAACTGTGGTATTGGAGAAGATTCTTGAGAGTCCCTTGGACTGCAAGGAGATCCAACTAGTCCATTCTGAAGGAGATCAGCCCTGGGATTTCTTTGGGAGGAATGATGCTAAAACTGAAGCTCCAGTACTTTGGCCACCTCATGCGAAGAGTTGACTCATTGGAAAAGACCCTGATGCTGGGAGGGATTGGGGGCAGGAGGAGAAGGGGACGACTGAGGATGAGATGGCTGGATGACATCATGGACTCAATGGACGTGAGTCTGAGTGAACTCCAGAAGTTGGTGATGGACAGGGAAGCCTGGCGTGCTGCGATTCATGGGGCCGCAAAGAGTTGGACACAACTGAGCGACTGAACTGAACTGAACTGAACTGATAGGACATTTCACCCCCAAAAATGAATTTCACCTTTTTCTCAAGTACACATGAAACCTTCCCCAGGATAGATCACATCCTGGGCCATAAATCTAGCCATGGTAAATTTAAAAAAAATTGAAATCATTCCAGGCATCTTTTCTGACCACAATGCAGTAAGATTAGATCTCAATTAAAGGAGAAAAACTATTAAAAATTTCAGCATATGAAGGCTGAACAACACGTTGCTGAATAACCAACAAATCACAGAAGAAATCAAAAAAGAAATCAAATATGTGTAGAAATGAAATGAAAATGAAAACACAACAACCCAAAACCTGTGGGACACTATAAAGGCAGTGCTAAGAGGAAGGTTCATAGAAGTACAGGCATACTTCAAGAAACAAGAAAAAAATCAAATAAATAACCTAATTCTACACCTAAAGCAACTATAAAAGGAAGAAATGAAGAACACCAGAGTTAGTAGAAGGAAAGAAATCTTTAAAATTAGGGCAGAAATAAATGCAAAAGAAACAAAAGAGACCATAGCAAAAATCAACAAAGCCAGAAGCTGGTTCTTTGAGAGGATAAATAAAATTGACAAACCATTAGCCTGACTCATCAAGAACCAAAAGGAGAAAATCAAATCAATAAAATTAGAAATGAAAATGGGGAGATCACAGAGACAAAACAGAAATACAAAGGATCATAAGAGACTACTATCAGCAATTATATGCCAATAAAATGGACAACTTGGAAGAAATGGACAAATTCTTAGAAAAGTACAACTTTCCAAAACTGAACCAGGAAGAAATAGAAAATCTTAACAGACCCACCAAAAGCACAGAAATTGAAACTGCAATCAGAAATCTTCCAGCAAACAAAAGCCCAGGTCCAGACAGCTTCACAGCTCAATTCTACCAAAAATTTAGAAAAGAGCTAACACCTATTTTACTCAAACTGTTCCAGAAAATTTCAGAGGAAGGTAAACTACCAAACTAATTCTATGAGGCCACCATCACCCTAATACCAAAACCTGACAAAGACGCCACAAAAAAGAAAACACAGGCGAATATCACTGATGAACATAGATGCAAAAATTCTTAACAAAATTCTGCCAATCAGAATCCAACAACACATTAAAAAGATCATACACCATGACCAAGTGGGCTTTATCCCAGGGATGCAAGGATTCTTCAATATCTGCAAGTCAATCAATGTAATACACCATATTAACAAATTGAAAAATTAAACCCATATGATTATATCAATAGATGCAGAGAAAGCATTTGACAAAATTCTACATCCATTTATGATAAAAAGATAAAAACTCTCCAGAAAGCAGGAATAGAAGGAACATACCTCAACATAATAAAAGCTATATATGACAAACCCACAGCAAACATTATCCTCAATGGTGAAAAATTGAAAGCATTTCCCCTAAAGTCAGGAACAAGACAAGGGTGCCCACTTTCACCACTACTATTTAACACAGTTTTGGAAATTTTAGCCCCACCAACCAGAGCAGAAAAAGAAATAAAAGGAATCCAAATTGAAAAAGAAGAAGAGGGTCGCAAAGAGTCGGACACGACTGAGCAACTGAACTGAACTGAAAACTCTCAATGTTTGCAGATGATATGATCCTCTACATAGAAACCTCTAACGACTCCACGAGAAAATTACTAGAGCTAATCAATGAATAGAGTAAAGTTGCAAGATATAAAATCAACACACAGAAATCCCTTGCATTCCTATACACTAATAATGAGAAAACAGAAAGAGAAATCAAGGAAAAAATTATATTCACCATTACAATGAAAATAATAAAATACATAGGAATATATATACCTAAAGAAACAAAAGACCTATATATATATAGAAAACTATAAAACAGTGGTGAAAGAATCAAAGAGGACACTAACAGATGGAGAAATATACCGTGTTCATGGATCAGAAGAATCAATATAGTGAAAATGAGTATACTACCCAAAGCAATCTATAGATTCAATGCAATCCCTATCAAGCTACCAACGGTATTTTTCACAGAGCTAAAACAAATCATTTCACA
The DNA here is from genome assembly GCA_006408695.1 of Aepyceros melampus. Lineage (NCBI taxonomy): Eukaryota > Metazoa > Chordata > Mammalia > Artiodactyla > Bovidae > Aepyceros > Aepyceros melampus. The sequence continues at coordinate 163,782 of SJXQ01010446.1, forward strand.
ATTTGTATGGAAATACAGAAACCTCGAATAGCCAAAGCAATCTTGAGAAAGAAGAGTGGAACGGGAGGAATCCACCTACCTGACTTCAGGCTCTACTACAAAGCCACAGTATGATACTGGCACAAAGACAAAAATATAGATCAATGGAACAAAATAGAAAGCCCAGAGATAAATCCATGCACCTATGGACAACTTATCTCTGAAAAAGGAGGCAAGAATATACAATGGATAAAAGACAATCTCTTTAACAAGTGGTACTGGGAAAACTGGTCAACCTCTTGTTAAAGAATGAAACTAGAACACTTTTTAACACCATACATAAAAATAAACTCAAAATTGATTAAAGATCTAAATGTAAGACCAGAAACTATAAACTCTGAGAGGAGAACATAGGCAAAAACACTCTCTGACATATATCACAGCAGGATCCTCTATGACCCACCTCCCAGAATATTTGAAATAAAAGCAAAAATAAACAAATGGGACCTAATTAAACTTAAAAGCTTTTGCACAACAAAGGAAACTACAAGAAAGGTGAAAAGACAGCCTTCAGAATGGGAGAAAATAATAACAGATGAATCAACTGACAAACAACTAATCTCAAAAATATACAAGCAACTCCTGCAGCTCATTTCCAGAAAAATAAGTGACCCAATCAAAAAAATGGGTCAAAGAACTAAACAGACATTTCTCCAAAGAAGACATACTGATGGCTAACAAACACATGAAAAGATGCTCAACATCACTCATTATCAGAGAAATGCAAATCAAAACCACAATGACGTACCATTCACACCAGTCAAAATGGCTGCTATCCAAAAGTCAACAAGCAATAAATGCTGGAGAGGGTGTGGAGAAAAAGGAAGCCTCTTATACTGTTGGTGGGAATGCAAACTAGTACAGCCACTATGGAGAACAGTGTGGAGATTCCTTTAAAAACTGGAAATAGAACTGCCATACAACCCAGCAATCCCTCTGCTGGGCATACACACCGAGGAAACCAGAATTGAAAGAGACACGTGTACCCCAATGTTCATCGCGCACTGTTTACAATAGCCAGAACATGGAAACAACCTAGATGTCCATTAGCAGACAAATTGATAAGAAAGCTGTTGTCCATATACACAATGGAGTATTACTCAGCCATTAAAAAGAATACATTTGAATCAGTTCTAATAAGGTAGATGAAACTGGAGCCTAGTATACAGAGTGAAGTAAGCCAGAAAGAAAAACACCAATACAGTATCAGTTCAGTTCAGTTCAGTCACTCAGTCATGTCCAACTCTTTGTGTCCCCATGAGTTGCAGCATGCCAGGCCTCCCTGTACATCACCAACACCCGGAGTTCACTCAAACTCACGTCCATCGAGTCGGTGATGCCATCCAGCCATCTCATCCTCTGTAATCCCCTTCTCCTCCTGCCTCCAATCCCTCTCAGCATCAGAGTCTTTTCCAATGGGTCAACTCTTCGCATAAGGTGGCCAAAGTACTGGAATTTCAGCTTTAGCATCATTCCTTCCAAAGAACACCCAGGACTGATCTCCTTTAGAATGCACTGGTTGGATCTCCTTGCAGTCCAAGGGACTCTCAAGAGTGTTCTCCAACACCACAGTTCAAAAGCATCAATTCTTTGGTGCTCAGCTTTCTTCACAGTCCAACTCTCACATCCATACATGACCACAGGAAAAACCATAGCCTTAACTAGATGGACCTTTGTTGGCAAAGTAATGTCTCTGCTTTTGAATATGCTATCTAGGTTGGTCATAACTTTCCTTCCAAGGAGTAAGTGTCTTTTAATTTCATGGCTGCAGTCACCATCTGCAGTGATTTTGGAGCCCAAAAAATTAAAGGCTGACTTTGTTTCCACTGTTTCCCCATCTATTTGCCATGAAGTGATAGGACCAGATGCCATGATCTTCGTTTTCTGAATGTTGAGCTCTAAGCCAACTTTTTCACTCTCCTCTTTCACTATAATCAAGAGGCTTTTTAGTTCCCCTTAACTTTCTGCCATAAGGGTGGTGTCATCTGCATATTTGAAGTTATTAATATTTCTCTCAGCAATCTGATTCCAGCTTGTGCTTCTTCCAGTCTAGCGTTTCTCATGATAGACTCTGCATAGAAGTTAAATAAGCAAGGTGACAATATACAGCCTTGACATACTTCTTTTCCTATTTGGAGCCAGTCTGTTGTTCCAGCATATATATATGGAATTTAGAAAGACGGTAATGATGACCCTATATGTGAGACAGCAAAAGAGACACAGATGTAAAGAACTGTCTTTTGAACTCCATGGGGAAAAGCAAGGGAGGGATGATTTGACAGAATAAAATTGAAACATGTATATTATCATATGTGAAACAGGTCACCAGTCCAGGTTCAATGAATGAGACAGGGTGCTCAGGGCTGGTGCATTGGGATGACCCTGAGGGATGGGATGGAGAGGGAGGTGGGAGGGGGGTTCAGCATGGGGAACACATGTACACCCATGGCTGATTCACGTCAATGTATGGGAAAAACACTACAATATTGTAAAGCAATTAGCCTCCAATTAAAATAGATAAAATTTTTTTTTAAAAATACAATGACTGAAAAACTCATCATGTTTTACAGTATGGGTTGTAGAGGGATGATGTGTGTGTGCCAAGTGAAAAAATCTATCTGTGGCTTTAAAAAATGTTTAAATAAGGATTTAAGGGATGCTTTGTATAAACAACTTAATTGAGGCATAATTTAAATATAAAAACTGAACATTTTATGCATGCAATTCAATGAGTTTGGGCCTATGCATACCACTGTGAAACATCACCACAAACAGGTATATTCATCACTTCCAAAGGGGAAGAATTTTAAGTTGTATTAAATAGTTATGGAATTAACTCAATTAAAATAGATGAATACAGAGAACAAAGAAGAGATATATGATATATAATGTTCAGGGAAAAGTTGGAGAATTTAAAGCCTGTTTGATTACATTGCCTTAACTAAAAGAAGGCATAGTTGTACCAATGAAACCAACCTAAAAAGAATGATTGATGCTACAGATGTATAAAAGATGGTCAGGTTGTAGATGTGGTAGGAGAATTTGTAGAGTTGAATCTAATATCTTTCAATTTTTCTCCAGGATGTGCACATGAAAGAGGAGGTAGTGCTTTGGATGTTTAAGTGTTGAAAAAAAGCTTGAAACAATTTTTAAAGAAGGAGAGTTTGAAATAATGGAGAAATATAAGAAAAATTTGGATAAGTCAAGCCAACAAGGAGTATGCTTAGGATGTATAAAATGTAAGTAAAACATAAGGAGTCGTATGTATTATGATGCATTTAGTATTCTTGAGGTAGGAGGATGAAGCATAATGTGCATTGTTCTCAGAATTGAATAAACCATATAAAAAGACTTTTCTCTCAAGCTGAAAAATATCTTGAAATATTTCTTGATGTAAACTTGCATACATGTGCATACTTAGTTGCCTTACATTATTTGCCCTTTCTTCAAAGATTCAGCAGCATCCAATCCCTGAGGAAAACATCAAAACTAAAGGATGTTTTTCTCTAGGGTATCAGTGTTTTTTTATTTTCAGGAGACTAAGATTTTGAATATAAAAAGCTGAAAGACTAGGGAAACAACATACTATATTTGAAAGAATGTTTGTATTATTTAGGTAGTTTGGAAGTATCTTCAAAGAAAGCTACCCCCAAAACACAGTGGCTTAAGCAAGGTAAAAATATATTCCAATTTCACATAAGAGACTAAGGTTGTGGTCTAGTCTAGTATGGAGGCCCAGCAGTGCTAATGACCCAGGTTCTTTCTCTTATTTTCTGACATCCTCAACACACAGCTAATATCTTTAGTTTCTGTAATCAAAGCACACAGTACAGCCTTTGGGAAATGAAAAATAAAGGAAGTGTAGGACATGCCCATGTTCTGGAAGGAGTTGCCAACCTCACATCTGCTCACATTTCACTGGCCAGAACACATGACCGCACCCAGCTCCAAGGTAGAACAGGGACTGTAGCTTTGTAGGGGGAGGAGGTATGTTCAGAAAACGGTGCACAGCCTGTGGTCAGTTAAAATCTGAAGATTCTATTTCTAAAGGAAGAAGTAAGTGATACTTTTACAGCAGTCTCTAATACTATAAACCCCTTTGTTATATTAAAAATATAGTTACAGAGGATATAGTCAACATTTTCACAAGACAAGGGAACCAAATGAGTGATCCAGTTACTGTATTCATCTCAAGGTCTAAGTCCTCTGGATATGGGTACTCTCTTCAGAAAATCTGTATGTAATTGATGACTTAAAAATTAATAGGCACATTATCCACCTTTTTCTATCTCAAATAGTGTAGCAGAAACAAAAAGAGTGCAATTCAAAGTCATCCATTTAGAAAAAGAAACATTGTCAGTCAGTTGTAATGATAAATCCCCCATGAAATAATGTAGTGAGAATCTTCATTACAACCTCTAGACGTCATGATTTGGGTCTCTGAAAGTATTTTGTGCACTGTCCTTCATGGCCACCTATGTTCTTGCTGGTGATTACATAACTCTTGCTGGTACAATTTGGGAAAACAAAAGTTTTCCTTCAGCATTGAACAGTCATGTATTTGAAATTTCTTTCACATAAGAAGTTCTGTTAGTAGATGTCCAATAAGAAAATGAACAAGTGATAAAGATTCCTCAATAGGTCTCTTATCAAGAAACTAAGTAAGGATAACACCTTGTAGTGGTTCTTAAAGTCAGAAGCCTTGTTATTTATTTACAAATGAGCTGATCATCCAACATAAAATAGATACTTGCTTTGGGAAATGGAAAGCTTGGTGGTGAAAACAATACATTTACTGCAATATGTATTGATCACTGTTGATCAGACTATCACTGTTTGTCCAAGAACAAGTGATGAGAGTAGCTTAAGAAAAGTTCATGGTCAGAATCTTGACACTTTTAGAGCCTTTTTCATATCACTGCTTTAATTCACAGGAGCATGAAATTCCTCACTGTCTTGATCTCTGAGAAGCCTCAAATTATAGTTTTATCCCTCAAACTAGATTGCAGTCTATAGGCAGTAGGAGGTCCCTGGAGCAAAGATATATTCCCTTCCTTCAAGGTAGGTAAAGTTGGTAGCTTGATTTCTTTCTTAGTCCTACATATTTAGTACAAGTAGAAAGAAGAAACTGACACAAATCACTATTATTAATTTGAAAACATTTCCCCATATTTCCTAAATACAATTGACTTTTGGCCTGACTTCCAAAATATTTCAAGCAACAGTTTTATCTTGTTTTAGAATAACAAGTTTCACCAGTTTTCTAGTACACAATATATGTTTGCTTGTTCCATTCTAGTCAAATGTTAAGCCAAAATAGTTTAAACTTTTTTCTTCACATGAGTGACCCACTTTTGTTAGAATATTTTATGGTAGTTAGGATAAAGACATAGCTGTTGAGAACACAGAGCACGTTAAACAGGACAGTTGTCCTATCTCAATAAAATTCTAGAGAAGCTTCCAAGGAACGGTTTATTTGCTTGTTGGTCCTGGGTACTCATATTCCTCCTAACTTGTTTCCCTGTCATTTCTAAGATACACATTTCATCTTTTAGTGTCAGAATGTTTGCTTCAGTTCCTGGCCACATTCTATGCACAAGAGGAGAACTGAAGCATAACCTAAAATTTACCTGAGACTTAGAAACAAGGCTAAACTAAAATTTGAATGGCTATTCTTTTCTATGTAACAGAGAGACAAAGGCTACACAAGCATTGTTTGGCAAATGTAGTTAATATAATGGGCTTCCCCGGTGGCTCAGATGGTAAAGAATCTGCATCACTATTTTTAAAAAAGGATCCCAGATTTTGTGTAGTTGCTTGTTAATTATTTAATATTTTGGCCCATTATTCAACTTTATATCTAATACAATAATCTTATTCTGACATTTTCTTTGTAAAATTGCCTTTGAAATTCATGATTTTGGGATGGTTTTTGATCCTGTCATAACATATTGCATGTTTCTTCAGTAATTAACATATTAAATAAAATCCTTGGTACATATTCATCTTCCATTTGCTTGATTGTCATGATTTTAACTTTTGAAAATTATACTATATCAAAGGCAAGTCATTCCCTTTAGTGTCACAACCTGAAAGTTTCCCATATTTCTAGGTCATAACGTCCTATCACTGCAGATGGTGATTGCAGCCATTAAATTAAAAGAGGCTTACTCCATGGAAGGAAAGTAATGACCAACCTAGATAGCATATTCAAAAGCAGAGACATTACTTTGCCAACAAAGGTCCATCTAGTCAAGGCTATGGTTTTTCCTGTGGTCATGTATGGATGTGAGAGTTGGACTGTGAAGAAGGCTGAGCGCCGAAGAATTGATGCTTTTGAACTGTGGTGTTGGAGAAGATTCTTGAGAGTCCTTTGGACTGCAAGGAGATCCAACCAGTCCATCCTAAAGAATCAGTCCTGGGTGTTCATTGAAAGGACTGATGCTGAAGCTGAAACTCCAATACTTTGGCCACCTCATGCAAAGAGTTGACTCATTGGAAAAGACTGATGCTGGGAGGGATTGACGGCAGGAGAAGAAGGGGATGACTGAGGATGAGATGGCTGGATGACATCATCGACTCAATGGACATAAGTTTGGGTAAACTCTGGGAGTTGGTGATGGACAGGGAGGCTTATTGTACTGCGATTTATGGGGTCACAAAGAGTCGGACATGACTGAGCGACTGAATTGAACTGAACTGAATGTCCTAACATTGTCACACAACTACAAAGGAGACTATTAAATACAGAATTTTTTTTTTCCTGGATGTCAAGAGGCCCAGGTGAAATTCACTGGATTTCATAATAAAGGAAAAGGAAAGCAGATAGTGAATATTCCCTATTGGTTTATAATTTATCAGCCATAACTGGTTTCTTACCCTAGAAGAGATAAGATTTTCCTGTGGTATTTCATAAAGAGAGATAAACCAAAAGGAAACACAGTATTAGATTCTAATGCTAGGTTCTGCTGCACTTCCAGATATGAGTTCTCAGAATGAGTGAAATTGCAGAAGCCATTCAACTGGTTAGGGAGAATCTGAGAACAGAAGCACCCAGTACCATGCATTTAAGTGAAGCCTTGTGGGGTTAGTCCATGCTTCACATGGAGTGGGTATTATACAGCTGAGAGGCCATATGGGGTATTTAGGCTCACGGACCTGAGACAGGCTAGATAAGGAACCAGCAATCTTTTATTACAAGGACCAGACACTAAATTTTTTGTCTTTGTAAACCATACTGCCACAAGCAAAATTACTCAACTTTACCACTGTAGCACAGAAGCAACCATAAATTATACTCTCACATAACTTTGGACATAACAAAAACTGAATATATAGTCAATTTGAATTGAGTTGTACACTATGCTTTGCTTGGATCAAAAATAACAAAGACCTATTCATTTGGAGATCATCATAATAAAAGGAAAATTAACAGCCTGTATTGAGATTTGACTTCCGATTTAATCAAATTCCTTTGTATTTATTACAAGGTACTTTTTACAAATTTGTTTCTTAATAATCATCTTTCCACTGCTAATTTAACATTGAAGTCAGTTTTCACTCACAGCTATATTGATAGGAAGTGTCAGATTTTATGTTATTATTTTTATTTATAAGCATTAATATACTTTAATCAAATTGCATGGATCTGGCCAACATGAGTTAAGTTATTGATTTTTAAATTGCTATATTGTATAAGTCATTATAAATATTTCTCATTTTTTTATTGCATTTGAGTGAAACTCATTATGATTTGCCTAGTACATTAGAAGAATTATTGTGGTGGTGCTAATTCTTATATTCTTCCCCTTTCAGATTCCTAGTAATATAGGCATTAGGAATGTATATACCAGCTTTTCTAGATGAAGAAGACCTGTATGCACTGCATACTAACTCAAGAACTGTCAATCATGTATAGTGAGTAGCCTCCTGATTTTTATTCTAAATATTAAAAATATAAAGTAATCTCAATGTTTTTTCTTCTAAAATGTCCACCTGTATCATTTAGTAATGTTACTATTCTTTTAAAAGAAAAAAAAACTATTTTCTAGGATACATTTTGGAATATATATGTTGTTAAGGTAACAGGGTAAACTCTGCATATAAACTGTTAAATAAGGCTCTACTTTTTCTCTTTTCTACAGTTCTTAGGCTGATCATAAATTGCAAAATGTTTGTGCTTATGAACTGTTGTTTCCAGTCTCTAAAGTGTAACTTCCATAAGAACAGAAATCTCTGTTTTGTTTACGAATACATCCTAAGTATTTAAAATATTGCTTGACATAAAGCACATGTTCCCAACAATAAATAAATATCCTGTGTAACCAAGATACCAATCACGAGCGACACTTTTTCCTTCATGAACATTTGCAGTCCAAGGTAACTACCCATCTCTGACACAATAGAGGCACTATATGTTTAAAAATTGCCTTTAAAATGTATCAAAATTGCATAATCTTTTTTGTTTCTGACTTCTTTCACCAAGCATGATGCTTTTAGAATTGTCCATATGTTGCATGTATCCATTCTTTTTTATTGCTATTAATTTTCCATTGTACAAATAACAGTATTTATTCATTCACTCACCTCTTGCTGTATATTTGCATTTTTCAGTTGTGATATATACAGGTGCTATAAAATATGTATAAAAATGAGCATATGTTTTCATAGTTCTTATGTAAATATCTATTGATGAAATGCATGGATCATATGTTAAGTATATGTGTGCTATTTTTAAAAAAACTTCCAAACTATTTTAAAGTGGCTATATCACTTTATATTATCACTAGTAATATATGAAATTTGTCATTACTCTACTAAGGTCCGTCTAGTCAAGGCTATGGTTTTTCCTGTGGTCATGTATGGATGTGGGAGTTGGACTGTGAAGAAGGCTGAGCGCAGAAGAATTGATGCTTTTGAACTGTGGTGTTGGAGAAGACTCTTGAGAGTCCCTTGGACTGCAAGGAGATCCAACCAGTCCATTTTGAAGGAGATCAGCCCTGGGATTTCTTTGGAAGGAATGATGCTAAAGCTGAAGCTCCAGTACTTTGGCCACCTCATGCAAAGAGTTGACTCATTGGAAAAGACTGATGCTGGGAGGGATTGGAGGCAAGAGGAGAAGGGGATGACCGAGAATGAGATGGCTGGATGGCATCACGGACTCAATGGACGTGAGTCGAGTGAACTCCGGGAGTTGGTGATGGACAGGGAGGCCTGGCACTGCGATTCATGGGGTCGCAAAGAGTCGGACACAACTGAGCGACTGAACTGAACTGAACTATGTCTTCATCAACACTTGGCATGGTCTGTTTTGTTTACTTGTTTATTTGTTTTAATTTTTTTATTCTAGTTGAAATGTACTAGTGGGTAATTGAGGTTTCAATTTGTTTTTCCCTGATAGTACTTTTTTAATGAGTGTATTTCCTGTACTGTTTTAATCAGAGCAGCCCACTGTTAAATAATTTATATATGATGTTTCCAGCAAAAATTAAAATTTTAAAGTAAGATTCCATTGGGAAAATAAAGCTGAAGATTCTCTTTAACTGATATTTGTAAATGCCTCTTTTCTCAGAAAGTGGCTTATGTTGATTGGGGTTATTTTGCTCCATTTCAGCATTTTTAAATATTTGAGGCAATTAGAGCAAGCATTAATATAGAAGCAGAAATGGGCACCTTATATCAAGTTATAAATCATGTTAAATTTAAGGTAATGATCCTTTTTAACTTGATATAAGGTATCCATTTCAAAGAAGGGAGGAAAAAAAATTCACCATGATTAGAGATGTGACAAAAAATAAAGTGTTATTGAAACTTACCTGTTTATATGCACCTCATTATTTACATCCATTTTATTACTAATTTTTAAGTATTAAAACTTTACCCCTTCAATCTGAGTTTAGCAACCAATTATAGTGCTCACTAACCATTTATGGTTGTCTCATTCATTAGTGAAATGTGTTCATGTCAAGAGACTGTTTAAAACTATGAAAAATGACATAGCAAAAATTTCACAGCCAACAGAAATACTGGAGAATAAGCAAGCCTAAGAGGAATGTTTGTGGAACTCTTATAAGAGTTGAATGTGAAGAGCAGAGACTTCCAGGGCATATAATTAGATTATTTTCAACAAATAGCACAAACAAGTGTTAGCAATGATCTTTGCTCTGTAAGTATCTATCAGATTTCTCTTAACCTGGCTATATTTCCAATCTTTAATAGCACAACTTAAAGCCCAAATGCAAAAGTTTCCTGTTATATGTTGAGAAGCAAGGACATTGCAGTGAATAGTTTGATATGTCCTGATCCTGCCTTAAGGACTTGGTTAAAACTCACAATAAATAATTCCAGAGAATAAATTTTTCATTAGCCACATTTGTCATTTCATGCATAAGAAAACCCATAGAGACTTAGCTATATTAAATGGCCTATCCTTGACCCAAAGAGCAAGGAAGAAAAAGTTGTATGGTGTTGTCTTCTTTGACCTCTGTCCTTCAAATAAATAGTCACTATGTTTAAAGATAGTAGGTTAGCTTAGTTTGTATCTTCATAAAATAATTAGAGAATTGTTAAGAAAACCATTCTTTCTCGTGGACGCAGTTAGATCCTCCTCTTGAAGAATATGGGCAAAATCTGTTATTATTAATACATACCATGCCATGGGCCTCATAAAAAGACAAGTATCTTCCTATGATAAACAATGTTTGAGGCTTGACACCTTGGATTGAGCTTACTCTTGAGCAAGCAATACATGGGCTTCCTGAGTCTCTCATGTGGCTTGACCATAGTTTATTTTGGCTTAACCTTATACTTTCACTCACTTACTTCATTAAGTCAATGTTTAATTTCCTATCTCTAGAACAAAGTATAAGCAAAAATACATTTTCACATAGCAGTTCTTAGTAGAGTTCACTGATGAGTTCACAAAATATTTTCCTACATGAGGGAGGTGCCCATCAAAACTCTATCCTTCTAATCTATATGTTCTCCATGTGGAAAAATAGTGGCTACAACATTACAATGGTAGCCTTACATTTTATTGTCCCACTCCCAAAGTCTATTTTATGTCATCTGAAGAGAGGTACAGTTTAAGAAATGTTTAATATAATACCAGCATATTTCTTAGAAAACATAAATAATAATATATAATTCATAACCTATATATAGGAGTTAAAATAAAAAATATAAATTATGTCAGAAAATTTCCTCGTGCCTTTAAATAAGAACTCAAGAATTATCATTTGTCCCTCAAATCTAATAAGTTATTCATTAGGAAGTTCACTCTAGAGAGCCCAGGATTGTAGGTGAAAAATAACCATAATTGTTTATCTTTGGAGCCTCAGGGTCATATTTTTCCATAGTTACATTTTAGAAACATTTATGATTTTAGAAAGTTTACTATATCTTAGCCTAGATATTAACCACCTAATGTTTTTGGAATGAGCAAGAGGACTTTGTCAAAAGATAGCTAAGATCAGGGGATTACTGAGCATCAAGACAGAAATAGTTGATTAAATTAGGTGAAAATACACCCTCAATAAGAAGGAAATATTTAGAAGAAACTTAGTTCTTAATTAGGGGAAAGGTATCTCATCATGAGTCAAACACTTTAGGTGGGATGAAAGAATGGAAAGTTATGTTGATAAGAATGAAATTAAGTTGATTAAATGATTATTTCAGTATGAAAATTTGACCATTTTTTTTGGTCTCAAATTATCCATGTCAAATTTAAGGACACAACCTAAAATTGCAGGATTGCTTTCTCAATTGGCTTTGAAAATTGCTCTTTTGTAAATTAGTAGTCATGTATGGATGTGAGAGTTGGACTGTGAAGAAGGCTGAGCACCGAAGAATTGATGCGTTTGAACTGTGGTGTTGGAGAAGACTCTTGAGAGTCCCTTGGACTGCAAGGAGATTAAACCAGTTCATTCTAAAGGAGATCAGTCCTGGGTGTTCTTTGGAAGGAATGATGCTAAAGCTGAAACTCCAGTACTTTGGCTACCTCATGCGAAGAGTTGACTCATTGGAAAAGACTCTGATGCTGGGAGGGATTGGGGGCAGGAGGAGAAAGGGATGAGAGAGGATGAGATGGCTGGATGGCATCACCGACTTGATGGACATGAATCTGAGTGAACTCTGGGAGCTGGTGATGGACAGGGAGGCCTGGCATGCTGTGATTCATGCGGTCGCAAAGAGTAGGACATGACTGAGTGGCTGAACTGAACATTTTAAAACAATGATAATAATAATCCCTGTTCTTGGAGGTTATCCAGTATAATTCTAACCTTGGTTAATCAGTATGGGTGCTCTTGTTTTTATGTATAGATGTCTTGCCTCTTGTCAAACCCATGTTAGTGTTAACTTCAGCAACCCTAATATTAATACTAGCAATTAATCCAGGTTGACACATGAAGAGAACTACAGAAAGAAGCTTTAAGTCTTGCCTTGAAAGAGCATGCCTTGGTTTAAAGCAGGGGTATACAAAGAGAAGGTAGTAACATATTATGGATTCCTTTTGCACCTACTAAAGTAAGAGCTGAGAAATGACTTAAAGAACTCTCCTTAAATTAATGGGATCATATGGGTACTTGTGTTGTCACAAAAGGTTTGAACAATATAAAGTTATTATGTTTTATAACAAATATATTTCATTTTTAAAAATGGATTGATAACTATTTCAACTGATTTTAAGACATTTTCCCAATTGTCATAGAGCCAAACTTTTTATATTAGAATAATCAGAAAGGGGCAAAAGGATACTATGGGGTTTGAGGTCCTCTAATCTATTCAGGAAGCAACAGTTAGAACTGGACATGGAACAACAGACTGGCTCGAAATAGGAAAAGGAGTCCATCAAAGCTGTATATTGTCACTCTGCTTATTTAACTTATATGCAGAGTACATCATGAGAAACGCTGGACTGGAAGAAACACAAGATGGAATCAAGATTGCCAGGAGAAATATTAATAAGCTCAGATGTGCAGATGACACAACCCTTATGGAAGAAAGTGAAGAGGAACTAAAGAGCCTCTTGATGAAAGCGAAAGAGGAGAGTGAAAAAGTTGGCTTAGAGCTCAACATTCAGAAAATGAAGATCATGGCATCTGGTCCCATCACTTCATGGCAAATAGATGGGGAAACAGTGGAAGCAGTGTCAGACTTTCTTTTGGGGGGCTCTAAAATCACTGCAGTTGGTGATTGCAGATATGAAATTAAAAGATGCTTACTCCTTGGAAGGAAAGTTATGACCAACCTAGATAGCATATTCAAAGCAGAGATATTACTTTGCCAACAAATGTCTGTCTAGTAAAGGCTATGGTTTTTCCAGTGGTCATGTATGGATCTGAGAGTTGGACTCTGAAGAAAGCTGAGCACCGAAGAATTGATGCTTTTGAACTGTGGTTTTGGAAAAGACTCTTGAGAGTCCCTTGGACTGCAAGGAGATCCAACCAGTCCATCCTAAAGGAGATCAGTCCTGGGTGTTCATTGGAAGGACTGAAGCTGAGGCTGAAACTCCAATACTTTGGCCACCTCATGGGAAGAGTTAACTCATTGGAAAAGACTCTGATGCTGGGAGGGATTGAGGGCAGGAGGAAAAGGGGACGACAGAAGATGAGATAGCTGGATGGCATCACCAACTCATAAGTTTGAGTAAACTCTGGGAGTTGGTGATGGACAGAGAAGCCTGGTGTGCTGCGATTCATGGGGTCACAGTCAGACACGACTGAGTGACTGAACTGAACTGAATCTATTCAGACCTTCTAGAACTAACACCCAAAAAAATGTCCTTTTCTTTATAGGGGACTGGAATGCAAAAGTATGAAGTTAAGAAACACTTGGAGTACAGAACTTCTGTTAGCAAACACTAACAGAGTTCTGCCAAGAGAATGCACTGGTCATAACAAACACCCTCTTCCAACAACACAAGAGAAGACTCTACAAACGGACATCACCAGATTGCCAACACCAAAATTAGATCGATTATATTCTTTGCAGCCAAAGATAGAGAAACTCTATACAGTCAGCAAAAACAAGACCAGGAGCTGACTGTGACTCTGATCATGAACTCTTTATTGCCATATTTAGACTTAAATTGAAGAAAGTAGGGAAAACTACAGGACCTTTCAGGGATGACTTAAATCAAATCCCTAATGATTATACAATAGAAGTGAGAAATAGATTTAAGAAACTAGATCTTATAGACAGAGTGCCTGATGAATTATGGATGAAGTTTCATGAAATTGTACAGGAGAGAGGGAGCAAGATCATTCACAAGAAAAAAAAAAAAAAACCAAAGAGCAAAAAGGCTGTCTGAGGAAGCCTTATAAATAGCTGTGAAAAGAAGAGAAGCGAAAAGCAAAGGAGAAAAGGAAAGACATACTCACTTGAATGCAGAGTTCCAAAGAAGAGCAAGGAGAGATAAGAAAGCCTTCCTCAGTGATCAATGCAAAGAAATAGAGGAAAACAATAGAGTGGGAAAGACTAGAGATCTCTTCAAGAAAATTAGAGACACCAAGGAAACATTTCATGAAAAGATGGGCTCGATAAGGGACAGAAATGGTATGGACCTAACAAAAGCAGAATATATTAAGAAGAGATGGCAAGAATATAGAGGGAAAACTATATAAAAAATATCGTCACGACCCAGATGTGATATCACGGTGGTGTGACAGACATCCTGGAATGTGAAGTCAAATGGGCCTTAGAAAGCATCACTATGAACAAATCTAGTGGAGGTGATGGAATTCCAGTTGAGCTATTTCAAATCCTGAAAGATGATGCTGTGAAATTGCTGCACTCAATGTGCCAGCAAATTTGGAAAACTCAGCAGTGGCCACAGGACTAGAAAAGGTCAGTTTTCATTCCAATCCCAGAGAAAGGCAATGCCAAATAATGCTCAAACTACCGCACAATTGCACTCATCTCACATGCTAGAAAAGTAATACTCAAAATTCTCCTAGCCAGGCTTCTGCAATACGTGAACTGTGAACTTTCAGATATTCAAGCTGGTTTTAGAAAAGGCAGAGGAACCAGAGATCAAGTTGCCAACATCCACTGGATCATGGAAAAAGCAAGAGAGTTCCAGAAAAACATCTATTTCTGCTTTATTGACTATGCCAAAGCCTTTGACTGTGTGGATCACAATAAGCTGTGGAAAATTCTGAAAGAGATTTGAATACCAGACCACCTGACCTGCCTCTTGAGAAACTGTATGCAGGTCAGGAAGCAACAGTTAGAATTGGACATGGAACAATAGACTGGTTCCAAATAGGAAAGGGAGTATGTCAAGGCTGTATATTGTTATCCTTCTTATTTAACTTACATGCAGAGTACATCATGAGAAACGCTGGGCTGGATGAAGCACAAGCTGGAATCAAGATCACTGGGAAAAATATTAATAACCTCAGACATACAGATAACACCACCCTTATAGCAAAAAGTGAAGAACTAAAGAGCCTCTTGATGAAAGTGAAAGAGGAGAGTGAAAAAGTTGGCTTAAAGTTCAACATTCAGAAAACTAAGATCATGGCATCCAGTCCCATCACTTCATGGCAAATAGATGGGGAAACAGTGGAAACAGTGGCAGATTTTATTTTCTTGGGCTCCAAAATCACAGCAGAAGGTGACTGCTGCTATGAAATAAAAAGACTCTTACTCCTTGAAAGAAAAGTTATGACCAACCTAGACAGTATGTTAAAAAAGAAGGCACATAACTTTGCCAGCAAAGGTCCACCTAGTCAAGGCTATGGTTTTTCCAGTGGTCATGTATGGATGTGAGAGTTGGACACTAAAGAATATTGAGTGGTGAAGAATTGATGCTTTTGAACTGTGGTGTTGAAGAAGACTCTTGAGAGTCCCTTGGACTGCAAGGCGATCCAACCAGTCCATCTAAAGGAAATCAGTCATGAATGTTCATTGGAAAGACTGATGTTGAAGCTGAAACAGCAATATTTTTCCACCTGATTGAAGAACTGACTCAGTGGAAAAGACCCTGGCTCTGGGAAAGAGTGACAGCAGGAGAAGGGAATGAGAGAGGTTGAGATGTTTGGATGGCTTCATCAACTCAATGGACATGAGTTTTAGTAAATTCTGGGAGTTATTGTGGGACAGGGAGGCCTGCCATGATGCAGTCCATGGGGTCACAAAGAGTTGGACATGACTGAGCGACTGAACTGAACTGAACTGAATTTATTCAGTATAGGAATTTATATACTACTACTACTACTACTAAGTCACTTCAGTCGTGTTCGACTCATGCGACCCCATAGACGGCAGCCCACCAGGCTCCCCCGTCCCTGGGATTCTCCAGGCAAGAACACTGGAGTGGGTTGCCATTTCCTTCTCCAATGCATGAAAGTGAAAAGTGAAAGTGAAGTCGCTCAGTCGTGTCCGACCCTCAGCGACCCCATGGACTGCAGCCTTCCAGGCTCCTCAGTCCATGGGATTTCCCAGGCAAGAGTACTGAAGTGGGGTGCCATCGCCTTCTCTGAGGAGTTTATATAGTAAGATAATATTCCTCACTGTAGCATATTACTGACTAAATGGATTACATTATTATTTTTGGAAGAATCATCTAGCTCCAATGGCTCAGAGCAATATGTTGCAGCTTGGAAGAGTACAAACATAGATTTTAAAGTCTTAGAGATCTAAGTTCAAATCCTTATTCAGCTGCCTTATGAATATTTCTCTAAAGAAAGGTGTTCCTAAATTAATCTGAGAGATCATTTCCTTACATTTAAAGTAAATAATATTCACCTCATAGAGATATGAGAATATTAAATTAAATAGTGCATATATCCTACCTTTAAGATATGGGTCTGTAAACTGGCTCAAGTCTGGAAATTTATTGAGGGTGATAACTATTTCCTGATTCAAGTTAATGACTTTTGTTCATTTGATCTAGAATTTCTCATTGTGTGTGTGTGTGTGTGTGTGTGTGTGTGTTGAGATAGAGTAAGAATTTAGCAAATTCTGCATCCATTTCACTTCTGGGAACACCATGATTAACTTGCTACTGCCATAGATCTCCAAGAAACAAGCTATTTTGATTACTGCTTTGACTCTGTGTTCCTTACATTAGTCATGCCCACCTTGACTCTGCATGCTCAGGCACTCAATTATGTCTGACTCTTTGCAACCCCATAGACTATAGCCCACCAGGCTCTTCTGTCTATGGAATTTTCCAGGCAAGAATACTGGAGTGAGTTGCTATTTCCTTCTCTAAGGGATCTTCCCAACTCAAAGATTGTACCCTCATCTCCTGAGTCTCCTGCATTTGGCATGCTGATTCTTACCACTGCGCCACCAGTGAAGCCCACCTTGCCTTTAGCAATTGAGTGCAGCCACTTGGCCTGAGGCATCCTCGGATCCAATTATCCCCAATGTGTTTAGGTTTCCCAATTCAGTAGCAGCAGTCCCCACTACTGGCAGAAAATGCAGAAGAACTAAAGAACGTCTTGATAAGGATGAAAGAGGAGAGCGAAAAAGCTGGCTTGAAACTCAACATTAAAAAGTTAAGATCATGGCATCTGGTCCCATCACTTCATAGAAAATAAGAAGGGAAAAATATGGCAGCAGTGACAGATTTTGTTTTCTTGGCCTCTAAAACTACTGATGACTGTGATTACAGCCATGAAATTAAAAGATGCTTGCTCCTTGGAAGGAAAGCTATCAAAAACCTACACAACATGTTAAAAAGCAGAGACATCACTTTGCCAGCAAAGATCTTCATAGAGAAAGCTATGTTGTTGTTGTTGTTGTTTTCAATTGTCATTTACAAATGTTAGAGCTGTACCATAAAGAAAGCTATTCACTGAAGAATTGATGCTTTCAAATTTTGGTCCTGGAGAAGACTCCTGATAATCCCTTGGACTGCAAGGAGATCAAAACAGTCAATCCTAAAGGAAATAAATCCAGAATATCCATTGGAAGGCTGATGCTGAAGATAAAGCTCTAGTTCTTTGGCCACCTGATGCAAAGAGTGGACTCACTGGAAAAAATCCTGATGCTGGGAAAGTTTGTAGGCAAAGGAGAAGAGGGTGACAGAGGATGAGGTTGTTAGATAGTATCACTGACTCAACAGACATGGATTTAAACAAACTCTGGGAGATAGTGGAAGACAGAGGAGCCTGGTGTGCTGTAGTCGATGGAGTTGCAGAGTCTGACATGACTTAGTGACTGAGCAACAAGTTCCCACTACAAAGAAGAGGTATCAGAGAGCTCATCAAGGATGCTGTACTGAGAGCATATGTGTTCTTGTGCTCACTCAGTCATGCCCAACTCTGCGACCCCTTGGACAGAAGCCTGCCAGATTCTTCTGTCCCTGGGATTCTCCAGTCCAGAATACTGGAGTGGGTTGCCATTTCTTCCTCCAGTGTGTCTTCCCAATTAGATCTCTTAAGGCTTGTGCATTTGTAGGTGGATTCTTTATCACTGAGCCACCTGGGAATTCCCTACTGAGAATGTAGCAGACAATTATAATATCATAAACATTTTATTATCATATATAATCATAAGAATTGTTAATGAGACATGTCTGTCTCTGTTCCAAAATAGAAATAAATGTAATTATACATTCAAAGCTGTTTTGGCACATCTTTAAATTGCTTCTGAAAATGTCTGACTCTAGAGCTGCAACTTAACTGTTCTAAAGCAGAGCATATGCAACTCAGTCCCAAAAGTCTGCATTTTTAGCAAGTGTTCCATTTTTTATGCATGCTAAATTTTGAGAGTAATTTTTGTAGTGCATTGCTTTTCTAATATAATTATTTGGCATGGTATTATCTTGATTTCTACAGTCCTTAGTTGTAACACTTTCAGATTTTACTTTATTCCAGAATTAGCAGAAACAAGAATAAATTAATAATGTTTGAATCATCCTATTACAGAAGTAAGGCAATACATCCTAAAAATATTATAGTGCTAAGTCACCTCAGTTGTGTCTGACTCTGTGACCCATGGACTATAGCCTGCCAAGCCCCTCTGTCCATGGGATTCTGCAGACAAAGATACTGGAACGGGTTGCCATTTCCTCCTCCAAGGGGTCTTCTAGAGCCAGGGATCGAACCCACATCTCTTGCCTCTTGCATTGGCAGGTGGATTCTTTACCACTAGCACTATCCGGAAGGCCCAAATACTGTATATATCTATATAGACAAACTAGTTATATATTTATGTATATGTATATAAATATACACTTACACTTAGCACAAGTAGTATGCAATATGTGTTTTATATAAATTATAATTCTTCTAACTAGGAAATTGGGATAAATATCCTTAACTGAATTTGACTAAAGGAAACAACTCCTAGTCTAAGTAATAATCTCTTCTTCCAATTCCCTGTTTCTATGTTATCTATTGGTCTGTTCTCTGCTCTGTTCTATTTATGTCAGTGTTCACTATCTTATATTAAGCTTCTGGATGTTGTTATGTACAATTTTGAATATTTTCTTTGATTTCAGTGTCTCCAGACTGCAGTGTTAATTTCTAGTTCATTTAGAATAGAACACATTGAAGATTCTGAATATGTATTTGCCTCCCAAAGCAAGGGCTATAGACATAATATACACAGGAATACAAAGCATACAGAAAAAATGTTCTTCAAATCTTCAAGTGTACATTGGAATTAAAACATTCTATTAAAGGTGAGAAACACATCCTCAGTCCTCTGTTACTGTTATTGTAGCCTTTTGTTTTATCAGCTTCATATGCAAATTAAGTAACAGACTAAAATGGGTTTCAATTTGAAAAGCATGACCAAAAAAATATAGTACATTAATCTCTTTTGGAACCACAGTTATAATTACTTTCTTGCTTATGCAAAGGTTTGCATTTATAAAAATGTAGATAAAAGCAGACAGAAGAATTTATTATGAGGCTGTTTATTGACTATCTCAATGCTTCTCTGTTGATTGTTACGGTACTAAAAATAGTATTCATAGACTCACAAGTTTAGAAACATTATCTTTGGTGTATTCAAGAAGCATGTTTTATAGCTTCTGGTTTTAGTGCCACGAAGTGAAAACCTTGGAAGTTCTTACTTCCATCCTCACAAAAACAACAAGAGCTGAACAACTGAAATCCAATGACTTTCTTGGGACCTATCAAAGGACTGAAGTCACCAGGCAAGTTATCACCCCCAAACCTGGAGAGACAAGCAAATCCAGAGTCATAGCCTTGATCTCCACACCTGGAGCAGCCTATGAAGACATACACTGGTAGGAACACTTACAAGGTAATTTTTCTGCAGGCAGAACAATTACAAGGTAGTTGCTAGAGGTTGAGTGTTCTCTGAGAGTGAGAAACACCCAGGGGCTACAGTCTTAGCAAGGCCTTATTCTATTATGGGTTTTACATCCAAGAACCACACAAAGTTCTCACAGTAAAGACCCAGGAACATTCCACTAATGACACTGTTAGAGGGAGGATAATTTTTTAAATGGCCCTTCTGGACATTCTCTGTAACAAAAGTTTCAAGGAGAAAAGATTGACAGAGCATTTTCCCAACAGGAGAAAGGCATTTATCACTCTCCTCCCCCTCGAGGCTTCCTGTCCCACTTAAATGTGGAACAAAATGCAGAAAAACACATAAAAGTCACAGTCCTGGGACAGAGGCCCACGGAAAGACTGAGATTTAATCATGTCACCATAGAAAGCTTCCACTTCCCCATACTTGACCACCAAATCAAGAGGGCTTTCAGCTGAAAGACCTGCAAAGCAGAATCTCTCTGAAGAGAAGTACTTAGGCAAGCCCAAAATCTACAAGGGAGATAAAAACAAGGATATTCGAAGAATTTTAAACCTCATGGCAGCACAGGTACAGCAAATATGAGACATAACACAACTCCTAGCCAGATTAGCAAATTTAAGGCTAATCTATGTCCAGCTGTCAACAGCAAAATATATTTTTATAATGCTATTATTGCTTTTAATTAGATCCTATTTTTCTGTTTATAGACAAATTCAAACACATGAATCACAAGAACATATTTTAAGGACAGTTTTATAAAAGTAATGGAAAGGGAAAGATAATTTCCTGAATACTCCTTATCCCCAATTTCCTTTTTATTGAAAATACATTCTATTTCCAGTAAGATAAGATTTTTAGTCAGGATGATATACATAATTGCTTAATTATTTTTAATTTGTGTGATTGGCCTTTTCCTAAATCTTTACAGAATTAAAAAATGTGTTTGAACTGTTCATGTGTCAAGACACAAGATTAACAAATAGCTTCCACCTTCAAAGTGAGTATGTATAAACTAGAAATAGAAAGTCAAAGAATCTGAGTTTTAGGAAAAGACTCACCAAGTCAGCTGACAAATGTTTTTTCTCACAGGAGCTTAGATACTGGTGGTAGTTGAGCCATCTACAGAATTAACAATTATACAAAGGGTAACAAAAGTGTATGTAAATGACTCAATTATTCTATTTCTCTTTTAACTAAAAGATCAACCTGAAAAAAAAAAAAAAAGTAAATTCGTAGTGTTAGGTAGTTAAAATAGGAAACAGGAGTCCAGAATGGTGGTGGCTAAAAGACAAAGGAAAAGCCCATGAAAATAGAACAAAAGAAGTTCTGAGGACCTGAGTGAAGACCTCAGGTAGAACAAACAGCACTCCTGGCTAGCTCAATTTACATTGGGCAAGGCTAGGGGGAGGAAAACCATACAAAAAGAGGAGCCAAAGGGCCAGGGGTCTCTCTCTCTCTCTCTCTCTTTCCCACGTGCACGGACGTTCTCTCTCTCTGTTTCTCTCTCACACTCTTCTCTTCATGTCTTTGGGTGGGCATGCCCTCACACCTCGAGGATGTATTTTCCTGTCATTTTCTAAATAAAACTGAGCTGTAACACTGATCTGTCCAAGAGCTATAACACGGTCTGTTCGAGACCCGAAAGCTATAACAGGGACTGCCCAAGAGCTGTGATGCCCTGAGGGCCTCAGCGTCTGTCACTTCAAATCTTTGTTGTGAAGAGACAGAACCGAGGAGATTACACTCCCCTGACAGTAACAACCAAACTATGGAGTGTTTATATTGTCATTTATGGATTTAGTCAAGAGCAACCTTGATAAGTACAGCATTTTGGCATTTTATGAACCAAACCCAAACCCAAGATTAGTTACTACAACTTTAAAATAAAAATGTCAAATATCTGGAAAAATAAAGTGACAAAATTGTAAATAAGTTGATTCTCTCTGAACTAACATTCTATGAAATCTAGTCTATTTTCCTAATTTCATAATAAATATCCAATAGCCTAAAAGGATTGAAAGAAGTAAGGAATTAACAAAAACTATAATGGAGAAATATATACATTTGAGTTTACAGGTATAGGAAATAATCACTGCAACAACACTGAAAGTGAAAAGTGAGGTCGCTCAGTTGTGCCCGACTCTTTGTGACCCCATGGACTGAGCCTACCAGGCTCCTCTGTCCATGGGATTCTTCAGGGAAGAATACTGGAGTGGGTTGCCATTTCCTTCTCCAGGGGATCTTCCCAAGCCAGGGATCGAACCCAGATATCCCACATTGCAGGCAGATGCTTTAACCTCTGAGCCATGCATGGAGGCAACAACACCGACAACAGCAATATTAGTTGGCATAAGTGATAGTAGGTTTTCCCAGGACAATCCTGGATTGTTCTTGCTTTCCTGACAAATAATAGTATCCCATCATTTCACTCTACAGATTAAGCTATAAGGCTCTCTGGGATTTTCCTCTGCTCACCTCTGTAGTCTCATGCCATGCTCTCTAAACTCACCTCACCCTCTGACTATTGAATACTTCCCCTGGTTTTGTGAATACCCTAAAATAACTGCAGATGGTGATTGCAGCCATGAAATTAAAAGATGCTTACTCGTTGGAAGGAAGGTTATGACCAACCTAGATAGCATATTCAAAAGCAGAGACATTGCTTTGCCAACAAAGGTCTGTCTGGTCAAGGCTATGGTTTTTCTAGGAGTCATGTATGGATGTGAGAGTTGGACCATGAAGAAAGCTGAGCACCAAAGAATTGATACTTTTGAACTGTGGTGTTGGAGAAGCTCTTGAGAGTCCCTTGGACTGCAAGGAGATCCAACCAGTCCATTCTAAGGGAGATCAGTCCTGGGTGTTCTTTGGAAAGAATGATGTTAAACCTGAAACTCCAGTACTTCAGCCACTTCATGCGAAGAGTTAGCTCATTGGAAAAGACTCTGATGCTGGGACGGATTGGAGGCAGGAGGAGAAGGGGACAACGGAGGATGAGATGGCTGGATGGCATCACCTACTCGATGGACGTGAGTTTGAGTGAACTCCGGGAGTTGGTGATGGACAAGGAGGCCTGGCATGCTGCAATTCATGGGGTTGCAAAGAGTCAGACACAACTGAGCGACTGAACTGAACTGAACTGAAGGTTCTGGCATGAGGCTGCTTTATGCCAGAAACTCTCTACTTCCTGTTCTCTGTCCAACTCATACTCATTTCTCGAACTGCATTTGAAACATGCCTTCCTTAGGGAGGCTTTCCTTGACGCTGCAGCCTAGATTAATTCATTAGCTCCTCTTTAATTTTTCTTATTATTGTTCAATCTCTCAGTAGTGTTCAACTCTTTGAGACCCCATGGACTGCAGCATGCCAGGTTTCCCTGTCCTTCACCATCTCCTGAAGTTTTCTCAAACTGACGTCCATTGAGTCGGGGATGATATTCAACCATCTCATCCTCTGTTGTCCCCTTCTCCTCCTTTAATCTTTCCCAGCATCTGGATATTTTCCAATGAGTTGACTCTTTGCATCAAGTGGCCAAAATATTGGAGTTTCAGCTTCAGTATCAGTCTTTCTAAAGAATATTCAGGATTGATTTCCTTCAGGATTGACTGGTTTGATCTCCTTTCAGTCCAAGGGACTCTCCAGAGTCTTCTCCAACACCATAGTACAAAAGGATCAATTCTTTGGTGCTCGGCCTTCTTTATGGTCCAGCTCTCACATCCATACATGACTACTGGAAAAACCATTGCTTTGACTACACAGACCTTTGTCAGCAAAGTAATGTCTCTGCTTTTTAATACACTGTCTTGGTTTGTCATAGTTTTCTTCCAAGGAGCAAGCATCTTTTAATTTCATGACTGCGATCACCATCCACAGTAATTTTGGAGTCCAAGAAAATAGTCTGTCACTGTTTTAATTGTTTCTCCATGTATTTGCCATAAAGTAATGGGGCTGGATGCCATGATCTTCATTTTTTGAAGGTTGAGTTTTAAGCCAGCTTTTTCACTCTCCTCTTTCACCTTCATCAAGCGGTTCTTTAGTTCCTAACACTAATAGCACTCATTTCCCTGCTGTAATTTTCTCACTAGTGAAATATGGTCTTCAATGCCTACCTTCTCTTCTAGATTATAAGCTCCATGAAGGCAAGATCCAAACCTTCTTTGTGACCTCTCTTTTCCTCTGTATATTGGCAAATTGATTGGCACAAAAGAAGGGTTTATAAGTAATAATCAAATGCATAAATGACTCTGTAATGGGTGCCCTAACCTCCATCATACAAATGAAGATGCTGAGGCTTAGATAATCTAATTCTCATGGTTACATTACTGGTAAGCAAGCCAGATTTCAAACCCTGGCCTGAATAAATTCAAAGCCCATGCTTTGATGCTTTAAAAGCAGATAGTGGGGGTTCCCTGGTGGTATTGTGGTTAAGAACCCACATTGCAATACAAGGGACAGTGGTTCAATACCTGATCTGGGAAGATCTCACCTGCTGCAGGGTAACTGAACAATGTTCCAAAACTAATAAGCCTGCACTCTGGAGCCAATGAGCTGCAACTACTGAAACCTGTACTTTTGGAGCCCATGTTCTGCCAAAAAAAGAAAATCCACTACAATGAGAAGCCCTTTCACCATAACTACAGAGTAGCCCTCTCTTGCTGCAACTAAAGAAAGCCCACGAACAGCAATGAAGACCCAGCATAACCAAAAAATAAAATAAATATTTTTTTTCTAAGTGGATAGCAAATTACATGAGACATTAGGCTTTGGAAAAGGTAAAGTTAAGTCATCTGGTAGGTTTGGGTTATAATTGGCTTTCTTTTTTTTTAGCCTGCCAGGCTCTTTGTCCATGGAATTCTCTAGGCAAGAACACTGGAGTGGGTTGCCATTTCCTTCTCCAAGGGATATTCATGACCCAGGGATCGAACCCAGATCTACTACATTGCAAGCAGACTCTTTGCCATCTGAGCTATCAGGGAAGCCCTTTTATATACAATAAACTTCATCAATTTAAATTATACAATTAAATAAGTTGTTCTAGTGGATTCAGTCATCTAACAACCAAATCAAGACACAGAGCACTGCCAAAATACGAAAAGTTCCCTGGTGCACCTTTGCAATCAGTCTCCAATACCTACACTTGGACCTTGGCTAACATAGATCTGCTTTCTTTCACTAGAGTTTTGCCTTTTCAAAATGTCATGTATTTTTTATGTATTAGGTAGCATTCTGTTTTTAGCTTCTTTCACAGTTTTTGAGGTTCATTCATGTTGCATGTAGTTTATTATTTTTATTGTTGAAAAATATTTTGTTCATATGGATATACAATCTCACGGACTTCCCTGGTGGCTCAGATGATAAAGCATCTCTCTACAATGCAGGAGACCTGGGTTCAAGCCCTGGGTTGGGAAGATCCCCTGGAGAAAGAAATGGCAATCCACTCCAGAACTATTGCCTGGAAAATCCCATGGACAGAAGAGCCTGGTAGGCTACAGTCCATGGGGTCGCAAAGAGTTGGACACGACTGAGCGACTTCACTCATGGATATACAACATTTTGTATATTTGTCTGTTGCTAAGCATATGGATTGTTTCAAAGTCTGAGCAGTCATGAATAAGGCTGCTATAAATATTTATGAACAAACCATTATGTGTATAAATATCTTAAATAAATGGAGTGGAATGGCTGGGTAATACAGTAAGAATATGTGTAACTTTATAATAACTTGCAAAAAAGTTTTCCAAAGTGATTATAAAATTTAATACTCCTTGTAGCAAGATAAGAAATTACCAGTTGGTCCACATCTATTTTAAGTGCAGTATTTTTTTGGTTTTTTGCATAAGAAGAAGCTACTATAAAGGTAAAGAGATTGTTGATATGTAAATTTGGTGGTAGATCTATCTCACAGAAGTGGCATGTTCATGGTAGAACTTGAGAAGCCAATTTAACTTTGGAATTCTGTGAAAGATTAAATTTTGCTTTTTAATCAAGCTTATCCTACCCAGTCCATTAATTCTTTATTAAAATGTTCAATTACATTTTTGCAACAACAACAAAAAATTATTAAAATGCATTATGGCCTGCACTTAGATCTGTTATAAAACAGAAATGTTCCTTAAGGTTTTATATTACTATTCAATATACCAATGGAAATATGGTATTCAAAGTCTAAGTAATTGTGTTAGTTTGCCCTAGTGGTTCAGATGGTAAAGAATTTGCCTGCAGCGCATGATATGGGATTTGATCCCTGTATGGGGAAGATCCCTTGGAGAAGAGAATGGCTACCCACTCTAGTATTCTTGCCTGGAGAATTCCATGGACAGAGGAGACTGGCAGGCTATAATTCATGAGGTCACAGAGTCAGACACAAGCAACTAGCACTTTCACTTTCAGAGTTACCACATCAAATTACTACAAACTGAGTGTGGGAGAAACAGTGAGAAATGTATTGTCTCACAATTCTGTAGGCTGGAAGTCTGAGATCGAAGTGTTTACAAGATTAGTTTTTTTCTTATAGTATGAGGAAGAATTTGTTCCATGTCTCCCTTATGGCTTCTGATAGATTGCTGGCAATCTTTGGCATTCTTTGGCATATAGAAGTGCCACCCTCAATGTCTTCCTTCATCTTCACATAGCATTCACCCTGTAGGCATGTCTATCTCCAAACTGGCTCTTTTAAGGACACCAGTCATATTGTAGGACCCAACCTAATAATCTCATTTTAACTTACTTACTGCTATAAAGACCCTATCTCCAAATAAAGTCACATTCTGAGATTCTAAGGTTTAGGTTATCAACATATGAATTTTGAAGGATATAATTCAACCTATTGTGATTACAATCATCTCTCAGTATTCATGGGAATTTGTTTTACAACCTATGTGGAATGAAAATCTGCATATACCCCAGTCCTTTATATAAAATGACATAGCACAGTTGACCTCCTGAAATTGTGGGTTCCATATCCTGGATCAAAACATGAGGTTTGTTGAATCCATGGATGTGGAAACTGCCTATAGAAAGGGTCAATTTTATACTGGATCCAATGATGACTGCACTTACTATCATGGTGAAAAATAATAATTACTTGTAAATTTATAATAATGTTAAGTTAAAAGGTATATATATGTGAGCATCTTTGTGATTGAGTTGCTTTTTACAAGATTTCACTTTTATGGATTTAAGAATATTTTAAGGATAACAATGGCAAAAACTTACTAGTATGTCCTGCAATTTTACTGTATTCATTGATTAGCTCTAATGATTTCCTGGTGGTATCTTTAGAATTTTCTATGTAGAAGATTATGTCATCTGCAAACAGTAAGAGTTTTAATTCTCCTTTTACAATCTGGATTCCTTTTATATCATTTTCTTTTCTGATTGCTGTGACTAGGACTTCCAAAACTATATTGAATTGTAGTGGTGAGAGTGGGCACCCTTGTCTTTTTCCTGATTTTAGTGGTAAGTGTGTTAGTCGCTCAGTCGTGCCCAACTCTTTGCAACCCCATGGACTGAAGCCCACCAGGCTCCTCTGTCCATGAGGTTTTCCAGCCCAGTACTGGAGTGTGTTGCCATTTCCTTCTCCAGGGGACGTTCCCAACCCAAGAATTGGACTCAGGTCTCCTGCATTGCAGGTAGATTCTTTACTACTGAGCTACAGTTCAGTTCAGTTCAGTCGCTCAGTTGCTCAGTCGCGTCTGACACTTTGCGACCCCATGAATTGCAGCAGGCCAGGCCTCCCTGTCCATCACCAACTCCAAGAGTTCACTCAAACTCACGCCCATCGAGTCAGTGATGCCATCCAGACATCGCATCCTCGGTCGTCCCCTTCTCCTCCTGCCCCCAATCCCTCCCGGCATCAGAGTCTTTTCCAATGAGTCAACACTTTGCATGAGGTGACCAAAGTACGCAGTTTCAGCTTTAGCATCATTCCTTCAAGAGAACACCCAGGACTGATCTCCTTCAGAATGGACTGGTTGGATCTCCTTGCAGTCCAAGGGACTCTCAAGAGTCTTCTCCAACACCACACTTCAAAAGCATCAATTCTTCAGCCTTCAGCTTTCCTCACATTCCAACTCTCACATCCATACATGACCTCTGGAAAAACCATACCCTTGACTAGATGGACCTTTGTTGGCAAAGCAATGCATGTGCCTTTGAATATGCTATCTAGGTTGGTCATAACTTTCATCCCAAGGAGTAAGCGTCTTTTAATTTCATGGCTGCAGTCACCATCTGCAGTGATTTTGGGGTCCAAAAAAATAAAGTCTGACGATGTCCACTGTTTCCCCATCTATTTGCCATTAAGTGATGGGACCAGATACCATGATCTTAGTTTTCTGAATGTTGAGCTTTAAGCCAACTTTTCCACTCTCCTTTTTCACTTTCATCAAGAGGCTTTTTAGTTCCTCTTCGCTTTCTGCTATAAGGGTGGTGTCATCTGCATATGTGAGTTATTGATATTTCTCCTGGCAATCTTGATTCCAGCTTGTGCTTCTTCCAGTCTGGCGTTTCTCATGATGTACTCTGCATAGAAGTTAAATAAACAGGGTGACAATGTACAGCCTTGATGGACTCCTTTTCCTATTTGGAACCAGTCTGTTATTCCATGTCCAGTTCTAACTGTTGCTTCCTGGCCTGCATACAGATTTCTCAAGAGGCAGGTCAGGTGGTCTGGTATTCCCATCTCTTTCAGAATTTTCCACAGTTTATTGTGATCCACACAGTCAAAGGCTTTGGCATAGTCAGTAAAGCAGAAATAGATGGTTTTCTGGAACTCTTGCTTTTTCCATGACCAGCGAGTATTGGCAATTTGATCTCTGGTTCCTTTGTTTTTTCTAAAACCAGCTTGAACATCTGGATGTTCATGGTTCATGTATTGCTGAAGCCCGGCTTGGAGAATTTTGAGTATTACTTTACCAGTATGTGAGGAAGTGCAATTGTGTGATAGTTTGAGAATTCTTTGGCATTGCCTTTCTTTGAGATTGGAATGAAAACTGACCTTTTCCAGTCCTGTGGCCACTGCTGAGTTTCCCAAATGTGCTGGCATATTGAGTGTGGCACTTTCACAGCATCATCTTTCAGGATTTGAAATAGCTCCACTGGAATTCCATCACCTCCACTAGCTTTTTTCATAGTGATGCTTTCTAAGATCCACTTGAGTTCACATTCCAGGGTGTCTGGCTCTAGGTGAGTGATCACACCATCATGATTATCTAGGTCATGAAGATCTTTTTTGTAGAGTTCTTTTGTGTATCCTTGCCACCTCTTCTTCATATCTTTTGCTTCTGTTAGGTCCATACCATATTTGTCCTTTATTGAGCCCATCTTTCTATGAAACATTTCCTTGGCATCTCTAATTTTCTTGAAGAGATCTCTAGTCTTTCCCATTCTGTTGTTTTCCTCTATTTCCTTCATTGATCGCTGAGGAAGGCTTTCACATCTCATCTTGCTATTCTTTGGAACACTGCATTCAGATGCTTATATTTTTCCTTTTCTCCTTTGCTTTTCATTTCTCTTCTTTTCACAGCTATTTGTAAGGCCTCTCCAGACAGCCATTTTGCTTTTTTGCATTTCTTTGTCATGGGGATGGTCTTGATCTCTGTCTCCTGTACAATGTCACAAACCTCTGTCCATAGTTCATCAAGCACTCTATCAGATCTAGTCCCTTAAATCTATTTCTCACTTCCACTGTATAATCAGAAGGAATTTGATTTAGGTCATACCTGAATGGTCTAGTGGTTTTCCCTACTTTCTTCAATTTAAGTCTGAAAATGGCTGAGCCACAGTCAGATCCTGGTCTTGTTTTTGCTGATTGTATAGGACTTCTCCATCTTTGGCTACAAAGACTATAATCAATCTGATTTCAATGTTGACCATTGGGTGATGTTCATGTGTAGAGTCTTCTCTTGTGTTGTTGGAAGAGGGTGTTTGCTATGACCAGTGAGTTCTCTGGCAAAACTCTATTAGTCTTTGCCCTGCTTCATTCCATATTCCAAGGCCAAATTTGCCTGTTACTTCAGGTGTTTCTTGACTTCCTACTTTTGCATTCCAGTCCTCTATAATGAAAGGGACATCTTTGAGGGATGTTAGTTCTAAAAGGTCTTGTAAGTCTTCATAGAACCAGTCAACTTCAGCTTCTTCAGCATTTCTGGTTAGGGCATAGATCACTTGGATCACTGTGATATTGAATGGTTTGCCTTGGAGACAAACAGAGATCATTCTATTGTTTTTCAGATTGCATCCAAGTACTGCATTTTGGACTCTCTTGTTGACCATGATGGCTACTCCATTTCTCCTAAGGGATTCCTGCCCATAGTAGTAGATACAATGGTCATCTGAGTTAAATCCACCCATTCCAGTTCATTTTAGTTCGCTGATTCCTAGAATGTCAATGTTCACTCTTGCCATCTCCTGTTTGATCACTTCCAATTTGCCTTGATTCATGGATCTAACATTCCAGGTTCCTATGCAATATTGCTCTTTACAGCATCTGACCTAGCTTCTATCACCAGTCACATCCATAACTGGGTATTGTTTTTGCTTTGGCTCCATCCCTTCATTCTTTCTGGAGTTATTTCTCTACTGATCTCAGTACTTGGCTTTTATTATTTTGGGCACCTATTGACCTGGGGAGTTCCTCTTTTGCTATCCTATCATTTTGCCTTTTCATGCTGTTCTTGGGGTTCTCAAGGCAAGAATACTGAAGTGGTTTGCCTTCCCATCTCCAGTGGACCACATTCTGTCAGACCTCTCCACCATGACCCACCCATCTTGGGTGGCCCCACATGGCATGGCTTAGTTTCACTGAGTTAGACCAGGCTGTGGTCCGTGTGATTAGACTGACTAGTTTTCTGTGGTTATGGTTTCAGTTTGTCAGTCCTCTGATGCCCTCTCACAACACTTACCGTCATACTTGAGTTTCTGTTACCTTGGACGTGCTGTGTCTCTTTACGGCTGCTCCAGCAAAGCGCACCACTGCTTCTTTCCTTGGACGAGAGTTTTCTCCTCACCGCCACCCCTCCTGACCTTGAACCTGATTTAGCTCATTTAGGCCCTCCTGCGCCGGCACAGCCACCGCTCCTTGGACGTTGGGTAGCTCCTCCCAGCTGCTGCTCCTGGCCTCAGTTGGGGGGTAGCTCCTCTCGGCCGCCCCTGTGCCATCACAGCCTGGCACTCTCGGCTGCTGCCTCTGACCTCAGACGTGGAGTAGCTCCTCCTGGCCACTGCCCCCGACCTCGGATGTGGGGTAACTCCTCTGGCCCACACTTCTGCGAGGTCCGTCACAGCCAGTGCGCTTCTGCTGCACGGTCCGAGCTGCAAGGGGAGCCCAATGCTTTCAATTTTTTGCCATTGAGGATAATGTTTGCTGTGGGTTTGTCATATATGGCTTTTATTATTTTGAGGTATGCTCCTTCTATGTCTGCTTTCTGGAGATTTTTAATCATAAATGAGTGTTGAATTTTGTCAAAGGCTTTCCCTGCATCTATTGAAATAACCGTATGGTTTTTATATTTCAGTTTGTTAATATGGTGTATCAAATTGATTGATTTGCAAATACTGAAGAACCTTGTATCCCTGGGATAAAGCCCACTTGGTCATGACGTATGATCTTTTTAATATGTTGTTGGATTCTACTTGCTAGAATTTTATTGAGGATTTTTGAATGTATGTTCATCAGTGATATTGGCCCATAGTTTTCATTTTTTGTGGCATCTTTGTCTGGTTTTGGTATTAGGGTGATAGCGGCCTCATAGACTTGAATTTGGGGATTTACCTTCCTTTGCAATTTTATGGAAGAGTTGGAGTCTGATAGGTGTTAACTCTTTTCTAAATTTTTGGTGGAACTCACCTATAAAGCCATCTGGTCCTAGGCTTCTGTTTGTTGGAAGATTTTTAATTACAGTTTTGATTTCTGTGCTTATAGTTGGTCATTCAGATTTATGCAAAATAAAAACAAAAAAAATTCTAAAATTTATAAATACGTATTTTATTAAATTGTAAATTAACATTAGATAATAGATTATATTTTAAATAAATATTTTAAGTACATATCTTCTTTAGGTGTTCATTTCTGAAATTGTTAAATTAATAACATTTGAAGAAAATGATATATAATTTTAACAGTCATGTGTATCATTTTCTAAGCTTCAAAGTTTTTATAAAAGTTATGGTAATTAAAATGGTACCCTGAATATCATATAATTATAAAACAACTCATGCCTAATTCTAAACTGCAGTAATTCAGCCTAGAGTGAGATTTATTCTGTAGCTATGAAAGGCAATGGCATTTACATTTAGAGTAAATTAAAGCAAATGAAGAGGAAAATTATATTCTATGTAACACTTAGTTCATTATATTCTTGAATGACTATGCCAACCCATGTTCATCAATAGGAGATCTGGTGTATGCAAAAAAAAAAAAATGAAAAAAATTTTGTCATTAAGAAATAGCCCATGTTTCACAAGCATAGATATTGTTGTACTATAAGTTGTATGCATTTCTTCTTCAACATAGTAAAGTGAACATAGTGAATCTTCAAAATGTTTAAAAATATAGATAAAATATAATATTATTAAACACAATGTCTCTTGTACTTTGCATTAGGCAAAGAATTTTGGAATATTTTGTGTTGCTTTGGATAATCTTATCCCTTTAAGATTTCTGTTCCTTTTAAGAAATTATATTTTGCTTCAATTTCTTATCTTTTATTAAAATTTCAATAATTAATTAATGAGTTAAGTCTAATTTCTTACAATTAAAAAATTTGGGGAAAATTGTTACATAATGCATTGGTTTATAATTGTGAATATGAGTATTACTTATGAATAAGTGTATAGTATATACAGTGTATAGTAGGCAGAAAAATACCCTTTCCTCAAGATGTCTACATCCTAATCCCAAAATTCTTTCAATGTGTAAATTATTGGAAAACAAAAATTACATCTATACAATGGACTACTAATAAACAATTAAAAGGGGGTAAACTTTTGGTACATGTAAAAGCCTGCATTGCCTATGCTATTCTATGTGTATGTAGAAGAAATGTGTAAGACAATTATAAAGAGAATCAAAGTGAAGGAAGGTTTCTATATTCAACTAGTGAATGATGATATCAATATAGTGTGGTAAGTTATGCATATGTAATAATACCTAGGACAACTGTAAAAAAAGTCACACACAAAAATGTACTCAAAAACACTATAAATACATCAACAAGGAATGTAAAAAATGTTTGAGTAACCCACAGGAAGGAGAAGAAAATGAGATAAAAAAAAAAAACAGATAGAACAAACAGAAAACAAGAAACATTAAGCAGGCTTAATTCCAAATACATTAATAATTATAGGAAATGAATATTGTGTAACTATACCAATCAAAAGACAAATATCGGAAGCTGGATTAAAAAACATTGTGTAACTATGTGCTTTTCACAAGAGACTTCAAATATAATGATGTAGGCAAGTTTAAATTAAAATAAAGGAAAAATGATATGCATTATTCATCAAAAGAAAGAAGTATCTGTATTAATATCATAAAATAGACTTCAGAGCAAAAGAAGGTATCAAAGACTAAGAATTATACACATAAGGATAAAAGATCTACCAAGGAGACATAACAATCCAAAATGTGCATGTACCAAAAAACAGCTACAAAATATGTGAAGAAAAACATAAAACTTAAATGGAGAAACAGACAAATCCATAAGTAAAGTTGGAGACTTTGACAGTTCTCTCTCAACAGTTTATATAACAGCATAAAAAATCTGAAATATTGTATAAGGACCCCAAAAATATCATTACCCAGAAGGAAGAAACTGACACTTATAGAAAACACTTCACCCAACCAAAGAAGAATATATATCTTTTCAAGCATTAACAGAATACATGCCACATCCTGTTTGTAGATCAGAAGACTCAACAGTAATGTTGACAATTATCAAAATTTTAACAGCATCCCAGCAAGATATTTTATGGATATAAGCAAATTTATGCTAAAAATTATATGGAAAAGCAAAGGAAATAGAATAAGTAAACAGTTGAAAAAGAAGAATAAAGTGTGAGGAATCAGACTACCAGATTCAGGAACAGATTGTGTGAACATAGACGTGTAGATCAAAGAAACAAAAGAGAGAGCTCCAAAATGGACCTAACTGACTTCTGACAAAGATGTCCAATTGACTTCTGACCAAAATCTAAAAGGAATTCAATTAAGGAAAGATGGCCTTTTTAACAAAAGGTGCTAAACAATTAGACATCCATTAATATGCAAAAGATAGATAAATAGAAAGCAGACAGACGCAGATAGACAAGATGGAATCTTGACTTAAATATTTTATCTTTCAAAGAACTTAAAAGGAATCATATATTTAAAATGTAAAACTATAAAAGTTTTAGAATAAAATATAAGAAAAAATCTTTGGAGTCTAGTGCTAGATGGAGAGTTCTTAGACATAATGGGGAGAAAAATCATGAAAGAAAAAATTGATTAAGAAGACTTCATCAAAATAAAAGATTTCCACTCTGTGAACTCTATTAACATGACAAAAGTCTAACTACAACTTGGGTGAAAATCTAGCTACAGCTTAATTGTCTGACAAAGGACTCAGATTTATGGTATATAAAGAACAGTCAAAACTCAACATTAAAAGAAAACAAATGTTCCACTTTATAAAATGGGCAATAGATAGGTAGAGAGATTTGACCAAGTTGAGTTCAATTCAGTCACCCAGTCGTGTCCAACTCTTTGTGACCCCATGAACCACAGCACTCCAAGCCTCCCTGTCCATCACCAACTCCCGGAGTTCACTCAGACTCATGTCCATCGAGTCCGTGATGCCATCCAGCCATCTCATCCTCTGTCGTCCCCTTCTCCTCCTGCCCCAAATTCCTTCCAGCATCAGAGTCTTTTCCAATGAGTCAACTCTTCGCATGAGATGTCCAAAGTACTGGAGTTTCAGCTTCAACATCAGTCCTCCCAATGAACACTCAGGACTGATTTCCTTTAGGATGGACTGGTTGGATTTCTTTGCAGTCCAAGGGACTCTCAAGAGTCTTCTCCACACCAGTTCAAAAGCATCAATTCTTCAGCACTCAGCTTTCCTCACATTCCAACTCTCACATCCATACATGACCATTGGAAAAACCATAGCCTTGACTAGATGGCAAATACATAGGGAAATTTAATATTTTACTGGTTGCTGATGAGAATGGACATGGGTTTGGGTAGACTCTGGGAGTTGGTGATGGACAGGGAGGCCTGGCATGCTGCACTTCATGGGGTCGCAAAGAGTCAGACACAACTGAGCGACTGAACTGAACTCAATGAGAATGTAAAATAATTAAATCCACTCTGGAAAATAGTTCACCAGTGTCCTTAACTAAATATACACTAACCACATGAGCCAGAAATGGAACTCCTGGGCATTTATCCCAAAGAAAGGAAAACTTTTATAAAAACAAAGCTATATGTGATTTTTCACAGCAGCTTTAAGGATTTTTTTTTCAGCTTTACTGAGATAAAATTGATAACTAAAATTGTAAGAAATTTAAAGAGTACAACAGAAACTAGAAATAGCCCAGAAGTTCTTAAACAGGTAAATGGTTATACAAACTGTGGTACATCCATACCACAACTCTTTTGATATTGTACTATAATCACAGAAGATATAAGCACCAGGGGAAACTATGATGCATATGCAGAACTCCTTGTTACTATATGTGTTTAGTCACTTAGCTGTGTCTGACTCCTTGTGGCCCTACAGACTGTAGCCCTCCAGGCACTTCTGTCCATTTGATTTTTCAGGCAAGAATACTGGGGTGGGTTGCCATTTTCCTCCTCCAGGGGATTTTCCAAATCCAAGATTTGAACCCACATCTTCTGTGTCTCCTGCATTGCACATTCTTTACCCACTAAGCTATCAGGGAAGCTCCCTTGATACTATAACTCTTTGCAACTTCCTATGAATCTTCAATAATTTATGAATATGTATACACATACATATCCATATATGCATGTATACACATAGCATTCTATTTGGTTTCTTTATATTAGATACAGAGTCATTTTCTGCTTGAATACAAGAGAAAGGAAGAAAAAAATAAAGAGGAAGAAAAAGAGAACAAGAAACCGAATAGTGTAAGTATGCTGCCTATGAAACAGCTTTACCAAGAATCAAGGAGGAGTTTATAACAGCAAACTTGAAACATTTGAGTGCTTGAAATAAACCACATCAAGAGGCCTTACATACCATAAACATAAATAAATTTGGAACTCTTCTGTCTTCTATGCATCTAATATAAGAATATAAGTTATTAGCAACTTACTGCCCTTCAAACCAAGTATAAACATTCATCTTTTGGAATAATCTTTCCCAGAATAAGTACGCTTTTTCTAGTAAGTCTATTTTCCTTTAACTCATTCAAATGACTGATATTATGTAGTAAATAATTGCTATCTAAAGTAACAGAATTGCTATGGAGTAAACTAATAAGATGAATTAATTTGTAAATGCAGTTTCAACTCTAATTTGTACTCTAGCAACACATTATGTTAGGATATTTTAATTTTGTTAGGCTTTTTTTTTTTTTTTTCCAATATGGACTGTACCTAACTTCTGGAAGTATGATTAAGAATCTTTCTTTATCATTAGTATAGAAGACAAGTTAATTTAAAGCAATAACTTAAATCTTAATCAGGTTATATATTTAATTTAAAAATCCGCTAGATCATTTTATCCTTTGAAAAGCAAATTACCACTTATTAGAATGAGTCTAAAGATCACTAATATTAGTGTTTCAAAATTTTGAATAATTTACTGTTGAGCCAGTCTTAATGTTGTCATCCAAATATGTACTACTTGAAATAATCTGATCTCTTTGTTTGGGGAAAAATTATTTTTTTAACAATAAGACTATATTTCAGTCACCTTTCCATGAAATATTTCAGATCCCACTCTTGTCAAAATAGTCCCTTTCCCAGAAAAAAAGTAACAAAGCTTGGGAAAAATTTAAATAAGTTACCCTACTGTGACTACTTTGATACTTAAATTGCATCTCATTCTCAATATTGGTACCATGTGGGCAGGTACCTTGTCTTTCTCCTATTCTATACCTAATGCTTTAGCAATGCCTAAAATGTAGACAATGCTCCACATGTTGTTCAATTATTTGCCTCATTAACTCAATGCTGAATTTGAGTAACCGATAACTAAAAGATCATTTTTGAAAGAATATATTTAGAGTTAGGATGAATGCTCTTTCTGATGGTTTTACAACATGAAATGGCTCACTTTCTAAAATGAAACTCCAAGTCACACTTTCAAAATAAACTCTCTTTTGCTGACTCTGTTCTTTCATCTGATTCTTCTGCAAATAACATAACACTCTGCAATAGCAAATGCTTCTACCAAACCAGATTATAGTAGGTGTCATTTTCTCTAGAGTATTTTGTTTCTTTTCAGCATGTTTCACTCTCACATTTTCCCTCACTTTCCACATTTATCTTATTTCCACTGCTATATTTTATGTACACAATAATCATGTACTAAAATGTTTGCTTGTTGATAGACAATTGCTGTATTTGGCAAACCATTTCCCTTTAACTGATGTGAAGGAATGCCCAGGAAAAGGATGATGAAGCCATGGTCTCTGGGCTTCTATACTCTTTTCTCTCTCTCCGTTCAAGGTTAGTGTCACAATAATAGTTTGTCTTCAACTTTTGCTTACCACATAATAATGTATTTCATCTTCATAATATATTTATAGATAAATCAAGCACTATTTCTTGAAATTTCTTGGAAAATAGAAGGACGAGGTGGAAGGAAACCATAGTCGAAGTTACCCTGCCTGCCCTCAATTTTTCTGTGAGATTTGAGGTAGACAAGGTAACCAAAGATTGTCTTTTGGTAATTTTGGAGATGTTTTTTAAATTAAGTAATTCAGAAATGAAGAAATGAAAGGTAAAAAAAAAAAGGATAATGGACATCAAGGGAACATAGGATCTACATCCTCTCTTTCCAATTCATATTCACAGGAGAAAATTGTTAAAGATTTTTACCCTTAAAATCTGATGTGTGTTAGTCACTCAGTTGTGTCTGACTGTATGCAGCCCCATGGACTGTAGCCCATAGGCTCCTCTGCCCATGGAATTCTCCAGGCAAGAACACTAGAGTGGGTTGCTATGCCTTTCTCCAGAGGATCTTCCTGACCCAGGGACTGAACCTAGGCCTCCTGCATTGCAGGCCTTCTTTACTGTCTGAGCCACCACTCTTACCTTAATCTCCAAAATTGTGAAGAATCATATTTTACTTTGTTCAGTAACTTTTTAATGAATGGCTGGGTGTCTGTGTGCATGAAAAGGAAGGGAACAGGGAGTTAGGGATAAGAATGATAAATCATGTGAAGTTTGAAATAATTATTAGTAATCTTGAACTCTTTTTCTTTTATATTATTGTTAATGTTCAGATAAAAATTTAGACTCTAACAGATTATTCCAAGAAATTCCTAATTTCACAGTCTGGTACTCTACTCCAGGAACAGAAAATCATATATTCCTTGGTTCTTTGTATATATAGGGTATGTATTACTCATTCTATACTATTTCTATACTACCAGAGGAGTTGTATATAAAATACATGACTAGTACACACACACAAACACACTATACATACAATCTATAACATACTCAGTTAAAGAAATACAATGTATTTGATCTATTTAATGTGTCTGATTCTATGTCTTTAAATATTCGCAAGAATCCTAAGGTTTTCCTGTTCAGAAATAATTTTCCTCTTATATGACTTCACTACTTGGATTTTTTCCAGCTATGTGTTTGCTTTTATCAGCCTTCATTTACTTCAATCAAGTTGAATACATTTTAATATACACCAAATTCTAACTTTCTTCTGAAGATAATTGGCAGGTATTGATTTTTCTCCTTTTAGTAACTATCAAGAGTATACTAACAGAATCTGAGGGTCTAGAATGTCAATCTTAATGATCCAGTAGATCTAAATATTACACTAGCAAAGGCCCACTGTTTCTTTAACAACATTAATTCCAAAATGCCATAATGTAAACACGGTGGATTCAAGCTCCTTATTTAACTCAATGGTGGTAATAGTTACTCCATGTGTTTTATTTTTATTGGCACACATAGTATCTCCAATAGATATTGTTCCTTTTTCATATTTTGTTTTTGTTTCATATTGCTGTTATTTTGCTTTATTTCTTTATGTTTATCTTTAAAATGCTTAATACACCTGTTTAGTACTTCTATTATGCATAGGAGGTATATGAATATATACACAAGCTATATATAAATATATGCATACACAAGTATATATACATGCATATGTATGTATATATGCGTGTATATATATATGTATATCTGTATACACATATATATGTGTGTATATATATTGCACAAAATATAGTTTTAAATTTGAGGCTATTGGACTCTTCAGATAGCTCTGTATTTTGATCTGGTATTTCATATTTCCCTAGGGTTATCTGAACTCTGACTTATCATATATATTGATCTGGGGCCCCAGTAAGTAAGCTCAATCAAAGACAATATGTCCCATCATTTTAAACTCTGACATGTCTTAAATCTGTCTTTTCCTTCCTTTCTTTTCCTTCCTCACTATTTTTTCCTTAGTTCATAATCACACAATCCCTTGTTTTAGTTTTTTTTAAAAATTTCCTGTTAACACATTGGTCTCTCTATCAACATATTCTGCACCCCATAATCAGAGTTGCTTTCCTAAATCAAAATATGTGATCTTGCTATTCCCCATGCTCAACATATCTAATGATGCGCTAGTATAACTGCCATAAAAAGCCAAGAGTCATGAGGATATCATAGTGGTTTACTCTGTCAGCTCAATTAAGCTGAAACTATGTCTCCCAGAAATAGCTCACCCTAGTTGACTCTAAGTTAGAGTTCCTTAAAGTTATGTCTGTACAACATCTGGAAGCTAAGTGTGAAGCAGCAGCTAAGAGATGAGGTAACAGCCATGCCTCTTCAAAGGACATTCAGACATGCAGAAACAGCCATGATTTTCAGTTTATTTTTCTTTCCCTCATCCATGCTCGCTTTTTCCCCTGACTTCCAACAGCAGCAGTGAACTGAGAAAACATCCAGAAATAACTATGATAGCTTAGTCCATCTTCTGTTAATATGTACACTTTCTTCTACAGGATCTTTAGTTTGTTTGTTTGTTTGTATTCGTGAAGCTGAGAGGAAAGCATAATTTTATACATAACTTGTGATTGTTTGACTTTTGTTCTCACTCTGACAAAATTCAAGTTTTAAAAAATAGAATGATGAACACTTTAAAACTTTGTGTTACTAGAAATTTTCAACTTTTATTATAAGTTGTTAATTGGAATAAATATTTCAGTCGTATATCCCTTAGCAGACATTTTCATGTACTAATAACTTTATAAAGCCTGAACTAATACACCTAAGAACAGAAGTCATGGTTAGTATTTGGCCAACAGACTTCACTATCACAGATGTTACACTTGCTGCTGTGCTGTGCTTAGTTGCTCAGTCATGTCTGACTCTTTGTGACCCCATGGACTGTAGCCTGCCAGGCTCCTCTGTCCATGGGATTTCCCAGTCAAGAATACTGGAGTGGGTTGCCATTTCTTTCTCCACAACTATTACACTTACTTTGACTTTTATCTTCAACAGATACATGAAACAACATTGTAAATACATTGCTACAACAGAGATTTAAGGGTTTAGCTGATTAAACAGAATCTGGGGATCCTAAGTACTGTATACACTGTAAAGCATTAAATGGTAATGACTGAATAAAATGAGGTGTGTGTGCATGTGTA
Source organism: Aepyceros melampus (assembly GCA_006408695.1). Lineage (NCBI taxonomy): Eukaryota > Metazoa > Chordata > Mammalia > Artiodactyla > Bovidae > Aepyceros > Aepyceros melampus. Next base: position 204,912 of record SJXQ01010446.1, read on the forward strand.
CATGTGTGAGTAGACTTCATTCTACAATTGAAAGAGTTTGTTCCTAGACTACTTTGATCTAAAATTCAATATGTAACTAAATCTTATTTCCTCTTCCTCTTGTCACTGGCAAGCACCTTTTTACCTGTTCTTATATATTTGACTATTTTAGATTTGTCACACAAGTGGAATCATTAAGTATTCATTTTACAAAAAACAAAAGCAAATAAAGGACATAAGGAAATGTTTTGGAAGAAGTTGTGGTGATGGTCTCATCACTGTATGTATATGTTCAAAGCACTCAAATTGTATACATTAAATAAGTGCAGTTTTTGTAATCAACTATGACCAAATAAAGCAAAAATTATCTGTACTATATATTATATATATAAGAAGGTGTTATTCACTCAGTCATGTCCGACTCTTTGCAACCCCACGGACAGTAGCCCCGCAGGCTCCTCTCTCCATGGGATTCTCTTGGCAAGAAGACTGGAGTAAGTAACCATTCCTATCTCCAGAAGATCTTCCTGACCAATGGATCGAACCCAGGTCTCCTGTATTGCAGGCAGATTTTTACCATCTGAGCTACCAGGGGAGCCCATATTATATATAATAATGTATACTAATTGTTTTATACTGTCTGTTAGGCAGAAAATAACCAGGTGATTTGTCCCATATAGGTTGAGCGTTCTCAATATGCTTATTTTATTTTTTGAAGTATAGAAGCCCCCATATCTGCTTAGAATTTCCTTGGGACAAATGGAACCACATTTCTGGATGAAGTCAGAGATGATGATGATGTATTGGCAAAGACTTTATCTCAGATTAAAGTTTTCCTTTCAGTTCAGTTGCTCCGTCATGTCTGACTCTTTGCAATCCCATGGACTGCAGCAAACCCAGCCTCCCTGTGTGTCACCAACTCACGGAGTTTACTCAAACTCATGTCCGTTGAGTTGGTGATGCCATCCATCTCATCCTCTGTCGTTCCCTTCTCCTCCTGCCTTCAATCTTTCCCAGCATCAGAGTCTTTGTAAATGAGTCAGTTCTAGGCATCAGGTGACCAAAGTATTGGAGCTTCAGTATAAGTCCTTTCAATGAATATTCAGGACTGATTTCCTTTAAGATGGACTGGTTGGATCTCCTTGCAGTCTAAGGGACTCTCAAGAGTCTTCTCCAACACCACAGTTCAAAAGCATCAATTCTTCGGGGTTCAGCTTTTCTTAACGGTCCAACATTCACATCCATACATAACTACTGGAAAACCATAGCTTTGGCTAGATAGACATTTGTTAGCGAAGTAATATCTCTGCTTTTTAATATGCTGTCTAGTTTGGTCAAAACTTTTCTTCCAAGGAGTAAGCATCTTTTAATTTCATGGTTGCAGTCACATTTGCAGTGATTTTGGAGCCCCTCAAATTTAAGTCTGTCATTGTTTCCACAGTTTCCTCATCTATTTGCCATGAAGTTAAGGGACCAGATGCCATGATCTTGGTTTTCTGAATGTTGAGCTTTAAGCCAACAGTTTCACTCCCCTCTTTCACTTTCATCAAGAGACTATTTAGTTCTTCACTTTCTGCCATAAGGGTGGTGTCATCTGCATGTCTGAGGTTATTGATATTTCTCCCAGCAATCTTGATTCCAGCTTGTGCTTCATCCAGCCCAACATTTCTCATTATGTACTCTGCATATCAATTAAATAGGCAAGTGACAATATACAGCCTTGATGTACTCCTTTTCCTATTTGGAAGCAGTATACTTTGGAAGTTCCTCCATGTTCAGTTCTAACTGTTGCTTCCTGACCTGCATACAGGTTTCTCAAGAGGCAGGTCAGGTGGTCTGGTATTTAGATTTCTTTAAGAATTTTTCAGAGTTTGTTGTGGTCCACAAGTCAAAGGCTTTGGCATAGTCAATAAAGCAGAAATAGATGATTTTCTGGAACTCATTAGTTTTTTTGATGATCCAGCGGATGTTGGCAATTTGATCTCTGCTTCCTCTGCCATTTCTAAATCCAGCTTGAACATCTGGAAATCACGTTGAAGCCTGGCTTGGAGAATTTTGAGCATTACTTTTCTAGCATGTGAGATGAGTGCAATTGTGCGGTAGTTTGAGCATTCTTTGGCATTGCCTTTCTTAGGGATTGGAATGAAAACTGACATTTTCCAGTCCTGTGACCACTGCTGAGATTTCCAAATTTGCTGGCATATTGAGTGCAGCACTTTCAAAGCATCATCTTTTAGGATTTGAAATAGCTCAACTGGAATTCCACCATCACTAGCTTTGTTTGTAATGATGCTTCCTAAGACCCCTTTGACTTCACATTTCAGGATGTCTGTCTCTAGGTGAGTGATCACACCATCATGATCATCTGGGTCGTGAAGACCTGTTTTGTATAGTTCTTCTGTATATTCCGCTACTTCTTAATATCTTGTGCTTCTCTTAGGTCCATACCATTTCTGTCCTTTATTGTGTCTATCTTTGCATGAAGTGTTCCTTTGGTATCTCTAATTTTCTTGAAGAGCTCTCTAGTCTTGCCCATTCTATTGTTTTCCTCTATTTCTTTGCATTGATCGCTGAGGAAGGCTTTCTTACCTTTCCTTGCTATTCTTTGGAACTCTGCGTTCAAATGGTATTCTTATTTTCTCCTTCCACTTTTCCTTTTGCTTTTCTTCACAGCTATTTGTAAGGCCTCCACAGACAACCATTTTGCCTTTTTGCATTTATTTTCCTTGGGGATGGTCTTAATCCCTGCCTCCTATACAATGCCATGAACCTCCATCCATAGTTCTTCAGGCACTTTGCCTATCAGATCTAATTCTTTGAATCTATTTGTCACTTTCACTGTATAATCTAAGGGATTTGATTCAGGTCATACCTGAATGGTCTAGTGGTTTTCCCTACTTTCTTTAATTTAAGTCTGAATTTGGCAATAAGGAGTTCATGATCTGAGCCACAGTCAGCTCCCAGTCTTGTTTTTGCTGACTATATAGAGATTCTCCATCTTTTGCTGCAAAGGATATAATCAATCTGATTTCAGTATTGACCATTTGGTGATGTCCACATGTAGAGTCTTCTCTTGTGTTGCTGGAAGTGGGTGTTTGCTATGACCAGTGGATTCTCTTGGCAAAACTGTATTAGCCTTTGCCCTGCTTCATTCTGTACTCCAGGGACAAATTTGCCTGTTAGTCCACATATTTCTTGAGTTCCTACTTTTGCATTCCAGTGCCCTATAATGTGGAGAAGGCAATGGCACCCACTCCAGTACTCTTGCCTGGAAAATCCCGCGGACAGTGGAGCCTGGTAGGCTGCAGTCCATGGGGTCACGAAGAGTCGGACACGACTAAGCAACTTCACTTTCACTTTTCACTTTCATGCATTGGAGAAGGAAATGGCAACCCACTCCAGTGTTCTTGCCTGGAGAATCCCAGGGACGGGGAGCCTGGTGGGCTGCCATCTATGGGGTTGCACAGAGTCGGACATGACTGAAGCGACTTAGCAGCAGCAGCCCTATAATGAAAAGGACATCTTTTTTGGGTGTTAGTTCTAAAAGGTCTTGTAGGTCTTCATAAAACCATTCAACTTCAGCTTCTTCAGCATTACTGGTTGGGGCATGGACTTGGATTACTGTGATATTGAATGGTTTGTCTGGAAACAAACAGAGATCATTCTGTATTTTTTGAGATTGCATCCAAGTACTACATTTAGGCTTTCAGTAAGAAAACACACACACACACACACACATGCAAATCAGAAGATAAAAAAACAACTTCATATTATAATCATATACTAATCCTATATAATCAAATACATCGTCCTCGGTTCTAATCTAGACATGCACAAGTTTAATCAGTCTTTCACTCTATCTTTCTATGTCTCTCTGTGTGAAATGTTTTAATATGTAAAATATGTAATATTATGTAATAATACATTGTAAAATATGTAAAATATGTAATAACTAAACTGACATGTTAAATGTGATTAGCTTCATTTTTATATAATTATTATTCTGATTTTATCATTGAACTTAGCTAGGAAGTGAATTAACAATACTTAGGTCATTTTAATTCACATGGTAAATTGGTACTAATCTTTCTATTGTTATTATTCAAAACAAAAACAAATTAATCTGCTACAACATTTGGCAGACTGCAAGCCTGCAGAGTTCACTCATTACATTTTGCTTTTATAAAAATGCCATAAAATATAATTAGCGACAAGACCACTTCATTGGTATATTCCATCATCAAGAGATATTGCTACACTTAAAATTCTGTTCTAGATGTCTACATAGTGTCAAGTTGTATAAATTACCCCTACTCAATATCTTGACTTTTAAACTAGGTATTGACACAGTTGGGAGGACACTGAGTGATTTGACACAGTGCAAGAAGCCTTTATTTGTTATCTTGAAATGGCTCTCGCACTTTGGACATAATTGGAGGTTTATAACTGAATGCAGACTTGTCAATTACATTACCAAACCTGCCAAGGAAACACACAATTCATTCTGTTTTTCTTGTTTTATTCATTCATGTAACAATTCAATTTCTTAACAATATTAGGTCCCTTAAGGCAAAACATTGCAAGGCAATTGTTGAAATTCTCTAGTTGTTACAGGCACTTAACCTTTGGCCTCCCAATTTATTTCAGTACCCCAGGCATACTGGAAATCCAGAAGAAGGAAGAACTGGAAATATGTGAATGCTAGAGTGAGCAGATTTATAAAATGGAAAAGAGAATGAAATATTATCTCTGCAGAGAGATTTATTAGGATGCATGTGTCATATTATAAATGCTGAACAATTTAAATATCTATAAAATAAGAAGTCATGGGAACCCACAAGTTTTAGAATGGTACATTTATAACATCCTGGACAATTTATTAGAATTTTCATTTAATTATCTCTTAGCAGGTTCACAAGCAGATTTTGTGAAGACACAAAGATACAAATAGTATTCTGGCCTGGAGAATTCCATGGACTGTATACTCCATGAGGTCCAAAGATTTGGGCCCAACTGAGTAACTTTCACTTTCAAAGTTACAAAGAAAGAAAGTATCCCCTGGCAAAGTGTTTCAGTGTGGAAAAAAGAAAACAAAAATAAATCTCAATTTAAGAGTGTCATATAAAATACTTTTATATACCATAAATACAGAATATATTTATATATCACAAAAGTGAAAGTGTTAGTCACTCAGTCATGTCCAACTCCTTGTGAATCCATGGACCTCCAAGTTCACAAGGTCATAGTCCTCCAAGTTCCTCTTTCCATGGGATTCTCCAAGAAAGAATGCTGGAGTGGATTGCCATTCCCTTCTCCAGGGGATCTTCCTGATCCAGGGATCGAAGCCAGGTCTCCCATATTGCAGGCAGATTCTTTACCACCTGAGCCATCATGGTTTTTCACAAATAGAAATTGGATGTAGTACCATGGTGAGTAGAGTTCAGGATATGTGTGCAAGCATTGGAGAGAAGGAAGTTACAGAATAAGCAGAGGAAAGAGAAACTTAAATTCTTGATTAATATTTTTATATTGACACTTGAAAACTGAAACTAAGAAATAATGTGATTAATAGAGTCACTAAGCTATTAATAATTGATTTCAGATATCTTGTCTATTAATTTATTGCACTTTCCATTTGTAGGTTTAAAGTTTTAAGAGTTGACACTGATTTGTTTTGTTTTGGGTAATAATTAATAACTATTATTTAGCAGATTTTATTTCAATAGTTACTTATACCAGAAAATATAATTTGGGATAAAATTAAGTATAGAATCAAACTAATATGCTATTATTTTCTCTCATGTTAATAGAGAGAAGAGTACTATTTTCTATTAGGATTTAGAAAGCCACAAGAGAAATCACTCCTGAGGGTAACCTATAAGATCATAACGTTCCTTGAGCTCATCAGAGATATGAGATCACAAGTCAAACAGATGGACTGAATTCTAAAGTGCATCCCTCCAAGGAATGAGGAGGCACATAAACCATTTCACTTTTGGCAAGTACAAGAAGTAAGAGCCATGAAATCAGGTAAGAAGAAAATAGGAAAAATTGTAATAATCTTTAAGATTTGGTATGGGCCATTCTAAAGGAGATCAGCCCTGGGTGTTCCTTGGAAGGAATGATGCTAAAGCTGAAACTGAAACTCCAGTACTTTGGCCACCTCATGTGAAGAGCTGACTCATTGGAAAAGACTCTGATGCTGGAAGGGACTGGGGGCAGGAGGAAAAGAGATGGCTGGATGGCGTCACTGACTCGATGGACGTGAGTCTGAGTGAACTCTGGGTGTTGGTGATGGACAGGGAGGCCTGGCGTGCTGCGATTCATGGGGTCGCAAAGAGTGAGACAAGTCTGAGCGACTGATCTGAACTGATGGGCAGTGTGACTGTTTAGAATCCCTGAAGTCTCTAGACAAAAGAAGAGCCCTAATGTACTGAAAGTTATTTTCCAAGCACTAGATCACACAGAGATCACCTATTCATGGACGTATCAGAGATGCCTTTAGAATACCTGTGATTCTTACGTTCAAGTATAGATAGCCAGATGGAAATTTTTACTGGATAACTAAACTCTCCAAAATAAAATTAGAAAGAAATCTTAGAATTTAAAATTGCAAATACTGAAAGTGAAAGTTGCTCAGTCACGTCTGACTCTTTGCGACCCCATGGACTGTACTGTTCATGCAATTCTCCAGGACAGAGTTCTGGAGTGGGAGCCTTTCCCTACTCCAGGGGATCTTCCCAACTCAGGGACGGAACCCAGGTCTCCTGCATTACGGGAAGATTCTTTATCAGCTGAGCTACTAGAGAAGCCCAATAATACTGAAATGGGTAGCCTATCCCTTCTCCAGCAGATCTTCCCAACCTAGGAATCCAGTAAGATATCAACAAAAGGATTTAACAACAGAGCAGCAGGAGGAGAAGGGGGAGATAAGATAAGATGGTTGGATGTCAGAATATACTCTATTGACATGAATTTGAGCAAACTTTGGGAGAAGTAAAGGACAGGGAAGCCCAGCATGGGGTCTCAAAGAGTCGGACACAACTGAGCAACTGAACAACACCACCAACAAAGCAGAATGAGCACAGCATGCAAGTTAAGAGAACTAGAAGATCTAAGAAAATATCCAGACAGAATCAAAATCATGAAGAACAAAAAGGATAAAAAATTCAGAAAAGATTGTAATATTTTACATTCATTCCTCAGAGGGGTTAGAGACAGAATGGAAAAGTTTGAGTTTGAGTTATTCAAAACTGACATAAACAGATTTATCCTGTTTATGACTCAGGCTGAATAAATGTATTATTTTCCTCTTGCATATCATAGTAAAACTAATGAATATCGGAACAAAGAAAAAACACTTAAGTAATCAGAGGGAAAAAGATATTATCCTCAAAGGAACAGCAATCAATCTACTTCTGACTTTATAAAGAAGATACAGAAGCCCCTGGAAAATGGAATAACTTGTTTAAAATGTTTAAGCAGCTGTCAATGTACATTGCTATTTCTTTCAAAAGATCTTCTAATTAAAGATGAAATAAAGGAATTTTTAGACCATCAAAATGAGAGATTTTTATCACATTTTTCATGAACTAAATACCAAATTAAATTCTTCAGGTTACAATAAAGTTTATTTTAGATAAAACATGGCAATATAGGAAAGCATAAAGTGATAAATGTAGATAAATATAAATATTGACTATGCAAAACAGTAATAGTAAATCTTGTTGGGGACAAATATATGTAAACCAATATTCAAGGCAATAATAACACAAAATATGGCAAAGTATGGAAAAGAAAGGATTCTGAAGCAGTAATCTCCAATAGAACTGCCAACAATATGTACATTTTCTGTTATGAGGTTCTAATAAGGCAGACTTTAAACACTGGCACCTATTTAAAGTACTAGTAAAGTGACTAATGCAACTGAGAAACTGAATTTTTAATTTTATTTGAATTAAACTCATATTTAATTGGCTACATGTGTCCAGTGGCTACTATATTGAACATTTAAGTTCTAAAGATATTTGCATTGCCTGGGAAGGGGTAAAGTACTAATTCACATTAAGTTGTTAAAAAAAAAAAGGTGAATATATGTTTTACTCTTAAATGGCCACTAAATAAGGAGTAAAAGAATTAATAACTAACAAATTAATAGAAGGTAAAGAATTCAATGATTTTGAAAACAGCTTACTCTCAAAAGATCAGTTATGAGAGATGAGGGGACAGGAAAATTGATAATCAGTTCAGTTCAGTCACTCAGTCGTGCCTGACTCTGTGTGACCCCATGGACTGCAGCACACCAGGCTTCCCTGTGCATCACCATCTCCTGGAGCTTGTTCAAGCTCATGTCCATCGACATGAGTCATGTCACTCAATAATAAATAAAATAAATTGTAACATGGTAGGCATGAATCTTAAAGTGAAAGTGAAGTTTCTCAGTCTTGTCCGATTCTGTGACACCATGGACTGTAGTCTACCAGGATCCTCTGTCCACGGGATTTTCCAGGCAAGAGTACTGGAGAGGGTTGCAATTTTCTTTCCAGGAAATCTTAATACTTCAATAATTATATTAACTTGACTTTCAAAAAACTGAATGTATTTATTTTTGCCTGCACAGCGTATCCATTGCTGCAGGTGGGCTTTCTCCAGTTGCAACAAGCAGGTGCTATGTTTTGGTGCTCGGGTGTCTCGTGGTGGCTTCTCCTGTAGTCGAGAGGCTCAGTAGTTGAGGCTCACAGACTCAAGAGCTTGCAAGCTCAGATGTTGTGGCACATGGGCTTAGTTGCCCCACACCATGTGGAAACTTCCCAAACCAGGCATCAGACCCGTGTCCCCTGCCAGTGGTAAGTGATTCTTAACCACTGCAGCACCAAAGAAGTTCAACATTAACTTTAAATTCACTAAATACTACAAATTGCAGACTCTCTTATCTGACCTAGTACTGAAATGGTCTTATGTATGTGTAATTTCTCTAAATTTTGTTTAACTTAGAAGTCTTACCCTTGAGATTTCCATAATATTGACAACCACAAGAACTATCTATTGTTTTTTAGCTCTAAAACTGGGTCTTCTACCATATTTTATAATCTTTCATTGATAAATCACTTTAATTAATATGTGTATATATGTATATTTTTGATTGGTGAAATGAAGGGGGGAAGGAAATAAAGAAATAAATAAATCATGACTGCCTGCATTATGAGACTGCTTCTAAATGTGGTGTTTATCTCAGTTCTCAGATTAACTATTTATGCCTGTCAGATTCCCAGGCTCAACTTAAAAACTTATTTTGAGAGCCAACATATTGTTGCTTAAATTTTTAATAGAGATTTTGTCAATACATCAAAGCAAAGTAAATCACACCTATTGAGTGCCCAGAGTGGGAGGAAGAAATGAAAATTTACCCCTCTGTATCAGATGGAGGTAATTTTAACTCATGTTCCTTCTGATACTCTACATTAAGGATAATTAATTTTGCCATGACTATTTTAAAAATTGTTTATAATCACACATCTGTTCTTATCATTCTCTCATAGAAAGTACCCCAAGGGATTTAAACAGTTCTAAAGTGGTTAACAGCTAATTTAATTTTTACAGGAAGATAACAGTTGTTCTGTGGGTTATATTTTCTGCTATATATTAAGGCCAGATAGTTTATAAGCCAATCCTCTTAAGTATGAAAAAGGTCATTGTTTGTTTAAGGCAAAACTACATAATTACCACTTAAATGTTACAGAAGCATAGGAAAAGATTCCTTCACCATCATCAGATTTATATCTCTATTAAAGATGATTCCTTTTTGTTTTGTCTTCACATTTGCAAAATAATTAGGCTTTCTCTTGAGGAGTCAACAACTGAAAATCTGTAAGAATGGTACAAATTTCTGTTGATGTAACTCTTCTGTGCATTTTTCAGAAGGCAGAAAGTATGCAATCTTGTGAAGAACTTAGAAAGATAAAAGAAAACAATTTACAATAGGGAAGTTTCAGCAACTAATTTTTAGCTTAAAAAATCTAAGAATTGAATGCATATCTGATTAGAGGTTGCTATCCAAGCAGTGATTCAAGTTGTCCCTGACTTATTATATCCATCTTTACTGCAAAGTAGAATTACACAAGGTAATTGATTATCTTGTGTTCTTTTTCTAATCAGTAGAGCAACTTAAACCCCTTCTATATTACCACTTTGTGGTGCACTCAATTTTACGTTGATCTCTCCTTTATTCTGCTGCTTATGTAAGTTTAAACATATACACACACAGAGCTTTGAAAAAGTTGACTTGCTGCATATCACTCAGCCGATGTAGTGGAAGAATTTAATTTCACATGCAAGTCTCCATGACTCAATTTCCTTCTTGTTCCAAAATTCCATAATTTCTCTTCAGAATAATTTTTTTCTCAGTGCAAGCTCATAGGGGAACTTAGAGTATTTACTATTTCATTTGGATTCAAAAATTCATAAACCATGTCTCATTATCTTATAGGTGTTTGCAGAGTCATTCTTCTTCTGGAAATAAATGACTGACTTTCTTGAGGATATGAATCCAGGTCTAAGATCTTCTTTTCAATTTGTGTATTTACAGACACTATGTTATTTTCCTTTAAAAGTAATGAGTAACAATCAGCAGATAAACATCATTTTTATTAGGCAAAAATAATTTTAATAACTTTTTCTTTTGTCAGTTATCTGAGAATATGGCCAGGTTTCTGGTTTTGGTATGAAACAAGAAATAACAATCAATAGTAAATAAAAGAAAGAAAAAAGAAAAGATGATAATTATATAGAGGTCAAAAGTCATAATAATAAACATCAAAGAAAATATATATATCACACAATATAAAAATATACTTAATATTTATTAGTAGAAATGTAATAATGAGGCAAAGCCATAAAATATTACTGATATTCATATGACACATAAACAATTTAAATAATTGAAGGTAAAAGTTGGTAAAATATCTGTCAACTAAAAATTACTCACAACCCTGTTGGGGGGGGGTGTGTAATTTCCTCAGTTCTGTCTCGCCACAGCAAAAATTTGAAGTGACAGAATGACCAGTATTACAGTTTCATATTACAGATCAGTTTTATTTAGAAAGCAAAGGAAAATACATCCTGAGTCCTGAGGGCAGGTTGACCCAAAAGATGTGAAGAGAAGAGAAGCCCCCTAGTCCAATTTTGCTTCCTCTTGTCATATGATTTTCTTTTTTTTTTCTTTTTCTCCTCCCTCTGGGCCAGGCCTATGTAAATTGGCCTAGCCAGGACTTCTGTTTATTTTACGTGAGGTCCTCACTCAATTCCTTGGACCTTTCTTTGTTCTATTTCTGTGGGCTTTTCCCTTCTTGGTCTTTTAGCCACTGCCATTCTGGACTCCTTTTTCCTATTCTAACTACCTAGCAACCTGAGAGTTGAGAGTTATTTTATTTGATGGGAATGTTTAGGACTCCTCTGAGCCTGGGAGAGAGCATCTCAGTAGCTCTGAGAAACTGCTTCAAGGAGGCAGGAGGTAGTTCAGTTCAGTTAAATCACGCAGTCGTGTCCGACTCTTTGTGACCCCATGAATCGCAGCACACCAGGCCTCCCTGTCCATCACCAACTCCCGGA